>OX030951.1:130696207-131296207 GCA_943735915.1 Pherbina coryleti | reverse complement strand
CAGTCTGAAATGTTAAATTAACACTGGACTGATTAAGTAAAACCATTATTTTATCAACAGTTCAGATTGTTAATTTGAAAAACTTGACTGTTGGATGGAATTTAACCGTTTCACTATTAATTTCACTATGAATTTTATCGAGAGTGCGGACAATTGAAACTCAGAATGGAGTGATGTAATTCTACTAGAAAACTGGGACGGGAATTAGGCAAAGAGGTATGGCCACGCCCATATAAGACACATTTTTGATATCGAATAGCTTTGGAAGTAAAAGTCACAGAACATTGAAACTTAGAATGGAGTTTCTAGTTAGTGATATCTTATGTACTACTGGGAAACCGGTCATGAGCATTGGACAAAGAGCAAGGTGTCAAACTAAGGTTCAAATAACATTTTTGAACATACTTATTATTTTCAAATACAGTCGTCGGATGTAGCAACACGCGCCGGGAATACCTGGTTGACAAATTAAGTTTCAGTTTTCAAACTTATGCTCAAAATGCTAGTAAGCGTTAAAAAGAATGACTATCGTTCACAATAAATACAAAAAAAATATTTACGAGCTTAAAAAAAACTTAAAATAAGCTTTTAATATTTTAATAACATAGATTATTTGGGGACAAACGTTTGAACTTTATTATTTTTTCATATTTTTGATCAATAACAAATATGTTTGTGCTTTCTCATTGAGTTTGATTTTTTTTTTTTTTTATCAACTGCCATGTGCTATTTTATCAATATATGGCAGCATATCTTATCTTAAATTTTGCTGATAAGCCAAAGTTACTTGGCTAAGCAAAGAATCAAACTTTAATATTTTGTCATTTTTTGGGTTGGTTGATATTTTATGAAGGTAATAGTTTTTTCAAGTTTACGATAAAAATTGTAGAAAATCTATTTTAAATTAAATAATAACTAATCTGAATAGATTAAGCTTTGGAAAGCTTTTTAATGCTGAGTTCTAGTGGTTTCTCTGCATTTAAATTCTACATATTTAGGCCAGAGTTTCGAGTTGAGTAGGAGAGGCCTGAGAATGATTTCTTGCCCAGCTTTGTCGGACAAAAATGTTAAGGCACGTCTAAAATTTTGTCAGAGACATTGAAATTCTAGCGTCAAAGATTGGTAGAGATTCATTTGGTCCGACGATTAACCAAAATCAACGGTTGGCAAACAATACTATTGGCATTACCCTCATGAAACTCTTCAAAAGCACCAAGTGAAGCAAACGTTCAAACATGGTGGATTAAGTCTCATGGTGTGGGGTTGTTTTATGTGGAGGCACATCGCGCCAATAGTCAAGGTAAGCGAAATAATGACAAAAGGAAGCTACCAAGCCATTCTTACAACTAGTTGGCAAGACTTTGTAGACAGAAGTGCTTACCCAAAACATACTGCTAAAATTATAACTTACCGGTTGTATATCCAATGTTTTCAGTTCATAGTCAATACAAAGCCCCGATCGAAAATTAGTGTGTTATTGTGAAAAAAAGTTTGGGGGAAATAACAAAAAGCGCCTGGTAATATGGAAGAATCAATGGAACAGAGTTCAAGCCTAGTCGAGAGACATTCAAAATGAAGTTTTAGAAAATTTAGTCGAAAGTATGTCGTAAAACGTATGGAAAGTATGATAAAAAGCAACTGTTAAGGGTGGATAAAATATTGAAAATTTGGTATCAAATTAGCCAGATATAGGTAACTGTACTGAATGAGTTTGCTTCAGATTTTTTTTTTAAATATATCTCTTTTGTTTTTGCAATGGAGCTTTTAAGTATATTAAAATTTTATACTATAATGAAAAAGGAATTAACTCCCAAAATTTTCTGATGATTGTACTGATTTTTCAAATTTTACAGCATTTTAAGTGCAAACATTGCCAACAACAGAACGATTTTGCACGCCACTGTACATCTATTTTTATGTATAAGTATAAATATAGATACTATTAACTCATGATGATAACTTATATCGTAATTCTGCAACTAATAGTAAAAATAAGTCATATTTTCTTATCTAATTAATAATGGTTTCTATTGAATCTGAAGAAACTGACAAAAGTTTATCATCGTTTTTAAAAATAAACTTTCAAATGCGGGTGAAAAGAAACTATGTGTGCGTTCTGCTTTTAAGTCTGAGTCCAAATTGAATAAAATTGAATTGAAACTAATTGAAAAACATGACAAACATTTGAGAGTCAAATGAAATGTGCTGCAAATTCATCAGCAATAAATATAACACAGAAAACTATCAAAATAGTAAGTGTCAAAAAAAATTTCTTGAACAAATTTAAGTCTTTACTGCTCAAAAAATGCCTCCAGCATTTTAATTGAAACCAATTAAATGTTAACAAGCAAAGCGCAATCAAAATAATTTAATAAACATTAATATTATTTTAAGAAAAATTTTTCTGCTGTTGACATGCATTAAAGATTTTTATAGGTTTCTGGGTATAGAAATTTCAACGCATATAGATATGTATAAATCAATAAAATATAATGATCCACAAAACAAAAAAAAAAAACAAAAAAACAGAACTTGAGTGTTGAGAGCAACAATAAAAAAAGATACGACATTTATGACTGGTCTATTAGACAGCCTAAGTGATAGTTCATTTATAATTAGTAGTTTATTTATGTTTAGTTTAGTGATATTAAGCATATATACTGTGGTGATAGACTATAGACGCGCCTACTTTTTTACACATATGTATTTATATCTAAAGAAAAATTGAGAGAAAACCAAAGATGTAGTTTAACCCTTTGACGCACGCCCCTGAACCGCTGAGAAATTCGCGAATCTGACACTGGATTCGTGTTCAGCGACCACTAGTTACTAAACAAAAGTGTCGCGAAAAACAATTTTTTTTACCTGGAAAGGTATGGATAATCTTGGTACCTATATGTCCCATGGTTGTCAACGGTAGAAATGTATGCCACTATTTTCTTACGTTGACAGTACATAAACGAAAATTTTAGGGTCGAATTTTGATTTACTTCATGAGAACTCATTATTTTTAACCTATTTTGAAAGTTAACCAACCGAAGTTTTAAAATAACCTTTGCAATGGTGGTACTTTGACCTCTATATGTCTATTGGTTTAGGAGATATTTCCAAAACAGTTCAAAATTTCGTTAAAGAACCCAAAAAATCTAATATCTGTCCTTCTTTATTTGCTACGACGTAATGTTTGGCATCCAATCAAAGTTTAAATAATAACCCTCTCAGTATGGTGATACTTTGACTTCTTTACTTTGTACTTTGACTTATTGATTAAAAAGAAAATTGGAAAATAGGTTACATTTCCCAAAAAATTTGATTTTTCATTCGATGCCAAACATTACTCCGCAACAAATAAAGAGGGTTTTTATATTAGGTGTTTTGAGATTTTTTAACAAAATTTTGACCTGTTTTGGAAATATCTACTGAAAAATCTACCAATAGTCTTAGAGAGGTGAAAGTACCATCATTATAAAGAAAATAAAACTATTGTAGATTTCGTTATTTCATTTTAGTCTTACTATGAAATCGATCTCAAATCAAAGACCAAATTCTACTTGCGTCTGTTATGCGATCGCTTAGATTTGAGTGTGCATAATGCCAACATTGGTTACAACAAAATCTCTATGTCGAATACTGATTCATTTTCTATATCTGCATTGGAGTCTGCGCGCAACTAGCTACTCAAATGATCGATCGGTGAAATCACCAACCGCTAGAGACCACCTCGCGAAGATGTAAGACAGGGACCTAAGCGATTCAAACTACTGGAGGTCACTAATCTGTTCGATCATTATCTCTGCAAAATGAAACGGGACGTAATTAAGACCATCGAACCAATGCTATTTATGACTTTTGCAAAAAACCATTTTGCTTCGCCAATGATCGAAATTGCTTCAAAATTTATGATTAAAAAATGAAATTTTAATGTACTTATCAAAAATACCAACAAATCCCAGCAAACATTATGACTCTTAAAAGACTCTTTTAAGACTCATATAAATGAGTTTTTATCGTCATAATGCGCTAAAAAAAGACTCTTGTGAGTACATTTTCGTAGGTTATGGGCTTCAAAATATGATTCATAATAATGACTGCTTTATGTCTTATTTTGAACTCAAAATTAAGACTCTTTTAAGACTCATATTTAATCGTTTTTAAAGACTTATATTAAGGACTCTTTAAAGACTTATAATAAAGACTCTTTTAGAACTAGTCTTTTTGTACTCAAAATTAAGACTCTTTTAAGACTCATTTTAAATACTCTTTTAAGACTCATAATAAAAACTGTTTACATACTCATTTTAATTACTCTTTTAGAACTCCTATAAATAAGTCTTTTTGGACTCAAAATTAAGACTCTTTTAAGACTCTTGCTTAATACTCTTTTAAGACTCATAATAAGGACTTTTTAAATACTCATAATAAATACACTTTTTGAATATAAATTAGTTTTTTGGACTCAAAATTAAGACTCTTTTAATATACATACTTATGTTATTGTAATGAACTCATAAAGCAAGCACTATATTGACTCTTTTAAGAATCCTATTTTTGAGCAGTCATTTACAAACATATCAAAGACTCCTTGAGGAGCCTTTTAATTGCGTACTCATAAGAAGTGCATAAAAAATACTCTTTTTAGAGTCTTATTTCGGAATCTTTAAATACTCATAGTGAAGACTCTTTCAGAACTCATAGAAGTAACAATGATGCGTTTAGTTTGAAAAATCTTTTTAGATTCAAATTTATTTAAAATATTTTATAATTGAAACTTAAAAAAAAACGACAAAAATATTTTTTGCTAAACATTTCAATTAAAAAGTAATTGTAGAAAAATTAAAAGTTGAAAATTTCACTTTGCCATATTCGATTCGACTTCATTCGATTCTGGAAACTCTTCAACTGCACACTGAACGATTAAAAGATAAATATGACGTGTTGTAGCATTTACTTCGAAAAAAATATTCACATTCTCACAAATTACCATCACATTACAAATTACAGAGGATCATCCGTGATGGTCAGACCTACATATGCAGCAACGTTTTTATATAGTAAGAAGACAAAAATATAACTTTAAAGTTTACAAAATCCTCTCAGAACCTAATTGTGGAGTTCTGATAAAACACTCGTGTATAGGACTGTTTTAAAGGCCCTTTTTTAACTACGCATATATCATGCAATATAAGTACTATCCTTTTGTGAGTCTATGTTATGAACAATCATAATACCGTCTTATTTAGGACTTTTTAATAAGTTGTTTTTATGAGAACTCATAAAGCAAGCATAATATTGATTCTTTTAAGAATTATATTTTTGAGCAGTCATTTTAAAATCATATCAAAGACTCCCTTAGGAGTACTAATAAGACATGCATAAAAAATACTCTTTTTAGAGTCATATTTTTGAGCAGTCATTTTACAATCATATCAAAGACTCCTTTAGGAGTCTTTTTATTGCGTACCCATAAGACATGCATAAAAAATACTCTCTTTAGAGTCTTATTTTTGAGCAATCGTTTTGCAATCATATCAAAGACTACTTTAGGAGTCTTTTTATTGCTTACTCATAAAACACGCTTAAGAAATACTCTTTTTAGAGTCTTATATCTGAGCAATCGTTTTACAATCATTTCAAATACTTCTTTAGGAGTCTTTTTATTGCTTACTCATAAAACATGCATAAGAAATACTCTTTTTAGAGTCATTTGTTTTGAAGCACTAAAAAAATGTTTGCAGGGATTTGTTTATTATTTGTTTTTTCAAATAAATCAACTCTTCAATAAAATTAAATATGTAATAGATTTTTACCGTTGACGACCATTGCGACACAGAGGTCCCGTCAGATTTGGTGGTAACGTGGATCGTCGTAGTGGACTATGTTTTTGTTAGAAAGTGGAAGGTTGTCCTCAACTTTTTCAAAAATTTTGAACCTGTAGCTCTTCCCACCTCCAAAAATTGCAGCAAGAAGATGGGGTAGAAAAGTACAAATTTTACAATGTTGGGGTGGTCTGGTAGGCAAAGGGATGAATCAACCCTTGAAAATTAAATACTTTCTGATAGCCACATTCATTCCCTTTTGAATGATACCTTGTAAAAAAAATGTATTACATAGTTTTTTCAGGGCAAGATTAGAAAGTCAAACCGGGTCACCGGTGTCCCAGTGGTCGTCAAAGGGATAATATGATGTAGCAGCGTACGTGTGGCGGCAGAGAAAGCTCTTTGCCCGCGAGCGACAGAATGCTCGACATTGCTGTTAAGGTCTTTACCTACTCACTCATTTAATTACAATAAGGGTATTCAGAATTGTGTGGTATAGTTGTTTTCTTACTATAGCTGAAAACCACAATTATGAGCACCCTTTTTGCTATGTTTCAAATAAATTAACTATCCAATTTCATATATTTTATTAATATATGGTTTATAGAAGTTTAACAAACATTTTAAGTTTCTTCCATGTTTGCAATAAGAAAATATGCGGTAACCGATCAGCTGTTTATGTAGCTTTAAAAACCACGTTCATTAAACATATCATTAGGCTACTTAAAATTACCACATTTTTTGTTTTAAGAGCTTTCATGTAAAATAACAACAAATATCAAAACCCAAGGGCGTCCACAGGGGGAGCAAGGGGGAGGGAGCAGTTGCCCCCTGGACTAGAAAAATTTTATATATGTTGCATTTTCATATCCTCAATTTTATATAAGTACACACCAATGCATACCCCCTCGAAAAATTCGTGCGGACGCCTATGTCAAACCGCTTGATAAAGTGTGGTATTAATATCACGGGATTTTTATAACCACACTGAAAACTTCGCAATTGTGAATACCCTTAATATTTTTTATAAAATATCAACACTTTTGATAGGGTTTCCTGTATCTGTTGTTTAAGTCTACTCTATTGGCCACACCCATTTCTAGATTTTCCCTAGCCTACATTTTCAATGCGTTTTATTTATAGTTACAACAGGCGCCAAGTAGAGATAAGCGGCCAATAAATGTTGGTTTTTTTCAATGTATTTATTAATTATTTTTTTTTTATTTTTAATAAATCAAAAATGAATGTTTTCAATAATCTCGTAATGCTGTTGCGCTCTGTTGATGAGTGGCCATCAGAAAAAAAAATTATGTCAATTTGAAAATCCTTGAATTAAAACAATCAACTGCAGGCTGTAGCAACGTAAATAGCAGTTCAAAAGGCTATCACAGCGTAGCACACAGCAAAACAAAGGACAAACTCAAAAAAAAAAAAAATATATATAAAAATAAAAAATAAATATTAAAATTGGTGGCAATGCCATTAAATGGAAGCAACAAGTTGTTGCTTATATTTTTCTTAATAACGTTAATGAAGTGCATTCAATATGAATGCATTGATAGTAGTAGTGGCAAGTGCTGCCACCTGTGTACAAATTTTATAAATTTCTGGAGTTGAATGCAGGTTATGTGTAACAGGATGTTACACTTTTATGGGGTGGTACCTGAAAGAAATACAAGAAATTTCTAATTGCTTTAACGGCAGCAGCAAAACAGCACCCAAGGTTGCAGCGGCGTTTCATTACATAGTACAACAACAACAACACTGACTGTGCGCCCAACTTTGGCAAAAGCCAAGCAAGTGGAAAATATTTTCCCATGCGCTGCTCCTCTTGCTACAACTTGGTGTATGAGTCGATAATGCGGCGCTGTGGCAAGTAATACGATCTCAATTAGAAGTTGCGGCTCTTGGTATCTCAACATCCCAGAGTAAATAAAGCAGAGTAACTCGACATAACAACTGAGCAACTCTGGGGCTACGTCCAGTTAGTTGATTTTTGGTTACACTCGCTTGTTTAATTGTTGTTGTTGTTATCTTGGTTGTTGTAATTGTTTTGGTCGTTGTTGTTATGGGTGTTGAAGAAATGTTTCTATTCTATATATCAGCCTACCTCCCCTCCCCCCATAAAAAAGGGTTTCTAGTGCCTTTAGCTGTTGTTGTTTACATCCTGCTTGTGGAATACCTCGAAGTGCTAGTAGAAAATTGAAATGCAGGTAATAAACTTTGTTTGGTCTTCATATTTTTTTCGTTTATTTTTTTTTTGTTTTTTTTTTTTTTTTTTTTGGTTTTGGGTAAAATTTTGTTGGGTTATTAATTTTAAGTGAAAGTTTTAAATTTCATTAAATTTGTGGGGTTCTTCTTCGAAGAGCTCCAATTAAATCTATCCTTATAATTGGTGTGCAATAAATTTATAATATTCCTTTTTCTTTTTCTCTCTTTTCAGGTGAGTTGAAACTAACAAATGTCAAGCGAACATGCTGAAGTAACGTTATTTTAAGCTATTCTATCAGAGTAAGTCTTTTAATGGGGTGTATCAACAAGAAGTGTAGCATTTAGTTTTATAAGAGAATCAACAAGTTTTTTGAAAATGCCCTAAATTTTTATTGAAGTATAAAGTAAACATACGGAAATTATAAAATACATTATTTTTTAATACAGTTCAGTGATAGAATGTTAAATAATACGCCTTTGTAATCCTACATTTCTTGTTGACACACTCTATATAGCCTTAATTTAAGGTTAAGATCCATATTTAATGTTCAGAAATATTTCATATATCTTCTATTTCAACTTCTTTTTCTTCTTCTTAGTTTAGTTCACTTAATCTTGAAATAAAAATGGAACCATTTTTTTCATCCATTCTTATCACCAGAGTTTATAAATATTGCACCACCTGCTCTTGCCCATTACATTTTTTTTATAACATCCAACAGCCCTAACTTCTCGAACTATGCACACTATCATCGGGTTAATTTCCCTTAAAATACATATTCTAACATCTTCTTAGTCTCTCAGTACAAAAAAAAAAAAAAAAAAAACTTCCTAAAAACAAAGCGAAAAAATATCCCTACCCATGAAGAAATCACGCAATAAGTGGCAAAATTTACGACAACGTGACTTGAATATCGACTGACTTCATTCGCAACTCCTTTCCCTACAAAGTGCAGTTTCCTTTAGTTTTGTCAAGTTTTTGGTTCATCGTTTGCGAAATTTTTTTCATGGCTCACACTTGTCTTTCGTTTGTGTTTTTTTTTTCCATTTTTGACATTTTAACGCTTGAACTTTTTTAACCACTTTTATTGTCTTAACAGTCAACGACAGCTTCCTGTGTTATTTAAGCGATATGGTACAGTTATAGCCGGATATATGTCAGCAAAAATGTTTGAAACATGTTTGGGCTGCCAAAGCAACAGTGCTTCCCAATAATTTCACTGTACTTCTCAATTTAAAAATCTTAAAAAATTTCCCAAATTCAAGGAAGATTGTTCTAATTCAGACAAGAGCTTTCAGAAGCACAATTGCCCCAGTTGGCCCAGCTAGAAATTTGTTTTATTTTATCAAATTTGTGTTTACACATTTGTAAAAACAACAACACGTACAAAAAACAACAAAAATAATCCGACGTTCACCAAATTCTTAACTCGCTTTAACAACAACAATTGCATGTAAAGCCAACAAAAACAAAGCTTCACTCGACTAGGCTAATCTTGAGATGATTGTCCCGTTATTTGTGTAAGACAAAAACACACATGTATTTGTTTTTGTTTTGCACATCAATTTTGTTACATATAGAAATATAAATTCATTCTTCTCGGAGTGCTTTGACAATTAGTTTTTTTTTTTGCGTCGACGAGCAAAAGCAATAATGAGGACAATTTTGTGTTTGTTTTTAAAAAAAAAAAAACATTGGCCCACCAATTTATTAATTTATTTTCCTGCACATGACCGGGTATGGGCACCACTACATTTAAAACTTCTGTGTTGTTTCTGTGTTTGTCGTTTGTCTTTGATTTGTTGTTGCGTTTTGTGTTGCTACATAAGCCTTTACTCTCAATCCTTACTCTCAACGCTCCCAGACCGCTCTCTGATCTAGTTTATGAAATTTATGAAGGATATTCAGAGCTTAATGTATGAAAATAATTAAATTTTTCATTGATTTTATCAGCTTCATGTCAACAAATGAAACATTAACAATAACCTCTAGAATAATTTCTTAAAACAATTTAATCCTCGAAACCTAATCCTTATGGTCCAAAGTGACCCCACAAATAAGAGATAAAGCTGTTTTTTGTATAAAAGCTTTATTCAAACAAGAACAAATAAGCTTTTTGATGCAATAATTTTCCCCTGATATACCGGCTCTAAATAAAACTACAAATTAACCCAAACTCAACAACCTTCTGTATCCCCAAAATGTCCCAAAATGTAATAAAACGAAGTTGTCCACATTTGTTCCATAATCGAGTCGGACCATTTTTTTTTTTTCACCGAAATACTTAATGGCCCTAATATTCGTCGCTTATTGAAGGATGAGCCATTTAAACTGCTCTCAGCCAGAATGAGTTGTTGGCATGGGATTGTGTCCAGGCGGTAATTGTGAATGTTCTCGGGATACATCGATCCACCTAATCGCGCTTTAAATGTGAAAGAATACAAACCGCTTTCCACACTTTAAATGTAAGAATGTCGCTGAAAATGTATTTCTGCAATGCCCAGAAAAATTATGTTAACAATCGTCAGATGAATCTGATGAGCGTTGCGAACGATTCCATCAGATGACGGCGAGACTCGAGCACTGGTACCAGTAGTGTAGTTATTAAAAACAAGATGCTCTCTTAGGAGACATTTGTCTCTCTAAGAAAAAAAAATATATATATATACAATAGATACAATAGAATCTATTGAATTGATACTAGCTGACCCCGCGCTCTTCGATGCTTATAGAAGAAAAAAAAGCCAGAATTGAAAACAATGAATAAACTTTTTCAATGGAAACTGTGCATTCAATGAAGTGAGTATTCTAGCGCTTTCGGATAACAACATTTTTGGTCTTTCCGTCTGCCTCATGAATAAGAATAATACAGATGGTTTGCCTACTAGTGAGCATCCAACATAAAGCTGGCCGTGTGCAAAGCATGGAGTTTCCAGATTTATGCCGCATACTTCCAACGATTCACCTTTCGCCTTATCAATGGTTGGTGTTTGCAAAAGCAAGACGTACTGGTAATAACAGCCTTTTAAAATCGAAGGGCATTTTGGATGTAATGATTGCAATACGTGGAGAATTAAAACATCTTCGCCTTTGAATTTGCCTTTTAAGATGGTTGCTTCAATCACATTATTCATGAGTCTCTAAACGGCAATCCGGGTATCATTGCATAATTTCGGTTGATTGATGTTGCGAAGCATAATAATCAGTGCTCCAACTTTTAACTGAAGAATGTGCTGTGGCACTCCGGGCAAATCAAGCGAGTTCAGGAATTTGGTGAGGTACTTCTCCACATCATCTGGATTTGTGACAGTATCCACAGACTTATATGTAACTAATTCCCCCGCAGTTTCTCGTTGGATGTCCGCTTTAAGCTCATTGACTTCGTTGTTCTTCGGTGCTCATATCGCCCGTTTGCTCAACTAATCATGGTCTCGGCGACTTTGCGAAATATTGGTAAATACACTGCGAATGAGATATTCCTTAAATTAAATAATAGTGCAGAAATTCTTTGGCAAAATTATAAAGCTAGTCACATTGTCAATTGGCATGCTTTCATTTCCGATGGATAATTTTGTCGTTGCACACGCACATTTGTGGTAATTTTTTTTTTTTGGTTGGGTTTCATTTTTTCGCAATTCTCCACAAAACTGACGACTTCAAGCACGCATTCAATTCGTCAACAGCTGTTGATCGAGATATTACAGGCAATGTCTGATGGAAATCTCCAGCCAATAATGCAACAACACCACCAAACTTCCGATTATTCCCTCGCAAATCCCGCAATGTAATATCCAATGCTTCCAAAGATTTTTTAATGGGCCATAATGCCCTCATCCCACACAATAAGCTTGCATTGTTGCAAAACTTCTCAATCCCAGATAATTTAGAAATTTTTAATGATGGCGTTTCAATAGCTTGTAAATATATTATCAAGTCCATACTTAGCGAGCCCAAGCCCTAAAGACAGCTATATTAACGTAATTATCACGTATCGTAATTATTTTTGGGTATTCCACCTAGAATCCCATATTTCTTATTTTGAAAATACTTGGACTTATATGACCAATAAAAGAACCCCAAAGCCTCCTGATTTACACCTGCACTTGCTCCTGTCATTTTGGGTCCGCCGCCCTGGACTCCACATTTCTTATTTTATAAGCACTTTTGAGTTATATAACTAAAAAACAAAATCCGCGAAACTCTCTGGTTGCAACAGTCTTAAAAAACGAAGTTTATTTCATGTAAAATATTTCCCATATTGAAATTGCCATCGTTGTCCAGAGGTATTTTTAATTTTGATTAAGACTACCAGAAGATTCTCTCTTACCAGATACCAGAGAGTTGTGCTTAATACCCAATTAAGTATGCAGGTTTGCCGTATAGTCTCTATGGACATCTTGTAGGTTCGGATGGCGGTGGTAATGCATACCAGCATTGGATATCGAATTCGGAGGGGTATTCTCATATTAAGTACCACAGAATAGAAGGCTTGGCTAAAATAGCGTGTTAAAATTAGTTGTTAATCTAGATGTAGTCAAAGCCAGAATGGTAGAGTCACCTACCACTTAATATATGACGTGTCGTTCGTTGAAGTTCGTCCGAACTCTGTATTCTCTCTAAGTCTGGGATTCCTTTTAACTGGCTATAGTTCTCTCTTTCTCTTTTGCATTATATAAATCCCAGCACGACTGAAGGATGTGATTGCGGAGCAGTCTTTGAAGATTGCTCACATGTCTTAAGCCAATGTTTCTCCTTATGAAGATATTCGAGATTTGAAAGCCAAGGGCATAATGGTAGAAAATGAATAGTTCGACATTAACAATGCGCTTGTATCTAGTAAGCAAATAGCTAGATTGCACGAGTTCGCATGTCAGGTGTTTACTAGATGCCGTAAGAGGTGAATGAGTTCTGCAGTCATTCATCGATAAGATAGTCTGTGGATGAAATCTGATGGATCATGTGAGGAGTTGTTCGTGAGGAACACTTTTATAGAGGATATTTTTAGCCAAAGTATTAGATATTCAGTAATGCCAGAAATTTTTGAATGACTAAAGTTGGAAAATTAGACAATACTGCCTCAAAAATCAAAATATCGAATTTCGTAGTTCCTATAGAATTTTCTATTCGACGATATAGGAAAGATAACATCTGAGACACGGGTTTTTTTTTAATATCAAACATATTTCAAACTGCTGTCTAAGATTTGGGAATTCTTGAGAACTCTCAAAGGTTGCCAAACACTGTTTGCTCTTCCAGAATTTTCCCATCCATTAAAGATCAATTCATCCATTTGTCAGTCTTATAAATGTCAATAAAGGAAAACCATGAAATGCAACAACATTATGGCTAGAAGGTAATGAAAAAAAGTATCTTTATAGAAAAAAAAAAAATATATATATATGAAAATGGCGCGAAAGCATGATTTATGCATGCACAATTTTCCGTAACTAAAGCGCTGACAGGCTCGCATCAGCGGCATGTCTTCTGCTTAGTACAGGCGTTTAGTGATGTTTTTCCTTTTTGTTTTTTTTTTTTATATATTTGCTCGCGTCAATGTGTACAACACGACTTTGAGCAGCCTTTTAAGGACTTTACAAAGACGCCAGGCAATTTATTAACTTAATTATATGACTGAAAATGATGTCGTCGTCGTCTTGGTCGTCGTCGTCATCGTCGTTGGTTGGCTTTTTAACTTAAGTTGGTAATTTTAATGTTCTACGTGGTGTATTTCTTCGTTACTTCCTCTATCTAATATAACCAAAATACCAAAAAAAAAAAAACCTACAATTATAAACATTTATACATTTTATTCTGAGAACAGCGCGTTTTGAAATTTTTGGCATTTAAAAGGAAGAAAGAAGAAAAACCAAAAATATACTTATTTGCTTATTAAAAAGTAGCTGTAGCTTATAAGACAAAATGAATTAACATTCATTGAAAGCATCCGAAATTTTTAACGCATAAATCAATTAACAAATTAAACGAATAGCCAAAGCAGCACGTTCAATTGGCTGATGATTGGGTACTAAGCGCTACAAAAGGACATTTTATCGCTTACTGAGCCCATTAAAAAGCACGACCCAGAAATCAATGAATTATTTAACTCATCGGGCTACCAGTGACTCAGAATAAGTTTATATGAAAAATTTATCCCCCAAAATAGGCTGGTCCCAGAGACTATACAGACAAAACTACTTACCTTGCATAGTATGTAGGTTGCTACTTATATTTCGGGATCTGGCAATGCTAATGCCATTTCAGTTAAACTGACGTTTCCATTGATAAGTTGGGCTTTGTAAATGTAAATTCTGTGGCGCTAATGGTACAATAAAGGTCTTTCATACCCAATAATATGTGAAGTATTAAGCCAAAAGACCACTCCTGGTTAAATAAAACTTGCAATATTGCAGTCAAGTTCAAAGAGAAAGCCTTTCAGAATTGACATTCCAACAAGAATGCTGATACTAGAAGACTTTGCATTGAGGCTAGGAATCGCTGTTATTGCGAAAAGTTTTTCACGAAACTCGCATCAGAGAACAGGTTCTTCTCTGCCCCAGAGGGAGCAAAAACTTTTGGTCATTCGTTAAAAGAGTTAAAAATTGTACGTCCTCGTTGATTCCTGATCTTTTAAAGGGTGACCAAATTCACTTCACTGACTCGGCAGATGAAGCGAACCTATTGCCTGGAATGTTTGCACAAAATTCCACAACTCCAGCTAGCAATCAGCAACCGCCTTCTTTAGAGAATAGCTCGTCTTCGATGTAGTAGATATATTTTCAAACGAGACCACTCAAAAGAGTCCTTGCATAAATCATAACATAAAGAAATAATCTGGCTCTGATGGTATACCACCTATTGTGTACTCAAAATATGTGCTTCTACACTAGCTCGACCGTTGCGTAACCTTTACAACATCTCATACAGGACAGGAGTATTTCCATCTAGTTGGAAGGTTGTGAATGTTCTGCCGGTACCTAAGAAGGGCGATGCCACGAACCCTGAAAACTACCGACCCATAGCGATATGCTCTACGCTCTCCAAAGTCATGGAGAGTGTAATAAACTGAACTATCTGAACTATATAGTTCATAAACTGGAGAGTGTAATCTTATGAACTATCTGGAGCGCAACGAATTGCTCAGTGACTGTCATTTGGCTTGGGCATTTTAGTTCACCACAAAAATCGCTCTTCTTTGTTCAATCGGATGTAATGAACTAGTTCGTTCATTTAGTTATTTTAGTTTGTTCGTTCTTTTTGTTCGTTGCATGTAATATATTGTTCGTTCATTTAGTTTATTAGTTCTTTAAGCTCGTTCTTTCTTTCCGTTCGCTAGGTCTTTTAGTTCGTTGGGACAAACCAAGGACTCAAACCATAGCTTGGTAAATTTCGTTATTTTTGCTCTAGTTCGTTTTGTTCCTACTCGCTGCACAATCAATTGAACTAAAATGAACTAAAAGAGCGGAAACCTTGAACAAGTTTACATAGTTCATGAGTGAGAATTGTTCAGTTGAACTAGTTCGTTCATGAACTACCCAAGCCTAGTGAATATGGCTTCTGAAGGGCTCGCTCTACTGGTGACCTAATGGCGTTCCTCTCGGAGAAATGCCAATGTTTCCAGTGAAAAGAAGTGTTCACTTCTTTGGTGAAAGCAGGGTTGTTGCTCTGGATATTTCTGAGGCGTTTGACCGAGTGTGACATAAAGCATTCGTGTCAAAACTAATTGCACATGGTGTTGGTGGCAACTTTGCTCAATGGATCACATGTTTTCTTAAGGATAGGTCGATTCGTGTCGTGGTCAGTGGCATCTCGCCCAGTGAACATGCCATCGTTGCTGGAGTGCCGGAGGGTTCAGTCCTATTGCCAACTTTGTTTCTGGTTTTTATCAACGAACTTCTGTCGTTGCCTCATAGACCAATTTATTCGTTTGCGGATTACATTTGTCATTCATATTCTCTAAAAAAACGCCCGAGCTCTTTGGAGATTGAGAAAAAGAGTCTAAATATGAACTGAACGCACTGCTTAATGACTTGGAAAAAATCTGCGAGTGGGGGCTTGCTAATAGAAGTGAGTTTAATGTTAGCAAGACTCAGTGCTGTCTGTTAACCCACAAACGAGTGAATTGCACATAGCACCCCTCAATATGAACGATGTGGATCTCGTGGTGTCAGATGCTCTTGACGTTCTGGGTATATCAATCAGATCTGATCTTCGCTGGAACAATCACACTTTCGATGTGTCGAAAGAAGCGGCCAAGTGCCTAGATTTTTTAAAAAGGTGTAAGAAATACTTCACTCCAACTGACCTATCTCATATATAGGTAGGTCCATACCTCATATAAAGGGTTTTCCATTAAGGATTTGACAACTTTTTTTTAAATAAAACGCAAACCATTTGAGATATTTCAAAAACTTTATTATCGGCTTGAAGTACAATCAAAACATTTATGAATGGATTTCGACTTCGTTCATATGGTCACCGTGGGCACGTATGCAGCGGTCGATTCGTTGGACCTAATTTTTGATGACTCGGCCACATATTTCGGCCGAAACGGCCGCTATTTCGCGCCCAATGTTGGCTCTAAGCTCTTCCAACGTCGTGGGCTTGTTGGCATAGACCAATGACTTGACGTAGTCCCAAAGAAAATAGTCCAGAGGCGTTAAATTGCACAACCGAAGCAGCCAATCGATTGGCCCATTTCTTGAGATAACAATCTCATCAAACTTACTCTTCAATAAATCGGTTGTAACGTGTGCTGTGTGGCTTGTGGCACCGTTCTGTCTGAACCACATGACGTCCAAGTCCATATCTTCCAATTTGGGCCAAAAATAATCGGTAATCATGGCACGATAACGATGGCCATTCACATTAACGTTACGATCGTTATCGTCGACGAAAATATATGGTCCAATGACGCCGCCGGCATGCAAACCGCACCAAACAGTTATTTTTTGTGGTTGAAGTGGTGTTTCATGAAGCACATGTGGATTTTCACTTGACCAATAACGCATATTTTGCTTATGGACGAACCCATTGAGCAAAAAATTAGCTTCATCACTGAAGATGATTTTGTGAAGAAATTCATCATCTTGGCGCATCTTTTCCAGAGCCCAATCGGCGGAGAACGTACGTCGCTTCAAATGGTCCACGTGGCTTCAATTCTGGAATCAGCTTGATCTTGCATGGGTGTAAACCAAGATCCTTACGCAAAATTGGCCATAAAGTGGTCTGGGCGATGGTTAATTCTTGAGAACGCCTTGGAATTGACTGTTTTGTATAGTTTGCTAAAGACGGACGCCTGACCGGCAGCGATATTTTCGACACTTCGACCAACCCGTTGTCTTACTGGCATGGCAACATCACACAACGAATATGTAGACTCAAATTTTTGCACTAAACTTGTTATTGTCAGTCTACTAAGGCAAGAACTAGTAGACGACCGAAAATTGCAGTTAACGCTCTTAAATTTACTATCACCGACTCCGAATTTCGGTGGAAAATTTTTATAATTTACAGACTTTGTTCGTTCGTGTACTTTACCATGATGAAATGTTTACTGACTAAATTGACAGTGACAGTTCGATGATTACTGAAAGGGTGCGTTCAGAGATTAAATTAAAAGTTCTCAAGTCCCTATTGAAAAACCCTGTATTAGGCCGAAAATGGAGTACAATTCGCACATTTAGGCAGGAGCTTAAAGATCTTATTTAGAGCTTCTGGACCGAATTTAACGACGTGTGATATATCTGATAGGGAATGAAAGCATTTCATCTCCTCTCAACTCTTTTGGGTATCGACGCAATGTTGGTTGCCTAAGCCTTTTGTATAGGTTCTATCATGGGAAGTGTTCAAGGGAGATACATGATCTGACGCCATCACCTCATATGTGTGTCCCAGGTTCACATAAACAGCGCACCAAGCCCATCCCTATACTATTGCCTTGATTCCCAATATAACCTCGCATTACAGAGATAATTCGTTCTTTGGTCATACAATAAAATTGTGGAACCCTGCGAGGCTGTTCCCCGGCAAATTTTGAGCTATGTAGATTTAAAACTAATTTTCACCGACACTACTCCATCTTTCCACCCTCCAACTAACTATCACCCTTCTGCCGAATCAACACAATGCTTTAGCATTTATAGAGGGCATCCCCTGAGCGCTGGTTTAGTAAAAAAAAAACAAAATGGCGAACCATACGGAATAAGGGTATGTTCAACAATGTCAAGAGTCCAATGAAAACGTCAGTTGGCAAGTGTTGCCACTTACTGTTGCCAAGGCCAGAAATATAAGTAGCAAGCTTTGTATAGAATAAAATTTGTTTATTCTTTGAAACTTTCCTTGTATACAGCATGAGAGAAAACATATAAAAATGGCTAAAAATATACAAATGAAGACATTTGAGAATAATTTACAAACATATCGTTTATAAGAACCAACTTTAAATAACACTTACATGCTTATGACTTACCCATTAGGAATTTAATTTTAAGCATATATCTTTTTGCAATAAATGCTTGAAAAGTTATTGCTGACAATTTTTAGAGTTGTCAGCACTGCTGAAAATAGCAGTTTCCTTCTCAAAATAAAAAAAAAATCTGCCAATCATGCAAAGTCGTTGCACTCAAGCCAAATATATGAGACGGCCAGACAATGCAACTTATTTTATTACTATTAAAAATAAATAACATTTAAATAAATTGAAAACTTAAACATTCAAAATCGAATTTCTTGAACACGACAAATATTTTCTTAACGCAATGCATTGAATTTCAACGCTGACAACAAAAACTAAAGCAATTTAAAATCAATCAAAGAAGTTAACTCAAAATTTTTCCTATTAAGTGAGTTTATTAGTAAATTTATATGTAAGTACATATATATCGAATGGTGATGTCATCTTTTGTACAACATATGAAGTCACCAACAGTTAAAACTACAACAACAAAAACAACAAAAACTATATAAAAAAAGCGCAACTGCTGCATTATTTGTTGTTACTGGCTGCAAATGTCTTGTTCGCTGCACGCACAGCCCATAAAAACTTTGTGATCATCAACAGAAATAACAACAACAACAAAAACAACAACAATCATTTATAAATATTAACATAAAACTGCCATATCGACCATATTAACCAACGATCACGTTCGCGTGCGTCATTCAAAAACTTGCTGGCTCTCATCTTGGCCTGGTTTATGTCATATTTTTTGTCATATTATTTTCTTGTGCCGTCATAAAACTTTTTGTTTCAAAATTTTGTTTTCTTTTCATGCTACTCTAATTTATTTACTATCAAATTTATCGTTTATTCAAATCAACTCCAAACTTCATTAAATCTTTCCGGTACACCACGCGTCTTCAATCAAGCATCTAGCGCTAGCTTCAACGTAGGTGGCAACATTTATGCTGTTGACTAGGCGCCAGTGCCATGATCTGCCTTGTAAGGAACTCCAAGTTTAGGCAAAACAAGTCAATATAAATGGTTGTTTTTTCTTATGTTGCTGCATAAATGTGCTGCAACTTATGTAGAGCTGCCCACTAGGAATTAGATCGATTCAGCAATAATACAATTTATTATTATTTCTTTCATAATTTTATTTTTTTTTTTTTTTTTTTTTTTGTTGCTGGATTTGGTTTGACTTTGATTTTGATTTTGATTTTGATTTTGATCTTGATTTTGATTTTGATTTTGATTTTGATTTTGATTTTGATTTTGATTTTGATTTTGATTTTGATTTTGATTTTGATTTTGATTTTGATTTTGATTTTGATTTTGATTTTGATTTTGATTTTGATTTTGATTGTGATTTTGATTTTGATTTTGATTTTGATTTTGATTTTGATTTTGATTTTGATTTTGATTTTGATTTTGATTTTTATTTTGATTTTGATTTCGATTTAGATTTGAATTTTGATTTGGATTTTGATTTTGATTTTGATTTTGATTTTGAGTTTAAGTTTGATTTGTATTTTGAGTTTGAGTTTGATTTTGATTTTGATTTTGATTTTGATTTTGATTTTGATTTTGATTTTGATTTTGATTTTGATTTTGATTTTGATTTTGATTTTGATTTTGATTTTGATTTTGATTTTGATTTTGATTTTGATTTTGATTTTGATTTTGATTTTGATTTTGATTTTGATTTTGATTTTGATTTTGATTTTGATTTTGATTTTGATTTTGATTTTGATTTTGATTTTGATTTTGATTTTATTTTAACTTTTATTTTGAGTTTGAGTTTAACCCTTAAATGCACCGTGTATCTTTAAAGATACAACCATTCAAGAAATTCCTACGGCCATATTTTTGGTTTGATTTTTTTCAAATCGGCTCTATATTATTTAGAATATTATAAGTCTTCAATAAAAAAAAAATTTTACTTCTATTTGTCATACTTTTTAAAAAAATTATGTGCAAAGTCAAAAAAAAACTTTTTTTTTTAAATTAAATAAACACTATTTTTAACAGTTTAACTTCTAGGAACAGATAAATAATTTTGATTAGGAAAAATGCTGACTGCTTTCAAAACATGTCCTTTAGTGATTTTAAGTGGTTCGAAAAAATTTCGATCATTTGGCACCTCACTGGGTTGTATCTTTAAAGATACAGTGACATACTCCCTGCAGTTTTTGATAATTTTAACTTTTTAAAATTAATGAATTAATAAAAATTTCATAACACATTTCTTTTATTTTCATATATTTAAGTAGGGATTTTAGATGTGGGTAAATTCACATTGAATCTTTATAGATACAACTACTTTTTTTAAAAAAAATTTTTTAAAAAAAAAAAAATTTTCAAAACTAAAAACGTAGTTTTTATTTTTACTCAATTTTACATAAAATATATTTTTTCGGTAAAATCGGGCGCCTTGTGCATTTAAGGGTTAATATTGACTTTAATTTTGATTTTGATTTGATTTTTATTTTGATTTTGAGTTTGATTTAGATTTTGATTTAGATTTTGATTTTGATTTTGATTTTGATTTTCATTTTGATTTTGATTTTGGTTTTGATTTTGATTTTGATTTTGGTTTTGATTTTTATTTTGATTTTGATTTTGATTTTGATTTTGATTTTGATTTTGATTTTGATTTTGATTTTGATTTTGATTTTGATTTTGATTTTGATTTTGATTTTGATTTTGATTTTGATTTTGATTTTGATTTTGATTTTGATTTTGATTTTGATTTTGATTTTGATTTTGATTTTGATTTTGATTTTGATTTTGATTTTGATTTTGATTTTGATTTTGATTTTGATTTTGATTTTGATTTTGATTTTGATTTTGATTTTGATTTTGATTTTGATTTTGATTTTGATTTTGATTTTGATTTTGATTTTGATTTTGATTTTGATTTTGATTTGATTTTGATTTTGATTTTAATTTTGATTTTGATTTTGATTTTGATTTTGATTTTGAGTTTGATTTTGATTTTGATTTTGATTTTGAATTTGATTTTCATATTTTAATGAAATGCTTTTGAAGTTTCGCATTTTGTGGTTTGCTTTTTTTAATATTTTGTTCACAAAATGTTGTGAAAAAAAGTATTGTTAAAAAAAAATTTCAAAGTTTTTTGATATATCGAGAAAATTCTGTTGGTTTTTTAGTAAATTCGAATATTTTTGTAAGCATTCTGCAATTTTTGTATTATTAAAATTTTCCTTAAATCTTCCTTAACCAGTTTGAAGACGTTGACCCACTAACATTTACAAGTTGCTATTTTTCTCAACACTCGACAATGTCTTGCTTCAAGGTTCACTACACTTTTGCTAGAACAGCAAAAACAACAACAAAAATGACAATAACAACAACAACCAGAGCGTCACCCATAAGTAATTCCCTACTAATTATCCTAGTATTCACTGCTGCACTTGTTGAGATATCAGCGTATAATGTTGGAGTATGAAATTTTGAAAAAAAAATAAAAATTTCAATTGTTGAGTGGTTGCATATCATATTGTTGTTGAGGCAAACCAACAGCAACAACAACAACAACAATAATAATAATCTAACTACTAGAGAGACAAGACATTTTAACACAGAATAAAAAAAAAGAGTATTCATCTAAAAGCAGCCTTAAAGCGGTGCACCTACAGCGTAGCTCGCTGACAGTACAGCGCGTCACGTAAGTTTATGCAAAACACTTGAGAGTATCGCAAACAGACGACGATGTCGCATTGGGTTGAGTTTTTGCTGAAGTGGGCCAGCCTATTTGTAGCGTTGCCAGATCTGGCACGCAATCATTATTTATTTAAAGGAAATGTGGGAAATTTTTTTCAATTCAATTTAGCGTAATTTAAAGAACTAGTATCGCCTTTGGTAGAAATTCGACCATTTTAAAATAGATTTTTATACCCCCACGTTTAAAAAACGTAAATGGGGGTATATTAATTTTGTCACTCCGTTTGTAACGCCCATAAGGAGGCGTGGTAGGTATAGAAAAGTATACATATTCTTGATCAGCATCACCACCCGAGTTGATTTAGCCATGTCCGTCTGTCTGTCCGTCTGTCCGTCTGTCCGTCTGTCTGTGATCACGATTCCAGCCGTAATTTTAAAGCTATCATCACGAAATTCTATATTTAAGCTTTTATTTAAAAAATGAAGGTCAAGTTCGTAAATGAGCCAAATCGGATGAAAACCACGCCTACCTCCCATACAAAGTGACTTTATCAAAACGGTAAAATCCCTTAGAATTCAACAAAAATAAATATATGGACTTCAAAATACACTCTAAGTATGAAATTCAATCTAATCGGATGAAAACCACGCCTACCTCCCATACAAAGTGACTTTATCAAAAAGGTAAAATTTCTCTAAAATCCACAAAAATTAATGTATGGACTTGAAAATTTTCATATGAGCTTTGATATATAACGTGTACTATGTGTATGGAATTCAACCAAATTGGGTGAAAACCACGCCCTCCTCCCATACAAAGCCATTTTATCAAAAAACAAAAGCGAATATTTTCTGTTAAAAATATAACGAAAACGTTTTTACAGATAAACATTTTATTGATTGCTTAATACTTTGAATATACTTTGGTTCGGCCGTGGGGGTATTTTAACTTCGGCCCAGTCGAAGATCATTTCTTACTAGTTTTTAGTACTTTTATTGAAAAGATTTTTTTTTTCTTTTGGCCACACCGCTTAGTCCAATGCCCGTTCCAGTACCTTACTTCCCATATTATACTTTCTAGTAGAAGGATATCACCAAGTGGGAACTTCATATTGAGTTTCATTGTTATACAATACTTACTTCCAAAGCTCTTCGATATAACAACTTTGAATTGTATGGGTGGTGCAACGCCCATTTATGTAATGCTCGTTCAATTTTTCTAGTCGAAGAAGACGACTAAATAGGAATTTCCAACAGTTTCTTTGATTTGTGACTTTTTGTTTAAAAGTTATACCGAAAATTTGGGCTGCTGGAAGAAATGGAAGAAACGGGAGAAAATGGTTCTTAACTCTTCTGCCTACGCCTATTTATATAGAGATTACTTCAGTAGAGCTTTTATACAAATACCACATTTGAAGCAATTACAGAAACAAATTTTTAAAATGAGAAATCTGTTTTTTAACTTCTTTGGAAGCAATGAAGAAGCTTCGGTATTTTTTTAGACAGAAACTTTTATTTTCCCTCATGTTAAGTCATTTTCTAAATAACTGAAATGACACAGAGGATATTGTATGACACTGTCACTAGAGAGATTCAGAAACCCTTCTCTCAGGTTCTTTTACAGAATTGGGTACTTAATTAATTTTTTTTTTTAAATAATAAATATTTTCCGATATTATTTATTTACTTATTTCTACAAAAACTTCATTAGTAGAGTTAGAGTTAAGAGTTAAGAGGTCAGAGTTAAGAGTTAAGAATAAAGAGTTAAGAGTTAAGAGTTAAGAGTTAAGAGTTAAGAGTTAAAAGTTAAGAATTAAGAGTTAAGAGTTAAGAGTTAAGAGTTAAGAGTTAAGAGTTAAGAGTTAAGAGTTAAGAGTTAAGAGTTAAGAGTTAAGAGTTAAGAGTTAAGAGTTAAGAGTTAAGAGTTAAGAGTTAAGAGTTAAGAGTTAAGAGTTAAGAGTTAAGAGTTAAGAGTTAAGAGTTAAGAGTTAAGAGTTAAGAGTTAAGAGTTAAGAGTTAAGAGTTAAGAGTTAAGAGTTAAGAGTTAAGAGTTAAGAGTTAAGAGTTAAGAGTTAAAAATTAAGAGTTAAGAGTTAATTAAATTCTTTGTAAAATTTAAGTGAAATAGATTTATGAAATAGTTTTTTATTATATAGGAGTTTTGAATTTTTTACATTGTTTTAATGAAACATTTTTTTCTTCATGAAAATTTTGGTAAATTATGTATGCAGGTAGATTTTAAGGGATTTATTTTTTTCAACAAAATTTTCATAAAAATTTTTAATAAATTTTTTTAATAAATTTTAATTCTTGAATTTTCAAGAAGTTTCACAAATTTTGCACATAAATGTCATATTATGCAAGAAGATGGCAACGCCATAGTGCTTATAAGCACTGCACAGCCAAGCATTGGCTCAAGAGCTGTCATTTATTTTATTTGTTCTTCTGATTTACAAGATCTATGTGACAAAAGAAAGTCAGGCGCTTTGACGCTCAGCTCTTTAAGCTGCAAGTAGGTAGAATTTTGTTTGTATAAATTTTTAGCCGCTTTTGTGGAAATAATGCAAATAAAATAATATGAAAAATTTTTTTTTTATTGGGAAAAACTTTAATTTTATTTTAAATAAAGATTTTATTTAAAAAGTAATTTCGTTTAAATGTATTTATAATATAATGTTGATTTAAAATTAATACAGAACAAAAAAAAAATCTATTAGGTATTAAAAATTGCAAAAAAATACACACAAAATTTCTTGAATTGTTCAAAAAATTCATGAATTAAAAAAAATAAACAAGCTTTTTCAACTTTGTGTTATTTGAGAGCTAAAAAGTTTGGTTTTTTAATATTTTCCTACTGGGTACTTTATGCGCTGCGCGTGCTTTATAAGACTCTGAAGTTTTTTTTTCGAAACGTAATTGAAAATTTCTTGCCAAAAAAAAAACTATAAAATAAATTGTTTTTTTTTTCAATAAATTTTCTAAATTTGCCTCAAAAGGCAAAAAGCTTGAAAGCGCTGTAAGTGCGTGTGTGTGCTCGAAATTGCTTGCTATTGATAGTTGATTTATTTATAGCTTTCAATATTAATGTTATTTTCGTTGTTGTTTTTGTTGTTGTTGTTGTTGTTGTTGTGATGATAGCTGCTGTCAGTTGTAGGCTCAGTTTAGACGTTGATTAAATTGCACGATAATAAAGCAATTTTTGCAAATTATATGTATTTGGTATTTCAGCAAAAATTCGTGTGTGGCTTTTGACCGCTTTTAGAAGCCCTTGGCTATAGACAAATTTAAGTTAGTGGATTAAAGCTTTTACGTATTTTTTTATTTTTTTTTTTATTTTATAAATATTATCAAAGTTTAAGACCAAAACCCCAGTGTAACCATAACATTTTTAATAAATATTTAAGTTGAATTTTAAATTTTGAATTTTGAATTTTGAATTTTGAATTTTGAATTTTTAATTTTTAATTTTGAGTTTTGAGTTTTGAATTTTGAATTTTGAATTTTGAATTTTGAATTTTGAATTTTGAATTTTGAGTTTTGAATTTAGAATTTTGAATTCTGAATGTGAATTTTGAATTTAGAATTTGGAATTTTGAGTTTTGAGTTTTGAGTTTTGAGTTTTGAGTTTTGAATCTTGAATTTTGAATTTTGAATTTTTAATTTTAAATTTTGAAGTTTGAATTTTGAATTTTGAATTTTGAATTTTGAATTTTGAATTTGGAATTTTGAGTTTTGAGTTTTGAGTTTTGAATTTTGAATTCTGAATGTGAATTTTGTATTTGGAATTTGGAATTTTGAGTTTTGAGTTTTGAATTTTGAATTTTAAATTTTGAAGTTTGAATTTTGAATTTTGAATTTCGAACTTTGAATTTTGAATTTAGAATTTGGAATTTTGAGTTTTGAATCTTGAATTTTGAATTTTGAAATTTGAATTTTGAATTTTGAATTTTGAATTTTGAATTTTGAATTTTGAATTTTAAATTTCAAATTTTGAATTTTGAATCTTAAATTTAAAATTTATTTTTACATTATTTAAATTATTTAGTTAAAAATGTTAAAATTTAAAAATAAAATTTAAAAATGAAATAACAATTTATATAAATGGACATCAAATATTACGACCAAAATAACTAGTGTTGCTATAATATTTTTTCATTTATATTTTGGTTCAATTTAAAATTTAAAATTTTTAATGTTAAATTTAAAATTTATTTTGAAATTAAATTTAAAATTGTATGATTAAAAATACATTTTAAATTTTTATTCGTTTGTTTTTTTGTTAATATATAAAATATAAAATTTTTAAATTTGAATTAATTAAGTAATATTATTAATTTTTAATTCCTTGTTTAAAATATAAAAAAAATTATAAAATTTAAAACGATAGTTTTTTTTTTTGATAGTTTAAACTTTAAATTTACTCTTTATTTTAATATACATTTTATATTTAAATATTTAAATTTAAATTAATTAAATATTAATTATTAAAAATTAAAGCTAAATTTTAAATCATGCCAAGTACAGTTTAACTCAAATCGAATTTTAGTAACCTCCAATTCATCTCAAAATCATCTTTTAGGTAATTCTAAATAAACTTCAAATAATCTTCTCTAAATCATTTCGGAATCAACTTCAAGTCAATACCAAGTCAAATGAAGGTTATGTCAAAGTATTCTCCAAGTCAATACCAAGTCAACTCCAATCAGACTTAAAGGCTCAACCCCCAATCCAAAGCAGAATCGACTTAAAGTCAATTCAAAGTCATCTCAAAATCAGGTCGAAGTGATTTCCAAATAAATTTCAATTCAACTTGAAGTCGACTCTCCAGTGACTTAAAAGTCAACTCGCAGTCAACTACAAGTCGAACTTAGGCCAACTCCAAGTCAACTTTAAGGCATCTCTACACTAAGGGAAATAACGCATACTAACATTATCCACGTCTGAGTATAAATTTTATTTAAATATTTACGTGGATAAATCAAATATTTTCCTTGCAACTCGTTTTTTTCCGTACTTAAATTTTATTTATACCACACACCTACACACATATTCCATACAGCTGAAATAGCCGACAAGAAGCAACAGCATCGCACTCTGTTCCTGCAGTTTATTTCTTGCAGTTGCAGGTTTCTTATAGTTCTTGTTTAGTTTTTGTTGCAAGGGTAATATAGCCTGGATGTTAGGCCAATATGATTTGTGAGAGGGATGGGTGGATCGCTTGATATTTTTTGACGGATGTATTGCACCAGTTGTCATTTGCCTGCTTATTTTACTTCTTATAAATTCTAATTCTTATTGAATTTAAAATGTTGTTTTTTAAAATGCGATACTTTTGTTTTCAAATATTAAATATTTGAAAAATATTTTAAAAAATTCGTGCATAATTTTAATATATTTTTTATTAATTATGTTTAAATATTAAAATATTTTATTTAATTGGAAAAGTATTTACATAAATTTTAAATATTTTTTTTCGCTTAATGTAAGTTTATTTTAAATCAACTTTAAGTTCGCTCCAAGTCGATTCAAAGTCATCCCCAAGTCAAGTCAAGATTACTCTAAATCAACTTAAAGTACACTCAAAGGGAACTCCAAGCCGAGTTTAAGTCAACTTTAAGTAATCTCTAAGTTAACTCGAAATCAACTTTAAGTTCACTCCAAGTCATCCCCAAGTCAACTTTAAGCCATCTCCAAGATTACTCTAAATCAACTTTAAGTACTCTCCAAGTAATCTAAAAGTCGAGTTTAAGTCAACTCTCAGTCACTTAATTCTAAACTCTAAAACAACTTTAAGTACTCTCTAAGTCGAGCTTTTTTCAAGTTAACTCTAAGTCGTCTTTAAGTCCACATCAAGTCAACGGAAAGTCAACCCTGAGTCAAGCCCAAGTCAACTTTAAGTCATATCTAATTGAACGCTTAGTCATATTCAAGTACCAACCAGTCAACTCCAAAACTGCTGCAAGTCAACTCTTATGCCATGTCCACATAGTGAGTTAAGTTTTACTGGAAAACTCAAGAGTTTATTTTCGCGTTCAGTGGCAAAACTCAACTTTGTACTGTAAACTCAAAGTAAACTCTCTGTGTAGACATGGCATTAGGCAGATCAAGTGCAAATCAACTCCAAATCAAGTCTAAGTCAACTCTTAGTCTTCTCCAAGTCAAGTCAAAGACCACAGGCTTAGAGTCAGTATTACCGTGGTAACTGAAAGTTATCTAAAAGTCAAGTTCAAGTTAATTCCAAGTCTGCAACAAGCCAACTAAAAGTTTTCTCAAGTCAAAGCCAATTTAACTGCAAATTCAAGTCATATCCTAAGTCATATCCAAGTCAACTTCAGTTCGTTAGAAAGACAACTCAAAGTAACCTTCAAATCAATTTCAAATCATTTTCAAGTCTACTCCAACTTAACTCCAAGGAGTTTGCCCATTAAAAGGACAATCAAAAATCAAGATCTATCGCTCCAAGTTTACTCTAAGTCGACTTAAAGTCCAAAGTAATAAATTTGAAATAAAATAGAAAACAAGAAAAAAAAAATAAATTAAAATCTCCTAGTTCTTCTTTGTTAAACGTCATCGACAACAATAGCTGTATGTTGCCACCTGCAAAAAATGGTGGGATATTTAAAATGACACCTCTTGTTAAAAGACCCCATTGAAGGTAAATATTTACGAAACTAGTGAAAAAAATGTGCCAAAAAATCTTTTAATTTTAAAAGCAATTCCTTTCAAAATTTATTTTAAGTACTCTCAGAAATTGTCGAAAATTTCCTAAAGTTGTGAATTGCCTTTATTTGACGTTTGCTGACAATCATGCTGTTGACATTTTCAACCACACCGTTCAACAACTTTATTAGTCCAAACAAACGAGAAAAACCAAAAGTCTAAAGTTGCTTTTATAAAAGTTTTGTGCATAGCTTGACTTATAAGCTTAGTTGCGGGTTAATCACGTGCCAGCGGCAACGACATAAACCACAACAACAACAATAGCAAGAGCATTACTAACCATATAATCAGCATTTCAAGCTATATTAGCTGAAAGTTTTTCTGTATTTGTTGTTATTGTTTACATTTTCGTTATTGTTGTTGTTGTTTGACAAATGTTCAGTTGTCAGTTAATGTGACATAATAATTAAAAATTAGACAAAACGAAAATCACGAAGAAAATATAAATTAATTTTTATTGCCTTTAAAGGTTGCTAAAGGCTTAAAGCTATAACAAATTATTATGTATATTACACTGTGCTACAGCACTTTTAATACATTTAAAAATAAAATCAATGTGTTCACAAAACTAGCGCTCAAGAATAGTAAGTCGGCGTAACCAGGGTTTTCAAGTAAGAAATAGAAAGTTTGGACTTTTTACAAAGGACCTTGAATTTTCACGAACTTTTTCAAAAATATTTGCCATTCCCAAAGGACAGTTTCTATTTTGAGAAAAGAGCTGTTGCTCCAATTAATCTGATCACCGGAGCTACATCAATATTTAGAAACGAAAAATTTTTCTGAACTATTTCGAACGAAAATATCATTAGATGAAATCTAAAATCTCATCGAAGTCGAAGAACTCCATATGTTTGAGATAAAAACCGAATTTTTACATAATGAGGTTAATTCTGTTTTTTTTTTTTTGAGGTTAGCACATTTCCCGGATTATTTAGAATTCGAAATTTATCTAAAGGATTTCACATCTCATAGGTTAGCCATGAGTCTAAACTTTCACTACAATAAGACCAATTATTATGTTCATGAGACAGGCATATAGCCTCATAAATATACAAGGCAGACCCATAGCCAAGCAGGGGTTTTTGTTGTTAAGCCCCCTTTCCCCCATAGGGTCGAAAAAAACACAAAAAATTCAAGCAAATCAGACCATTAATCGAAAGTACGCGATCTGGCTTTATAATTTTAATATCAAATCAATATCAATATCAAAGAAAAATTTAGGCTACGCGCCTGTTATGAGGTTTAACGGCAGTATTCAATCCCTTTTTATACATAATGACATTTTTTTCGAGGAAAGAAATTGGACTCAAGACTTTATAGGAAACTAATTAATGAATATTCGGGTATTTGTTCAGGATATCTTAAAGCTTTCCCTTTTATTAATTGTTTATAAAAAATAAGACCGCTTGATTTTAAACCTTAGAGCACATATCTAAAAAAAAATAAACGGTCTAAAGTAAAAAAAACGCTTAATGAAAGAACTAACTTATTATTTCTATTCACTTTCCGAGTAATATTCTGATAGAATATATCTCCTCCGTTTCTAAAATGTAGAATCAGTAATCAGTAGAATGTTCCTCAGATGAATGGGAAAAATTTTTTATTTGATTTTGACCGTAACTCCTGCTTAAACTATAAGAAATATTACAGTCTTCGAAAAGATTTGCTGGTCGGATTAAGAAAAGGCGTGGCTCATGCGCCCTATAATTGCTAAGTTCATACAGTTGTTAGTAAACAAAAAAATTTTAAAAATATGTGTCATGGTTTTTTTTTTTGTCCCAAGAACAATCTCTTCCCCTTATTGAAGTCAAAAAGTCGTACTGAAAACCCCATGAAAAAAATTTCGGGTTTTCCTGGGACCGTAGACGTGCGTTAGGGGTTTCAAACCTCTCTTTCTCGTAAACTATCTTTATGTTTCATAAGTTACATGAAAACGACGGTCAAAACATGTGTAGAAAAGTTGCATGCCGCGAAATAAATATAAATACATACATATATGCTATACATCAAGTCTGATTGAGTCTCATTGATAGTGTAGAGAGATAGTTCGGCTCTATACTTCATATAAGAAATATCTTGAAATTGCTGAAAGTGGTCAGTGAATCCCCATCTAACAAAACTGTGTTAGATTAATTCACCACATCAAAACTTATTTCAACATATTATAATCTACTTCGATCTAATTGGCAATTGGTGTGGTGAAGTCATTGTTTGTTCACCACACCAGCAAAATGGAGTTTACTGAAGCTCTCGCAGCACAAACGCATGAAAAGCTAACGATCAAGCAATGCATGGCATTGTGTATGATTTTAGAAAAAAACTTTACACTTTAAATAAATATACTTATTATTAAAATTTCGTAAAGAAAATATCACTATATCCTTTTGCAGCACCAATGTGATATTTTTTAACTAATATCATAAAAGTCGGACCAGTACTTTTGGAGTTTAACGGCAACAAAAAATGTACACTTTAATTTTATATAATAGTATAGATATAGAAGATAATAGTAAAGATATAGATTAAGATATAGATATGGATGAAGTACTTGATCAAAGACTAAGAATCACCTAGCGCAGATTATAAAATAAAACTCGCATTACTTGACCGTGAGAGGGTAGTTTGGCACCGAATATTTGGTCTTCATCGTATTCAATAAGAATTATCTTATCTTTACCCCTTATTTTCAATTGCAATCTCTCATCAACTTTAATATTTGTTTTTGTTTCGGCAAGAATTAAGGTCTACGTCACCTAGGAATGGGCAAACTCGAGTCACTGACAGCTAGTCATGGGTAAATTCGATACTTTTTATTATCCTCTATTACTGGATACCTTTTGAAGTGACAGTTATTCCATTCAAAAATAATGGCTATAAACAAAAGAGACATTATGTAGTCATTTTATTAATATGGGGTATATACAGACATTTTTCAACTTTAGGACGGATGAACCATGTACCATTTCCTATATATATTTAAAATCACTAGGTAAATACATTTTCGTGGCACCTTTGGTGGCAAAACGATTTTTTTATTAAAATGTGAGAAACACACAAAGAACCTTGACTCAGAGGTGTACCCTTACGAAGTTAGATACTCGAAAGAAATTCCGTTTTATTCTTAAACCTAAAGGGCAGTGGGGCCCAAGAAATTTTAAGAGCGGGCCAATGCTTAAAAAAACAAAAGACAAAAACACAAAATGTTGCTCTTCGTTGCGTTTGGCAAAAAATCGAACAAAACAAAAAAAAAACAATTTCAATGCAATAAAATCACATGTCATGAAAAATTACTCGACACACAAGTGCTTTATTTTTGTGCTTTGCATGCATTTGTTTTTGTAAAGTTCGCTGGAAAATGTGCTGAACACTGAACGAGTACGGTTTCTGTTGTTGTTTTTTGCAGGCGTTCTTTGATTTTGGCTCATCGCAAAGTCAAAACTAAGATAGAAAAACATTTGTATGAAGGGCCACGCGGGCCATACGGGCCACTAAGTGGGCATGCTTGCTATATGGACTCGACGAAAGAAAAACATTGGATGCAAAATTGTTTCTTTGATTAAAAAAAACTGGGTAATTATGCGATGTTAGTAAACTCTGTTAGCTAAATGGTCGCTGTTGGGGGGGGGGGGGGGGTTGTGCCTTCGGATAACGGAGCCAACGGATCCAATTGTAATTCAGAGAAGATTAATTGAAATTCAGAAATTCTATTTGAAATTCAGAAAAGATCAATTGAAATTGAGAAATTCCATTTCAAATTTAGAAAAGATAAATTTCAATTGAGAAATTCCATTTGAAATCCAGAAAAGATCAATTGAAATTTAGATATTTAATTTGAAATTCAGAAAATATCATTTGGAATACAGAAGAGATCAATTGAATTCAGAAATTCCATTTCAAATTTAGAAAAGATCAACTGAAATTCAGAAATTGAATTTGAAATTCAGAAAATATCAATTGAAATTAAGAAATTACATTTGAAACTCGGAAAAATCAATTGATGTTCGGAAATTCCATTTGAAATGCAGAAAATATCATTTGGTAGTCAGAAAAGATCAATTGACATTCAGAAAACAGAATATCTGAATTTCAATTGATCTTTTTTAAATTCCAATTGATTTTTTCTGAATATCAAATGAAATTTCTGAATTACGAATGATTTTTTTCGGAATTTCAAATAAAATTTCTAAATTTCAATTGATTTTTACTGAATTTCAAATGGAATTTCTGAATTTCAATTGATTTTTTCTGAATTTTAAATAAAATTTATCAATTTCAATTGATCTTTTCTGAATTTGAAATGAAATATCTGAATTTCAATTGATCTTTTTTGAATAACAATTGATTTTTTCTGAATATCAAAAGAAATTTTTGAGCTCCATATGATTTTTTTTTTTTCTAAATTTCAAATGGAATTTTTGAATTTGAATTGATTTTTTCTGAATTTCAATCTGAATTTCAATTTCAATCCATTATTTCTGAATAACAATTGAAAATGGTGTAGAAATCAGCCCAGAGCTTCAGGGCATCAAAAAATAGGCAAATAGACCAAAAATGGACATGACTCGCCTTGCAGATGGACACGTGCCCTCAAATTTTTGGAAATATGAGTTATCAAAATATCAAACAAGGTATCAAAATTTTTATTTCTTGAACAATCAATCTACTCAATTTCTTGAATCTATTTTATAACAACTTTTGTATGGATGTGAACTATTTATATTACCTATCGAGTTTTTTTTTTTAAATGGCATCGATTCCGGAATGCGCTCAAATTTTAATATAAGAATTCCGGGAAAATGCCTCCATTTAAATAATTTAGAGTTCTTTATGACAATCTATGACAAAGTCATTGTTTTTATCAGCAAAACGTTTGGAAAAGAGAAGCAAAAAACTGCTCACAGAGTTCGCAGCACAGGTTGTACGATAAGACAGTGGGTCAAAATCTTTTGTTGTTGTTTTTTTTTTCCCTTGTACTCACTTTTATCGCAAAGTTGTTATATTTGCTGCCTTCAGAAATGAACTGACATTAAATGTTAAGCTTACTTGTCATTATTGGTGCTGTTGTTGTTGTTGAATTTTTCTTTTTTAATGTCTTTTGTTTTTGCTTATATTTTTGTTGTAGTTGTAGTTGTTGTTGTTGTTGTTGTTGTTGTTGTTGTTGTTGTTGTTGTTGTTGTTGTTGTCATTGCTATTGCTATTTTTGCTGATTTTATGTTGCTGCTGTTTCCAGCACCTATCTAATCAGTTAATTTTGCAAAAATTACCTCATCGACATAACTTTGCGTTAGGCGGCTGTGGGCCCAAGATACTCAGCTGCATACGTAATTTTTTGTGGCTAGAAAAGTAAAGCAAAAATTAGAAAAAAATTGTAATAAAAATAAAACAATTTTTTACAATGAAATTCTTGCATTTCTTAGACCAAACCTCATCATTATGCATACTTATTATTAATAGAAGTTGTAAGGGCAACAACAAAAGCAAGAAAAACAAAAGCAGAATTATTGACAGCTTTGACAGCAATTTGTTGCCAACGTGTTTTGCCATTTAATTAGTCTATAAAAATTTTATTTTTTTATTGGTGGTTGTCATTACTTTTATGTATTTTTAATGGTCTCTGTCAATATTTGCTGTGAGTTTTTCTTAACAATTCAGCAAAAAGATTTTTTAATAAGAAAATATGACAACAACAACATTAGCTTTTCTGAAAGCTAGACCGAGGCTAAGCCAATTTTTTCCAAAAATTAAATGGCAGCTTAACACCAAGATTTATGTAAAAGATACTCATTAAAAAAATAATAAATAAATAACAGCTCAACATTTAAAAGTATCTCCAGCATAGTCGAAATGAATGAATATGAACAGATTTCCTTTTATAACTAAATTATTTAAAAATAAGAAAAAAGAAATCACACCCAAACCTTGTATTTCAAAACCAAGTGAGTGACAACCACGTATAACGTATCATGAAAAATGCAATTAACTGAATCTGGCATCACAGTCAGAGCAAATCACGCTGACACTGCGAGTCTCCTTCGCCATAGACGCAGTGGAGACAATAAAAATATATATAAGAAGAAAAAAATACCAACTACATTTGACACCAAAAACAACACAGCTACAACAATATCTTAGATAAAAACAACAAAATATCCACACGTAGGCGTAATTGAGATAAAGTCATATGTGTCGTAGTTGTCAAAAACGAAGAAGATTAGCGCATTTTGTCATATTTTGTTGTTTATGAAATAAAGTAAAAAGTCGATTTAAGTGCAGGCAAAAGTATTTAGGTCTGTAGAGCAAGTGCAAAATAATTGAAAAATTCAACGAAATGCATACTAACATGAATATAGATAAATGCACAGTAAGATAACAACATATGTATGTATGTAGATTGAGATCGTTTTTATGCAAAATGAGCGGGGGTAGGGGGATAAATAGCACTTAGTGACAGACGGTTAGAAAAAAAAATTCACTGAAATGAAAAGAAAATTGCAACAAAAGTAACATAATGCTTTGTTTTGACTGTAACATTCGTACCATGATCGATTTTATAGTATATGAGGGTAACTACATATATTTCGGTAATAAATATAGAAACCGATTTTTTGCATTTTGAAAAAATCTCGAAATTTTTCCAGTTTTTGTCACGTTACCACTTGAGACTCGTAAAAAATAAGAAATATTTTGTGAAATAGGGAAGAAAAGAAACAACGAAAACTTTTTCTTCATTATGACAAGCTTCAAACTTTTTTAATTCCACTTTTACATTGGTCAAGAATTCACGTCAATTATTTGTTATTCCCTTTTAAACTTACCTTCTCTCATGTTGATGTTCTCATCTCTCATCGGCAATTGCAAGACTTTACCGTCAACTCTGCATTTGTTCCCAATGTAAAAGGGGTCTAAGCACTCAAAAAATCGAATACATGGATCACCCGCTCTACAGTAGAACGTGTAACCTCACATGCAAAAAAAGAAAATGTATGCCACACACCGATCTTACCTAATCTGAAGCATTTTTAAAAGACAATTTCGATAAAAAAACATTTTTTACGGAATGTATTGGTTGTGCATTCAAGGTTTTCTTCATATCTTCGGCATTTACAGTCCAATCTTAAAGAATGATATTTCAATGTTTTTGTTTCAAGGAGTTAAACTTTTTTGCTCTAAAAGTCATTAGGGTTAAGAATGGTACCCCTTTCTAATACTTACCCACCAGATCCAAATTTCTACTATCCTAATGTACCATTCTAAAGTCATCAAATTATAGGTCGCAAAAAATCATTAGACTCTATATAATATTTTGCTGAACGTAGGGTTTCTTCCAATAAATTTTTCGTCATATCTTCGACATTTTCAGGACGATCTTTAAGATCTTAAAGAGCAATACTCGAGAAAACCAAATTTTTTGCTCATTGGGATCAAGCACCCCGTTCTAGTACTTACCCACTGGCATGTACGGATCATCTAGTGATTTCTTTTTAAATCATAGGTTGCTTTGACACTAACAGCTATTTCCCTCTCGAAATATTGACATTAAGTCAATATCATGACTTGAGTCCAATATGGAGGTGTTTCAAGCGGAATGGGATAAATGTTATGACAAATGGTTCAAATGCATGCAAAAATGTATTAATCCTAAAAGATTAGGATAGAAAGGATAAAAATGTATTAATCATAAAAACAATAAAGAAAAGTTTTGGTCTTTATATATAATCCCGAAATGTATGTAGCAACCTACGTAGTAGTAAATTGTGTTGTATATAAATGCAAATAAGATTTCCTTTTTTCATTGAAAACGCGAAGCTAAATAAGCAAACAAAAAATTCAACAATTTGCTACGAATATGATAATTAGGGGCGTCCCTCCTCAAATACCCAAGAACATAGACTACATAACTCAAAAACTTTTATTCCACAAAAAGTTTGATGTATCTATCCCCTCCAGATACGAATGGGAGATTGGAAGCCCTCCACCAAACAATGCCACTAGAATCTATACTGATGGATCAAAACTAGATGGCAAAGTAGGGGGAGGAGTCTACTCTGAATTCCTAAACATTAACCATGCCTTTAGGCTCCCCGACCACTGCAGTGTCTTCCAAGCGGAAGTCACTGCCATACATGAAGCAGTCACTTGGCTTCAGATGAACGAAATATTAGCAAAAGATATTTGCATTCTATCTGACAGTCAAGCCGCTTTGAAAGCCCTGGAATCTGTTGAAATAACATCAAAAACAGTCCTAAGTTGCCGCAGATCTCTAAATGAGATGGCAGAGCAGCTCAATATATTCCTATGCTGGATCCCCGGACATAGAGACTTCCAAGGTAACTGCAAAGCAGACGAACTCGCTAGAAACGGAACCACCAAACCCCTATCGACAGATAAGAAACAAATTGGAATACCTCTCGCAACATGTAAGCTACTGATAAATGAGCTATCCCTTGTAAACACCAACATCAGGTGGTCAACGGGTAGTACGTGCAGTATAACGCGTCAAGTTTGGCCAACACTGAACTTAAGACGCTCAAAAGAGCTAATATCCCTTAGAAGGGACCAAATAAATATAGTAATAGGCGTTCTAAAAGGACACTGCCTGATTGGAAACCATGCCCGAAGACTGAATATTCCCCATAACGACTTCTGCAGAAGCTGCAGAGATGAGGAGGAGGTTGGATCCACAACACACCTTCTCTGCACATGCCCATCGCTGGCCAGAATGCGCCATCTCTTCCTAGGTAACTGTTTCTACAGTGACCTAGACGAACTCTCAAAAACTTCGGTCTACCGAATACAAAGCTTCATAAATAGCTCCAACTGGTTCAGATAGAGTGGAAATAATTAACCCCTGGTATCACAACGGGCCAAACTGGCCTAAGTGTGTCTCATAGGAGACAGCCACGTCAACCTAACCTAACCTAGGGGCGTCCCGAGGCACTTTGGAAGTACAGGCAAGCTATGATTTTGGCGCCACTATCATTCATATAAAGGGTGGTTAAGGGCCGATGTTGAATGTGAACCACACCTAAACGTCAAATTTTTTTCTGTATTTCATTTGGCATTTCTCAATTTCAGACTAACTCAATTTGAACCATGGAAAGAGACACAATCGAGCAACGCATTAAAGTTATTCAGGCTTATTATGAAAATGGGCTTTCAAATCAAAATGCATATCGTGCACTTCGTGATTTTTTCGGTCAATTTTTTCGGCACATTTTCACCTCATTGGATTCGTCAATAAGCAGAATTGTCGCATTTGGGCGAATGATAATCCAAGAGTGATTGTCGAAAAACCAATGCACACACAAAGAGTGACTGTTTGGTGTGGTTTGGTGCGGCTGGCGGCATCATCGGTCCGTATTTTTTCCAAAATGAGGCCGGTCAGGCAGTTACTGTGAATGGTGTTCGCTATCGTGAGATGATAACGAACTTTTTATGGCCCGAATTGGAAGATATGGATGTGGATGATATGTGGTTTCAACTGGACGGTGCCACTTGCCACACAGCTAACGAAACAATGGCTAACATTAGCGTAAGAAACACAGCTAACGAAACAATGTGATTCGACACCGTTGCACTTCTTTCTTTGGGGTTGTTTGAAAGAAAAGGTGTGCGTCGATAAGACAGCAACAATTCAAGAGCTAAAGGATGAGATAATTCGGCACATTAACGGCATAGAACCTCACTTATGCCTCAGCGTCATCGAAAATTTGGACCATTGGATGGAGGTGTGCCGCCGAGGTCGCGGCGGCCATTTGACCAATATATTGTTCCATACATAATTGAACCATACCAATATTATCATAATAAAAAGAAATGACAATAATTTCCTAAATAATTTGTGTTTTATTCAAAATCAGCATCGGCCCTTGAAATTTAACCACCCCTCATTACTGTACTAAAATTAAAAGAATTGTTAACTGCTAAGGACTTCTTTCCCGTTTAGAGATCTGCTAAAGGCGACTTTTCCAATAAGAAAAATTGCACGTCTTACAGTTTAAGAAAAAACTGAAATTATTTCCACTCTAAAAGTTTGAGTAGTTAAGAATGGTACTAGGATTATTGCTATTGCAGCTGTGAAACAATGTGAGTAACGGTGTTGGAATTTTTAGAAGTACGATAGTTACTGCTACGAATTTCAATACGATATGAAAGAATACTTTTTGAAAGTCTCGAGATTGTTTGCACTTTTTTGAAATTACATATAAGACATCGAGCTTTGATTTCATTATCCTTGTTTATCTCATTTCTAAGATATAGCGCAAAATGCGTTTAAGTTGTATGGCAGCTGCCACGCCTACTTGTTCAATATTGCAGACATTTTTTGCACTTTTTGGAAATCTGATATTAGACGTCTTCATTTGATTTCGTTATCATTGCTTATCTCATTTCTGCTTTCTGAGATATAGCGCAAAATATAGTTAAGTTGTATATCAGCTGCCACGCCCACTTATACAAAATTTCTGAAATACTTTTTTTTTTGGCACTTTAAACATCGAAAAGTACCAATCGCATCACTGTGGGACACCCATAATGAATACAGATTGGAAAGTATGTCTAGAATATTTTTTTCATAAATATACCACAAATAAACCAACTCATGCATACCTCTGATATATTTCGTTTATGACAATTTCAAAAATTTGCTACAAATATCAAATTAATCACAAATACTTAATACGGGACAAAAGTGCAAAATTGCACGTGTTCTAAGACTGATTCAGTGATGAAACAATGGGTGTTCCGATAGGTGGATAGGCTAATATTTGAGTTACTTTGAGTGGTCCCACCACATTTTTGTCAATATTTGAAATTCTTTGATTTATTTGAATTTGATGACTCAGCTTTCGTAGAGTGACAACTATCTTTAGTCTCACCAGTCAAGAACATGATGAAAATTATTGAAGTCAAATGACTTTTAGGCTGTCAATCACATGAGAAATGACCATAAGTATTCTATGCAGGAAGTGCAAGGGCCTTCCGGTGTAACGTAATTGCTAAAGCCATCACTGGCTATTTATTTAATTTGTACATAAGTTTCAGCAGCAGCCATAACACCTTTTCTAACTCGTATTTTCTAAACTTTATGGAAGTTAAAGCTTCCCATAATTTTTGAAAATGAGTTTATAAAAGCGTATTGTAAGCTTGGAGTAAAAGCTTTGCAAATGAGTTAACCCTTAAATGCCCAACAAAACCAATTTCATTAAAATAAAATTATGTTGTGCTTAATGATCCCCTGAACTCGACCCCGTTTTTATTTTTTTGGATAAAATTTTTGTTTACGAGTTATTAAAGAAAACATGGTTGAATCTAAAAAGACATAGTTGGCTTTCGGACGTATACCATCAATCACCTTGGTTGTAGGAGTTCAAGGCAAAAACGTAAAAAACGATTCTTTTTATGATAACTAGACTAACAAGTCATTTTTTTTTACTCTAAAATTGTTAATAGTTTAAAAGATATTTCATGTCAAAAAGCGAACTTTCCGTAAAAACTAAAAAAAAACTATTTTTTGAAGTTGACAGTCAATATTTCCCAAACCAAACCATTTTAATGCCAATAATTAAATTTTTGTTTTATATTTGCAATTTTCTGAGTGAAACTACATATCCAGCATTTTAATTTTTGCAATATTTTAAAATAGATAGCTAATTTTCTCGGTTGTATCCAAAAAGATACACTGGGCATTTAGGGGTTAAGGAAAGAAAAAGAGTTAAGAAGTCGAATCTAAGTTTCAACGATTGCATCTTCATATTTCATAAAATTATAGAAACTCGTGTGTTGAAAAACATACGTATGTTTTTCCATAAAAATTTTGCATCACTTCTACTTTCGTTTTAGTGAATTAGCCTACTTCTACTTTCGAATTAGCCACCAGTTCTCTCGCTCAGAAGAGAGCTCAATATAAGCGAATTTAAGAGAGCAAAATATTCTATTGTGGTGTCAAATGGCGAGCTTTCTTTTTCTTCACTTTGTGCGGATCGTTTATATGGTACTTTCTTTGTGTGAACGTTCTGTGGCCGACAAATTTACACAGAAAATTGTTCATATCTGTTTATATTCTTCGTTTTTGTTTTTCTCTTTCTTCGCTCATGTGCGAATTCAATGTGCAAGATTATCAGACATGCAACATTGGATGTAAAATTTGACTGAGTTAGACCAAGCAATGTCATTATTATTTATTTGAATATGAGTTTAATAAGGTTGCAAGAACTTTTTTTCGTGTAAAAAGGATAGATTGCGTTTTGCTGGCGTTAAGCTTAATTTTCCATTTAGACATGTATTGACCAATGGTGTCTATTGCCCATTGTAAATTCAATAAAATATCATGTACGGAGTCATGTGAGAAAAAGAAATATCTCTGCATGCAGAGCATAATAGCAGTTTGATAATTAAGGGAAATCTTAGGAATATATTAGATATAAAAGCAGTTCGATTACTGGCCCTTGTGGAACACAAGCAAGAATTCGAACAACATCGGACAAAACGTGATTTATTACAATGCAATAAGAACGATTCTCCAAGAAGCTATTGATCAGATTGATCAATTGTAGTGGAAAGCCAAAATTTATGATTTTATAGATTCATCCAGTACGCCAAAGCGAGTCAAAGGCTTTTTCGACATACAAGAGAACCAAAGCAGTTGATTTCTAACTTATAAGACTTGATTTGATATGTTTGTAAATCCTTTTATGACCTTTCATTATTTATATTGAAAACAAATTTGAGCTTTGGGCCAAGTATGTTTGACAACAAGACAACATGAAGACAAGAACTCAGTTACTTATGTAAAAAGCGTTCTCTCTGTCAAAAATAAACTTCCGGGTAACTTTCTCGGCATATTGGAAGTCTAAGTAGAACCTAATAAAGCTTGAGTGGATCAGAGTGAAAAGTCATGCAAGACTACTGATGAGTTGGTGTAGCGGCCAACGAAACAGTCTGTATAGTCTGCTGTGTGATTTGCTCTATACAAAGCCGTTGTTGTTGTTGTTGGTTGTTGGTTGTTGCCTTCGGTGTTCAATTCTTTCAAAATTTCTAAAATTTTTCTAATCTGAATTGGCTTGCAATGTCACAAGTAATATAGGGTGTTTTTTTTAGAGGTATTGAACTTCGAATTGAAATAAAACACAAGAAAATCGTTTTAATGTCCATCAATTTGGCTTTATTGGAAGGATAATTTTATGCCATTAATGTTTAAATATGATTTCGGGCATGTGGCCGCCGGGGCTGGCTCGAATAAAGTCAATTCTACAGGTCCAATTTTCAACCACTTTTTCGAGCATATGGGGCCGTATGTCGGCAATAACGCCACGAATGTTGGCCTCCAAGTCCCCTAACGTTTCTGGTTTGTTGGCGTAGACGAGCGACTTCACATATCCCCAAAGAAAATAATCCAATGGTGTCAAATCACACGATCTTGGTGGCCAATTGACAGGTCCATTCCGCGAAATTATGCGCTCATCGAATGTTTCCTTCAATAAATCGATTGTGACGTGCGCTGTGTGGCATGTAGCGCCGTCTTGTTGGAACCACAACTCATCCACATTCATGCCATCCAATTCGGGAACAAAATAGTCAGTTATCATGGCTCTATACCGGTTTCCATTAACGATAACTGACTCTCCAGCATTATTTCGGAAGAAGTATGGCCCAATGACTCCACCAGCCCATAGAGCACACCAAACAGTCAGTTTTTGTGGATGTAATGGCGTCTCAAAGATCTCATGTGGATTCTCTTCACTCCAAATGCGGCAATTTTGCTTGTTGACAAAGCCATTCAACCAAAAATGAGCCTCATCACTGAACAAAATTTTGCGATGTAAACTTCGCGAACTGAACCATTATTTTCGAAATAAATTTGCACGATTTGCAAGCGTTGTTCTTTTGTCAATTTGTTCATGCTGAAATGGCAAACCAAACTGAACATAAATGACATTAGAGTTGCCAGATTTGACCACAAAATGCCAGTTTTATCTCTATTCGAAAAACAAACCCCTAAAAAAAACACCCTATACATAATACCTTAAAATCTAGGACGTCCTCAATTTGATGGTGTTATATTAAATTTTAAAAATATTAAGTTAAAAATATTCTAAATTTTGGTCTAATTTTCAAAAAAGTTCCAAGATTAAAAAAAAATGAACACAAAGAAAATTTTAAAAATCTGAAAAATTACAAAATTATTGAAATTTTCTTAGCCCCACTGTAACCGTTGACAAATTTAAGCAAAATTGTCTTAAATGCACGCCATGATCAGCTGCATAGAAATTGCGGCTAGTTTTTGCGTAAATCGCTTCAATTGATGAAAATTGGAATTCCTGCTGATCTTGGAATTTTCTACAAACTACAAATTATTTTTTATAAATTTTTATTTTTTTTCTTCCTCCTACCCTCGCCTATATAATCTTAGTTGGCTAAGTTTGCTTCTTGAATTTATGTAAATCAAATGCTGACAATGTTTGTTTTTATTTTGTTTTAGTGGCTTGTTGGATAGTATGTCAGACGACACGGTTTGACACTGTTTGTTGTCCCTGTCATTCATGATGATCTCTGAGCGTTATTATTTTAAAGCGCGCTACCGTCTTCATAAAATTAGTTTGTTCTGTGAGCTGTTGTTGTTGTTGCTGTAGTAGTTCTGCGCAGCTTGATAAATTGTAGCCTGTAAAGTAGTGGTTGTTGTTTTTGTTGTTATAGTTGTTATTGTTGTTGTTGTTTTTGTTTTAGTTGTTTGCATTAATCCATTCAGGGTGACTGCGCTGCCACTCAACTGCAATGTCAGCCGCATCTTTGCTACGACAGCGTTGCCAGACTCACCAAAAAATAACTAAATAAATGTAGATTAATCTTAAAGATACAATAAATATTTAAAAGTGTTTCGCGTACACAAGCAAAAAATAAATAGAAAAAAAAAATCATGTAACAATGTGTTCTAAATATTTTAACCCCAATGAACAGGCAAATAGAGCGACCGACAGTCAGCTAGATATACAAACACAGCTACTTAAATAATAACAAACACACTGAAAATATTTAATTTCCTTTGAGTGATGAGCTGCTGTAACCTTCGCAGCATGAATGAATGACTGAATGAATGAATGCACGGCTGACGGCACTGCTTTTAATTATAGCACTTTTTTGTAGCATGCGAGAAAAAAGAACAAATATTTAGATAACACGAGCAAAGGTGTATAAATGAGCAGTTTTTTTTTCAAAATTAAATTAACACTACACTACAAAGTAGTGTGTTTCAATCTAACACTATGCTTCAATATAATTGTTGCTGCTTGAGTTACGAACATTTTTTTAATTATTTCTATTATTCTTTATTTCAATGTGTTTTGTTTTGTTTTTTTACGCTCGCCTTGTTGTTTGTTGCATTTATTTGCTTATTTTTGTAACATCTTCTAGTTGTTTACACAAGCTGTTTTCCTCGCTTCAAACAGCTCTCAAGCACACTGTGCAACAGCATTTGCTATCATCGATATTCAATATATTATTTATGCTTATTTATATCAAGCAATTTATAAAAAATGAATTTGAAATAAGAGCAAAAAAAAAATTATATTGTGCCATACATACATGTATTAATTGTTTGCATATTTTTGAAACACTTTTTTTCAGCAAATTTTCAGAATTTGTTTGAAAAAAAAATTTCTTATACAATTGTGTTGAAACATACTGTTGTTGTTTACACGCTTGAAATATAGGTCAAATTCTTAATTGTTTTCTTAAATTTCTTGTTTCAAATTTTTTGTTTATATGAAATGATTGCAAAATTTTAGCAACGCACAGTTGAAGTCATAAATTTTAAATTTAAGATGGATCAATTTTACTTCATCACTAGGTTGTTTTTACCTTTCATGAAGCATATAAATTATTTTCAGTTGAAATGAGTTTTATGGAAATTAATTGGTGCCTTGATTGTTGACTGCTTGAATTAATTTGTATAAATATTTAAAATATTTAGGTGAATCATCTTGTACTAAGAAATTATTCTCTTTTTTAAAAATCTGTTTAAATAAGAATCTAACTTCTCTTTACAATCCTAAAATTAAATTTAAAAAACTCTCACATGTCAAGGCTATGAAACAGCTGCTAACATTTTCTCTTTTATAATTCGACAGTTAAAGTTGCAATTTTTCAAAATATTTCAAAATTGCAAAATATTCAAAATTGTAAAAATTGCAAAAATTTTCTTAAAAATCCTCTAGGATTATATAAATTCTAGGAAATAGACAGTAAAAGTTAAATTTTTCTTTTAAGTTTTAAAATTGCAAAAATGCAAAAATTGCAAAAATGCAAAAATTTGATAAAAATTAATTTAAGATTACTCGTATATAACTCTAATAGAACAGACAGCAAATTTTCAATTTTTCTAAAAATTTTAAAGTTGCAAAAAAGTTTTCAATTTTTCTAAAAATTTCAAAATTGCAAAAAACAAAATTCTTTGAAATTATAAAAGTACAATTATAAGAGTAAAAGTTTCCATTTTTTAAAAAATTTCAACATTGCAACCTATTGCAAAGTTGCAAAACTTGCAAGATTGCTATATTTCTTTACAATTAATTTACAACTTTATAACATAAAGTGAATAGACAGTAAAAGTTTCAATTGCAAAAATGCAAAATTTGTTAAAAATTTATTTAAGGTTGCTCGTATAGAAACTAAGACAAATTTTAAAATTGCATACAAAAATCTTTGACACTAGTAGAGTACACAGTAAAATTTTATATTTTTCAAAAAATTTCAAAATTGCAACCTATCGCAAAATTGCAAAAATTGCAAGATTGCTATATTTCTTTACAATTAATTAACTATATAAAATAAAGTGAATAGATAGTAAAAGTTTCAATTGCAAATATGCAAAGATGTATATACGAGTGTATTTAAGGTTACTCGTATACAAACTAAGAGTATAGACAATAAAATTTTATATTTTTCAAAAAATTTCAAAATTGCAAACCATTGCAAACTATTGCAAAATTGCAAAAAAATTCCATGATTGCAAAAATTGCAAGATTTGCAAAAATTTGCTTAAAATTCTTTAAATGTTACTCGTATATAAATCTAAGAGAATGCACAGTCAAAATATTTCAACATTGCAAACTATTGCAAAAATTGCAATATTGCACACTATTGCAAAAAAAAAATATTTCAAATTCATTTCATATTATATAAATATAAGAAAAGTTTGCACTCTACAAAATATTTCAAAATTGCAAACTATTGCAAAATTGCAATATCGTTAAATTACATTACAATTAATTTATAATCCTATAAAATAAGGTCAATAGACAATAAAAGTTTTTTTCTTTATTTTTATTTTAAAATTGCAAGCTATAGCAAAATTGCAAAAATGCCAAATTTTGCTAAAAATTTATTTAAGGTTGCTCGTATAGAAACTAAGAGAATAGACAGTAAAAGTTTATATTTTTAAAAAAAAATTCAAAATTGCAAAATTCCAAAAAACAAAAAACCTTTGAAACTAAGAGAGAGCACAGTAAAAGTTTGCATTTTCAAAAAATTTCAAAATTGCAACCTATTGCAAAATTGCAAAATGCATGAATTTCTATTTTTCTAAAAATTGTAATATTGCAAACTATTGGAATATTGTAAAATTGCAAAAATTTCTTTCAGAATTGTTTCAAATTACTTAGAATAATAAATGGAGAATAATAAATTACTGTGTAGTAAGTTCAATTTTTAAAAAAATTTCAATATTATGAACTCTCGAAAAATTACATAATTGGAAAAATTTCTTTACGATTATACAAAAAAAAGTCAATAGATAGTAGAAGTTTCAATTTTTTATTTTAATTTTAAAATTGCAAGCTATTGCAAAATTGCAAAAATGCATCAATTTCTATTTTTCCAAAATTGCAATATTGCAAACTATTGAAATATTGAAAAATTGCAAAAATTTCTTTTAAAATCATTTTAAATTATATATATAGAAAAAATAAAGTGAATGCACAGTAAATGTTAAAATTTTTCCAAATATATCAACATTGTGAACTCTTGCAAAATTGCAAATAATAAAAAAGTAAACATACAGTAAAAGTATTATTTTTTTCCAATTTTAAAATATAGCAAATATTGCAAAATTGCTAAAACTTTATTTATGGCTCTATATAACTAAGAATATAGGAGGTAAAATTTTAAATTTATCAAAGAATTGCAAATTGCCAACTATTGCAAAATTGTAAAATTTCAAAAATTTCTTTAAATATCATTGAAAAACTTTTTAAGGAATGTGTATGAAAAGTGAACATCCAGTGAATGGACGACAAGAGTTTAAATTTTTACAAAAATTTCCAAATTGCAAACTATTTCTTACAAATTGCAAACTATTTTTTGCAAATTGAAAGAATTACAAAATTTTCTTTCAAATACATTTCAGATTATGTAAAATTAAGTGAATAGTCATTAGAATTTTTTAAAAATGCAAAAATTTCAAACTATTGCAAAATTGCAAAATTTTTCAATTTTACAAATTGTAAACATCACCTTAAAATTAATTTACGATTATATAAAAAATTTAAATTGTAATATCACCTTTCATTTTTTATATTGAAAACATATTTATGCTTTAGGCCAAGTATATGTTGTCAACAAGATAACATGAAGACAATGAAGGCAGCAACCAACAACAACAACAACGGCTCTGTATAAAACAAATCACACAGCAGACTAGACAGACTGTTTCGTTGGCCGCTACACCAACTAATCAGTAGTCTTGCATGACTTTTCACTGTGATCCACTCAAGCTACTGAGGTCCTACTTATACTGCCAATAAGCGGACAAAGTTACCCGGACGTTTATTTTGACAGAGAGAACGCTTTTACATGAGTAACTAAGTTCTTATCTCTTGCTTAATATATAAAATTAATTGAAAAGAAAGTGAAAGTTTAAATTTTTTTCAAAATTTTAAAATGCTAAACTATAGCAAAATTGCAAAAATTATAAAATTTCAACAAACGCAAAATTTATTTAAAATCTCTTGAGATTTTATAAAATTAAGTGAAAATTCTGTAAAAGTTTGAATTTTTTAAAATTGCAAACCATTGCAAAATTGCAAAAAAAAAAAAACAGAATTGCGAAAATTTTTTAAAAATTTATTTAGGATTATAGAAAATAAAATGAATCGAGAGTTAAAGTTAAAATTTTTTTAAATTTTAAAATTGCAAACTATAGCAAAATTGTCAAATTGGAAAAATGCAAAAACTTGATAAAAATTCATTTAAGTTTACTATTGCAAAATTGCATAGATTCATAAATTGAAAAAAGTTCCCTCAAATATATTTCAGATTTTGTGATATTAGTGAATAGACTGTAAAAGAGTTATTTTCCCAAAACTAGCAAATTTGCAAACTATTGCAAAATACCAAGAACTGCAAAATTTCAATAATTTGCTAAAACTTCACTTAATATTATATAAAATTAAGAGAAAAAACAGCAAAAGTTTAAATTTTTCAAAATATTTAAAGATATCAAACTATTGCAAAAGTGCAAAAATTTCGAAATTGCAAAATTTCCTAAAAATAAATTTTTAGGTTACATGAAATAAAGTGAATAGACATTAAAAACTAAAATTTTTCAAAAAATTTCTGATGTTATGAAACTAAAAGTACACGCAAAGAAAAAAAACATTTATCGCCAGTTTGCCGCAAACGAACTTCGTTTGTCGTGCTTGAAATCGTTTATTGCAAACGTTTCAACAGTTGTCATAAACGTTGAACGAAAAATAAACAAAATTTTCAGTTGTGAGAAACGAGTCATTTAGTTGCAGGAAATGAATTTCGTTTGTCATAAACGCGAGTGATTTTTAAATTGCAGCAATTGAAAACTTCGTTTTTCCCAACTGAAAATTTTGTTTATTTTTCCCTTCGTTGTATAAACATAACGCTTATAGTTTAGAGTTACTTTTTGGACAAATTGTTACTATATAAGGAAATTGGTAGTTTGCTTAATACGCGGACGAAGATAGCAACAGAGGTGGAATCCATAAGAAGACGGACGGACATAATGAGAAAGATTATTAATATAATAAATAATAATGACCGAAATAGCTTGCGGTTTATATATATAAGATATATTTTTAAGTTGTGACAACTGAATATTCGTTTGCGGCAAATACAGCTCGCAAACGAAGTATAGTTGGTGAATTTTTCAGTTGTGGTAAACGAAAAATTTCTTTGCGTGTAGATAGAAGCTCAGTTGCTAAAAATAGAAAGCATTGTTCTATCAGCCAAAAGTAAATTACTAGTAATTTTCTAAACACTAGTTGAGGTCTAGCAAACCTTAGTAACTGAGTGGATCACAGTCAAAGTCGTGCAAGATTACCGATGAGTTGGTGTAGCGGCCAACGGAACAGCCTGTCTAGTCTGCTATATGATTTTCTCTATACAGACCCGTTGTTGTTGTTGGTTGTTTTCTTCATTAACATACTTGGCCTTAAGTTCAACAATTAATTTTCAAAAGTAAGTAAATATTATAAAAAATTTATATGCCATAGCATTCAGGTAATTTCAAATCATAATGAAAGTAAATAAAATGAGCATGAGTGTAAAAGAAAAGTTTTTATCGACTTCAAATTTTTCTTATAACTTTTTTTTTGTTTTTAACTAAAAAATTATATGAACTCTTAAATTTGTTTTTATTGGATTTTTTTTTATTTGTTTATTATAAAAAAATTCCTCTCCTCATTCATTCTAATATTCATATTAAGACTAAAAAATCGATCAAATATAGCCACTCCTAGCAATAAGTGCTTAATAATTATTTGATGCATGTTAAATATTAAAAAAAAAAAATAATAAAAAATAATAAAAAAAAACAACAGTACAAGAAAATCTGGCCTCACTCAACTAGTTGCAGCTGAAAAGCTGACATCATACTGCAAAAATGCCATGTTTACCAAATGCGTGTAAATTACAGTTTCTTTGAAGACAAAGCAATGAATCTTAAAAAAGAGATAAAAGATAGCAAATTGCTTATCTAGTCTAGTTCTCTAGTTCCGAATGCACTCAGAAACAGGGAATAACTGCCCTTCACAATGCATGTACTGACGAGTCTATTTTTGAAATTAATTGATTAAGTAAATAGTTTAAGATGTTGCAATAACTGTAAGTTTCCAAAACAATAGCAAACTAGTTGGAAATGTAATGTCTTCAGCGTGACCAAAATTAAAATATCCCCACACTCGTGTGTAATATATAATATATCTATAGTTATGAAGGCTTTATTATTTTGATGACGTTAGTTTATATTGGGGAAAGTTAGGTTGAGGAAGGAGGTGTGGTTTATATTCAATTTATCCAAATTTCAATCTCATTCCACGTTTTAAGTATCAAAGCTTATGTGTAAAATATTAATTTCTATTTTGATGACGTTATACAAAGTGATAAAGAGTCATCAAAATATGACGTCACTTGTAAGTAGGCGGAGTTTTTATTAGATTTTGATGGAAATTAATTAGGGTAAAGATATGACACATGTCTCAGATTATAATTTGCAAGTTCTACAACTTCCCACCACGCTTAGAAGATTCTTCACATGTTTCACTTGAATGTCCCTTCTTTCCACTATATATCTACTAGTCATGTCTATATATATCTATACATGTCAAAATGTATAAAAAAAAGTTGCTAAAAAGAAAGTCTGCTAGTTCATCTATTAGTTTAAAATTTTCTCTATTTATTGCTATTTTTATTACCACTATTTTATTACCACTTTGTTATTATTACTATTTTCAAAAATATTAACTTTTATTTTCTCTTTAATTTCAGGTGAGGAAATGTCAAAAAAATTGCTCCCAAAATTGAAACAAAAAATGTATTGTACCTTGAACTGAAGTAAGTTTAATTGATTTAAAATTATGTAGGACGTCGCATTTTAAGAGAATACCAAGGCATGCCTGCAAACCCAAAATACTCGTTTTGAATTTTCAAATTTAAAAACAATATTTTGTACTCAAAAATGTTTCATGTAACCTTGTTTGTAACCCCATTTATAGTATTTATAGAATGCGGAGTACAAGCAACCATGATAGACAAAACAGGGTGGACCCTGAAAACAATGCAAATTATTTACCGCTTTCTTTTGCTATTGTTTGTTGTTCGTTGTTTTTTTACAATTCTGACTCTTGGTTCTCAACCGTGCAGCTACTTTGTTTATCTTACTTATTTTTTATGGTTGTGTTATCAACCATGGTTGTGGTATTCGCTAATAAGTAAATCCGCTGCATATTCTGCATGTATAAATGCAATTTCCACAGGTGGTGTTTACTTTTTTTATAGTTGTGTTATCAACAATGGTTGTGGTATTCGCTAATAAGTAATTCCGCTGAGATTATACATGCACCAACTGATATAATATTCTTGTTGTATTGGATATCTATATAACTCCGCGTTGGGGTCTTACAGCATTGACTTGTCCTAAACTTTCAAATTTATCGATTAATTTCACTATAGCTGTGTGAGAAGGCGTTTGATCACGAAAAAAAACAATCCGAACTTTACGAATTTTCGTCGTTTTTGTAGTGAATTTTCACTATTTCAATGCATTGTGAGAGTATATATGGATCCATATCTGAAAATACCCTAGTTTTTCTTTGTCAAACGCCATCTAATGGCAGTTGTATGTTGCTACCTGAAAAAATGGTGACAAATTCAAAATGACATCTCTATACCCGCTTCATCGCAGGCGATAAAAAAATTATATATCATTAAAAATTTTAAATCTTAAAATTTAACAGCCGTATTCATAAAAATATTTTAAAATAGCTTTAAGACATTAATCATTAGTTAAAAGGCTCTTAAAAGTCTTAAAATTTTTTTTTTTATTCATAAACATGTAGCTGCTTTCAAGTTAAAATAGGAACACTTACGATTTGAAGTGGGAGGAGTGTTAATAATGGTTTGTGTATTAGATAAATTCAATGGAAGATATTTAACGCTTTAGAAGATATTTTAACGCTATTGAACGTTTATGAATAATGTTTTTATTTCATATTTTTTTTTATTTTTTATCTTTTTTTTTATTTCATTTGTTTCATATATTTTCGATTTTTTTTTTTTTCTTATGAAGACTTTATAAGAGATTCATAATTTTTTATGAATACAGCTTTTAGTGACTTAATAGGCCTTTTCGAATAAAGTAACCAGCTAATTACAGTAATGAAAAAATTTTAAAATGTCTGTATCTTCCTGATCTGTATCTTCCTGACCATTGTTTTTTTTTTCATTGCTATAGTGTACTTTTCCAAGCACTCTGACTATATAAAATCGCTTTTATACGTAAAAATATCAGCTCTGAGGTAAGAAATATATATGACGACCTTAAAGAGAATCGGTCAAGGAAAAAGTCATGAAAAATTTTGCATCTAGAAAATTGCCTTTAAAGCTGAATTTAAAACCATAGCTGAATTATTTTGAAATTAAATATATCTTTCGTTTAAACTGAAAAATTGCTCTAGCGAATTTTTGTCGATGCTTTTATAAAAGCGGCAGTATTTTTTACATTCAAAAAGTTGGCAGCATTGGTATCGCACACAATACATGTTGTCGTCTCTAATTTTTTTTTATGGACCTTGTTGGCTTTTATTAATGATGCTCAAATGCTCAAAAGGAGCTTGAAAAGAGAGCTTTTTGCCTTCCAGCGATTTTGACATATTGTTCTATTTTTTAAGCTTTGCTCACAACCTTTTCAGAGTTGCACAGAGCATAAAGAGAGAAACTTTTCTTCTCGCTGAGAATAAGAATAAAGAAAATGCAGTGTTGCCATTTTGACTTCAATTGAAGTGTTTCACTTCTTTTTCGAGACGCATGCTTCGACACTTCCTCTTTGGCATAAACACTTCCATAATGTACAAAGTGCAATTTCTTTTTCAAAATTATATAAATTACATTCCGGCATTGCTTGGAAGTAGCCTGGCTCCACTTATCCTACTTTTCCCGAATTTGGTTAAAGAAAATCAAATAGAAGAGTTGGAAAGTGAATTAAAATTAAATAAATTTCGAAAAATTTTGGATATCTGTTTTCAAATTTAAAAATGGTCTTGGAAATTTGCTCAAAGAGCACACTTTTCTAAGCTCTTTTTGTGTGAAGCCAATAAAAGATGAAAGAGAACTCCAATTGGTCCTGCTACATAACGCTTTGGGGAGTCTTAGGAGCTATTGAATGCTAAACTTTCACTGTAATTTGAAGCATTAATGGAGCAGTAGTCAATGACATGTTATGTTAAAATTACAATGTAGATGAGAATATAGACGGAGCGCTTAGTATTGCAAAAGGCGTGCGCATGTAAAGCCCTTAAAGAGCACTCTAAAGCCCAGTGGGATGTTTGTATTGAATTGTTTTGTGTATTGTTTCGTTTAACTTTATTTCTTTCTTGTTAAAAATAAAGATGTGTATTTTAACCATTGAAAGGAATTTCTGTACATCTTTCTCTATCTGAAAATTCGTTGCTACGCTTCACACTCCCTTTTCTTAATAAATTTAACTTCGCTTCACTTAACTTTTTTTTTTAATTTCACTTCGCTCAAAAATTTTAAAACGACAACACTGAAAAAATGTATAGTTGTGCTCTCTTAATTTTAATTAATTTTTTAAATAATAGTTAGCAAATTTATATAGCCTATGTCCCAACTGGGTACCATAGTTATCCAATAGAAAAAGAATTATTGAAATAGTACCTGCCGTTCTCTAGCTTTGCGAGGTCGAACATACGTGAGTCCTCTTTTATATAATAGTGCAAGCGGTGAAAGCTTTTATGGTGCTCATCCTGTTTAAAGAAGCTTTTAAAGCATTTTTGCCTTTCGCGTTTTTCCTTAAAAAGTTATATAATTCCTTAAAAATAATTTAAGAATTTAAAAAGCTTTTAAAACATCAATCTCTTTAAGCTGTTTGCTTATATAAATTTCCAAAGCTTTTTTGTTAAGTCTTAAAAAAATGTTTAATTCAAACAAACTTTTGTTTAAAGCTTTAAAGGCTTTCAATAGAGCTTTCAATATGCTTTTGTAACTAAATTAATAAAAATTAAACCTTTTGGTTTGAGCTCTTATCAAAAAACAAAGCTATTTTTCATAAAATCTTGCTCTAAAATTCAATTTCATAACAACTTCAATCAAATTTAAATAACATTGTGCTGTCAAAGACTACAGCAAAGCTTTTAAGTCATGCGAAAAGCCTGATTTGATAAATTTGTTTGTAAAGTTCATCATTTTAATAATAAACATGGTATTAAGTATAACAAAGCTTAAAACTAAAACTTTTAACAAAGTTTAAAAAGCTCCAAGCTCACATTTTAACATCATTCTTAACTGAGCATCATTCTTGAGAGAATAGTACAGAAAGCTTTACGACATAGCATCATAATTGAGAGCATGGTGTAATAATAATAAGGTGTTAGTGAATTTTTGACAACACCAAGAATAGCTTTCTTTCTGTCAAAAAATTGAGAGCAAAAGAGAGAAGCCGTTGATAGTTGCCAAATTGTGTTATTTGTTTGAGTTGCTAGATGATGATGTGTTATAGTTTTTATAGGTTATTGTGCGAATAAAGTTTAAACAAATATTTAATTCAATTATTTGTGCCGTGTTGTGTTGACAAAAAGTTATTGCAGTTGTCTTCGGCCATTTGCCAAGTTCGCCATTGAATGGTTTTGTCATTTTATCAAAAACGTGCGCTGGAAGGTGCCACCGACATGAAGCTTTGGCCAGCATGCAAATTGTCTTGCATTCACATCGACTGCTTCAAGAAAATATCGAATGCCATGAAAGAATGTTCAATACCTCAACTGATAATAGCCATCAAAAGAAGTGGACATGGCATTGAGCTTCGACCGCCTGCACGTTAGCTGATTTATTTTCATTTCAATTCACCATCAGCTGTTTTTGACAGGAGTGGGGCGAAAAAATTTATCATTTTGAGAGAGAAGTGTCAAATTCGCTAACACCTTATTATTATTACACCATGATTGAGAGAAAAAGTAAAGAAAGCTTTTAGACCAATGGTGCTCACTACATGGTTTCCTATAGCCCGTGGGCATCGTGTGTTGTTGAGCTTTTGCACACGAAGTATCAATCGGCTCGCTGTGTTTGTACACTGCGTAAAAGTTTGTTTTTTCTGCTTTGCTTTAAATTTCCAGTCAGTATGCTTTTAGCGTTCATGTGGTATGGGAGTCGCTCGCTGTTTTATTTATGAATATACGTAAATATATTGCAATTTTTCAGGAAAAGCATTAATACATTTTTGCTTGATGTTTTCTATGTTAAAATAGCGAAAAACGAACGCAAAAATAAAAAAAATAATTATTATCTTGAAAATCCAACACCCGACAAGAGTTCCTTGCACCAAATGTTGTTAGAGCTTTTAACAACTTCTTGTTTCAGTGTAAAGCTGTGCACTCGGAAAGCTCTCTTTGTTGTTGTTTGAACCGTGCGTTGAGCACCACTGTTTGAGACTTACATCGAAACTTTGTTATAACTTAAAGCCACTTTGACATCGAAAATTATTGCAAATAAAATTTTCTTTTCACTCGCATAAATTGTGCAAAAATCATAAATATTTTTTTTTCTCAACTTTCTTATGAAACGCCACTGATTATTGATTAGAAAAATCATGCAATATCAATAAATATTTTATAGCAATTGAAGATTTTTATTTTTATAGCTAATAAAGCAAGTTATAAATTTACGATGACAACATTTTACATAAACCAGCTAATAAAATTCTTCAATACAGTCTACTTCAAAAATCAACTTCACTCCAAAATGTAATAAATAAGTCATAAGAAAAATCCAAAGGTGGCAGCTCTGCTTTTTTTTTATATTTGTTCTAAACCAACTGTAAGTTACTTTAATGTTGTCATTAAATAGCTTGTCAAACAAACAACAAACATGCTGCAAACAAGTAACACAATGTTAAATACTGCAATAACAACAATACTTCTGACAGACGGCACGACGTCATCGCACGAGTGTTGCCACAATACGCTGTTTATGGTAAAATTAGTACATGTCACACTTTGTGGCAAATTGTGGCAAACAATAACAACATGAACAACAACAACAGCCAACACTTCTACAAACAATAGCTCACATCTTTCCATTTCTCACCCACACCCCACCCTCGCCATTTAACTCAATTCTAAACACTCAACTTCACTTTTCTCATGACTGTTGATCCTCTGTTTGATGTCTTGGCTCATCATAAGAAGTTAAAGAAAAAAAAAAACCGAAAAAATCAAGGAAACAAGTAGCATGGGCGCCAAAATCTCAGTTGTTTTGCTGCCGTTGCTTAACCCCCTGCTGCTTCGGCTTCGTCCGCATATTCAGCTCATTAGCATGCAACACACGCTTTGGCAATTTCTCATAAAACAAACGAACCATTATCGCTTTCAGGCTCTCGTTCGTGTTGTGTTGAGTTTTTCCAGCTCTCACATAAACTCTTGCTAGAGTTCTTTTGTTTTTCTTTTACTTGCTTTCAGTGTTTTTTGCTTTACATGTCCAACTTTTGCCTGCACGCTTGCTTCCAGGCAATTGAGATGCAACGCGAGCCGTTGCAAAAATGTAGCAACTAAATCCTTTTTAAATGACCAGAAATGCTGCTAGACATTCAGCTAAAGTTTGTGCGAAATTCTATGTAGAGTTTTTTTTTTCAGCGCAGTTGTGAGCGCTCCTCTTCTTCTTCTTCTTCTTATTTTTTTACTTTTTTTTTAAAACAACTTCAAATCATGAATTTTGCTCAATAACACTTAATTTTCTCATAAATAAAAAAACAAAATCAGAATCAAACTCAAGCTCAAACTCAAACTCAAAATCGAACTCAAGCTCAAACTCAAACTCAAACTTAAACTCAAACTCAAAATCGAACTCAAGCTCAAACTCAAACTCAAACTTAAACTCAAACTCTAACTCAAACTCAAACTCAAACTCAAACTCAAACTCAAACTCAAACTCAAACTCAAACTCAAACTCAAACTCAAACTCAAACTCAAACTCAAACTCAAAATCAAAATCAAAATCAAAACTAAAATCATAATCAAAATCAAACTCAAAATCAAATTCCAACTCAAACTTAAATTCAAACTCAAACTCAAACTCAAAATCAAAATCAAAATCAAAATCAGAATCAAGAAAAGCGTATAGTTTTTATATCCAAAGCTTTTATCTCAGTAACTCTCCAGATATTCCGTCCATTTGTTTTTAGCGCGATCAATAGCACTAAAAATTTTCACATTCTTAATTTTTGCTTTATTTACTTATATATTTTCTTTTTCGGTTTCTTCTGCAACATTATAAATCCTTATGTTTTCCCCCATATTCCCTTTTAACCACTTGCACTCTCTCTCTCACTTAAATGCTTGACATATTTTTTTTTTATTGCATGCAATTTATGTTCATAACATGCCTGAAAGCTCAGGTGAACGTGCTTAAATTTGAACATAGTCAGTAGCATCATCAACAACAACATCATCACCATCATCATCAACATCATCATCAACATCATCATCATTATTAGCATCATGATTGTCAACAATTTGCAGGCCATTTGTCTGCATTAGTTCCAAGCATAAAAAGTTAGTGTTTAGAACATGAAATGAAAGGCGGCCTCATTGGGCGCAAAAAAATAGGTGTTGACATTATTAAAAGCTTTGCATAATTTGTCCATTAATGAGCAATAATTAATTATATTAATTGCTTTTTAACAAAGCTTAAAAGTTGATTGAGAGAAGTTAATTAGTTGTAAATGGACGAGCAATTGCTAGTAGTAGAATAGTTAAGAGTGGGAAAGCTTTAAGAGCTTTTTAAATCATAAAGATTTGGTGAAAATATAACACTTAAAATATAGCTAATTAGTGGAATAATTTATGGTTTTGCTCAGTATTCTTGGCAATGTTACAATTGTTCTTAAAATATAATAAATGGGGCTGGTTGGCAACGGAGCAAAATGCATAACGCAAAAGTGATAATGAAAAATATTTTATGGTAATTTTTACAAGTAATAAGAATATTGTAACATATTATTACCATCTATTCATTCCTAAATTATTCTAATATACAAAATACACAAAATAAATAAAATACAAAATAGAAAGATAAAATAGAAATTACAAAATAGAATACAGAATATAGAAAATACAAAATATAAAATACAAAATGCAAAATACAAAATGCAAAATACAAAATACAAAATACAAAATACGAAATACGAAATACAAAATACAAAATACAAAATGCGTCATACGTCATACGTCATACAAAATACAAAATACAAAATACAAAATACAAAATGCAAAATACAAAATACAAAAAAAAAAAATACAAAATACAAAATACAAAATACAAAATACAAAATACAAAATACAAAATACAAAATACAAAATACAAAATACATACAAAATACAAAATACAAAATACAAAATACAAAATACAAAATACAAAATACAAAATAAAAAATACAAAATACAAAATACAAAATACAAAATACAAAATACAAAATACAAAATACAAAATACAAAATACAAAATACAAAATACAAAATACAAAATACAAAATACAAAATACAAAACACAAAATACAAAATACAAAATGTTACTATTCTTACAAACGGTTAATTTTAACAAAAATTTTTCGTTGTGGCATTAAATTTTCGAAATTTTCTCTGCATCTTATTTAATTGAAAAATTAATTGAATCAGTAACTTTCATTGTTCAGAATTTTGTGCAAACCGTGGTAAACAAAAGTTGACTGAAGTTGAAAGTTCATTCATCTCATGACTAGGTATGAGCCTTACAAGGATTTTACTTGAATCTCACTGTCTGTCTATTTTACTGTGTCTATATGCCTAAGTGTCTGTTCAGAACAACAAAAATTTGAATGCTTTAAATAGCGCTATTGCTGTCGCGCTCTTACCGCTTTGTTGGTCCGCTTCCCTCACTCTAACTAGATCTGTGTCGAACATGCTTTGTTGATGCTTGTCTAGCTGTGGTTCACCACCTGTAGCAGGAGCCGCATAACGTAACACATGACTTTTGTCTACATTTGTAAGGATTTTCCTTGGTAGCTTTGTTTTTTAAATTTTTTTTTTATTTTTTTTTTTTGTTTTTTTGTTGGCGGTATTGGTTTCTGTCTAGTGTGTATTGTAAAATTTTAATTTAACAATAATGCCCACTTTTCACTTTTTTACCATTTTGATGATTGTTGTCACTGTTGCGTGTAGGTTGCCACTGTTACCTAAAGAATCTAAATTATAATTTAAATTAAAATTTTTTTTACTGTGTAAAAATTTGGAGAATTTTACTTCATTTATGCTTTAAAGCTTTTACCTTTCAAAGCTGTGTCAAATCTCAACAAAATATTTGGTTCGACTTTAATTGAATTTGTTTAGGTTGTAAAGTCCTTTGATATTTTTTTATAGTCTACAGTCATGCTATCTTGTTATGAGCATTTAAATGAAAATTCAAAAATTATTTTTAAAATTTTTAAATTTCTTTCTATTTTCCCCCAAAATGTTTAATGGCCTTAACTCATCCATTAAGTATTATCGCATTACACGTTATTTTTGTTTCCCTCTTTAATTTTTCGTTGTTATTTTTCTCATCAATCGTTTTGCTTTGAACTTGCTGTAGCCGTGTGTGTTTTTGTTTTTGTTTTTGTTTTTTTCTCATAATTTTCCTCGATAACAACTAGTTTAAGCTGTAAAATTGCTTTATTAGAAAAGTCCTATCCTTGCTCAACGTATTGGTTTTTATTCCATTTTTTGGCATATTTTTTTTCATCAAATTTTTCAACCATTTAAGCCGCATGTAAAAATGTGAGAAAACAAGGCTTGTTTTTACGGAAGTGAAAAATAAACACTTTTCTACTGGCAGCTCAATGGAATAAGAATATAATTGAAAAATAATAATTTTTTTATTATGAAAACTATTTAAGATGATTTTAAATCGCGCTTTATTAAATTTTCCAACTAACGAGACAATTTTTATGACTCATTTGTTCCTACAAAAGCCTATTTTTGAAATTTAAAAGAAACATTTTTTGACATATTAAAATTCATTTAAAAATTTTATAACTAAAAAATATATTTATATTTTATATAAATATTAAAAATTTTAATTTAAAAGAATTTTAATATTTTATCCCGAAATATATGTAGCAAGCATCGTATTAAATTTTTGACCCTTTCCACGCATTAAACTTAAAGTCAAAGCTACTCAAATTTACACATTCACCTCACCTCATCTCATTTATCACTCAACTCACCTAACCTCAAAAAATATATTTTACTGTCGGCTCACATTCAACCAATCATTTGCTAGGGTAACAACTGGTTATTATTTCTTAATTCCGACCCATGCAATCAATAATTTGGTCATTCCTAATATTCGTGGAATGTGGAGCATTTTGTGGATTCACACAAATACATGCATGTCGTGTAAACAGCAGTGACACACATTAGACACACAGATAAACACATACATGGAATTGTTGCATTTACAACACTTTAACACAGTGGTTATCTCACTTAATGTGCCGGCCGGCTTTTTGTAGCAATTAATGGATTTGAGTGCCGAAGCAATAAATTGAAGACGAATGAATTTACACATGCATTGAACTACATCTGTTTATCTTTACTTAACTAATTAAAAAATTTAAAATTATATTTTAAATAAAATTACTTAAATCGCAGTTTTCAAATAAAAAAAAAGAAAATTGCAAAATTTTTCCAAATTTTATCGGCGCTGCATGGAATTGTTTCTCGTTGATTATTGGTGCTAAGAGAAAAGTTATGGTACGACAATAAAGATGAATTCCTTGATCTTAGAACAAAAATAAACAATTTTAAATATTTACGTAACCGCAATGCGACGGGAACTACTTAAGCAACGAAACTGCAAATTCGTTACATGGAATTATTACTCGACTACGTCTAGAAGCTATGGTAAAAATATATACGCCAAAAAAGACTGACTCTAAGGTTAAAAATAAACAACAAAAAATCATGTTAGCATAAATCTGCGGAGAGAGCCGATCCATAATCGTAGATACAACAATCATGCAACGGCGTTGCATAGAATAATTACTTGGTGAATAAGTACACTACTTTATAGCCAATGAAACGAAAAGAAAGAATTTATACTCGGCCTAACGACAAAAATACAAACACAAATTATGACTACATCAGCTCGAATAGGTAGCATTTCATGCATTAGAAATGCAAGATTGTTGCATGAAATAATTACTTGTATTATATAAGATATATGGTAAATATTATTTTAAGGCAGCCAAAGTTGATTTATTTACCTCTTAAGGTTGGTTCATTAAGCTAACATACGAACAATTATGGTGTTATGAATACGTGGAGGCAATCGGTAAATACAAAGAAAAAGTAAATTGCAAAATTCGAAACCGTTGCATGGTATTATAACGCGGTGGCTATAGGCGCTCTCGTAAATTTCTTGGTACAACAATTAAGTTGATTTTTTAGACCTCATAACAAAAATAAATAAAGAAATAATGACATCATAAGCACCATCATTGCATGAAAATTTTGCAAGGCGTTAAGGGAAATCCAAACATACAATACCACGGAAAAGATTTTTTAGCTTCGTGAAAAAAGGCGAGATACAAAAAAAAAGACAAAACCAAAGAATAAGCAAAACAAAAGCAAAGCATAAGCAAAACAAAAGCAAAGCAAAACCAAAGCAAAAGCAAAAGCAAAGCAAAAGCAAAAGCAAAGCAAAAGCAAGGCAAAATCAAGGAAAAATCAAAGCAAAAGCAAAGTAAAAGCAAAGCGATAGCAAAGCGAAAACAAAGCAAAAGCAAAAGAAAAAGCAAAAGCAAAGCATAAGCAAATATAAAGCCAAAGCAAAAGAAAAAGAAAAAGAAAAAGAAAAAGTAAAAGTAAAAGTAAAAGTAAAAGTAAAAGTAAAAGTAAAAGTAAAAGTAAAAGTAAAAGTAAAAGTAAAAGTAAAAGTAAAAGTAAAAGTAAAAGTAAAAGTAAAAGTAAAAGTAAAAGTAAAAGTAAAAGTAAAAGTAAAAGTAAAAGTAAAAGTAAAAGTAAAAGTAAAAGTAAAAGTAAAAGTAAAAGTAAAAGTAAAAGTAAAAGTAAAAGTAAAAGTAAAAGTAAAAGTAAAAGTAAAAGTAAAAGTAAAAGTAAAAGTAAAAGTAAAAGTAAAAGTAAAAGTAAAAGTAAAAGTAAAAGTAAAAGTAAAAGTAAAAGTAAAAGTAAAAGTAAAAGTAAAAGTAAAAGTAAAAGTAAAAGTAAAAGTAAAAGTAAAAGTAAAAGTAAAAGTAAAAGTAAAAGTAAAAGTAAAAGTAAAAGTAAAAGTAAAAGTAAAAGTAAAAGTAAAAGTAAAAGTAAAAGTAAAAGTAAAAGTAAAAGTAAAAGTAAAAGTAAAAGTAAAAGTAAAAGTAAAAGTAAAAGTAAAAGTAAAAGTAAAAGTAAAAGTAAAAGTAAAAGTAAAAGTAAAAGTAAAAGTAAAAGTAAAAGTAAAAGTAAAAGTAAAAGTAAAAGTAAAAGTAAAAGTAAAAGTAAAAGTAAAAGTAAAAGTAAAAGTAAAAGTAAAAGTAAAAGTAAAAGTAAAAGTAAAAGTAAAAGTAAAAGTAAAAGTAAAAGTAAAAGTAAAAGTAAAAGTAAAAGTAAAAGTAAAAGTAAAAGTATTTTAGGAAGAGGATTAGACCAAGGATTTTGACATGGATTAAGGTACTACTGCACTTTATAAGGCGAAAAAAAACTTTTGCAATATTTTGTTTTCTGAGGTTCTTTAAAATCATAATTCTTTTGTTCTTCCACGTATAAGAAATAGTTTGCTTTTTACTTAAATATTTTTTTTTGCCGCTAAAGGGCCTTAAAGTACACTCTAAGAAATAAATATCACTTTACGGACCACACTTAATCTCGGAAAAAAGAAATCCGAGATAACAAAATCCTGCCAAAAATTTAAAGTAGAGATTTTATTCTGAGACAATTCACCTCATTTACTTACAAAAACCAGAAAACTAAAAAAAAATCACTATTTTTAAAAAAAAAAATAAAAAAATTGGTTAATTTCTTGGTATTTTTTACGCGAAAAATTTTAATTTTACACGTTTTGGATCCAAATGTGGTCATATTGTCTTACAAAACACTCAACCGAACAAAATGCACCAAGATTTATCACGATATTATAAATGGTTTCGGAGGTCCTTTCCTCTCAATAGGGCTGTAAAAATAGCAATTTTCACCAATTTTTTTTTGGGAAGGAAGAACAAAGAAAATATAATTTTTTCATAAAAATGTGTGCACATTTAAGGGTCAGGCGGGGTTTTCAAAAACCAACTTTTCAAAACCTTAAACTCATTTTGGATTTCTTAGGAGAGTTTATGCCTAAAATGAGAATTTTTAGAAATTAGGATTTTGCTATTTTCTTAACATCACTTTTCAAAGAGGCGAAGTTTTCATCCGACTTTAGCATATTTTAAGCTAAGTGTGTGTTACAATCAAATAATTCTTCAAGAATGATTATTTTTTTTTTTGTGGAATTTTTAAGGATTTTACAATTTTGAAGTTTCACTTCAATGGGCAGGCGTGATTTTCTTTTTATTTTGACGAATTTCACACATAGAGTGTATGTTTGGGATCAAAGCTTATTTACAGAATTTCAAGACATTTAATAAATTTTTGTGAAGTTTTCAGAGATTTTAACATTTTGATATAGCCATTTTATATAGCAGGTAGGCGTGGTTTTCATCCTATTTGGCTCATTTTCGAACTTGATCTTTATTTTGAAAAAGCTTTTATAGCAAATTCTATAAAGACAGCTATAAGAAGAATACAAACAAACTTGTATTACATTCTGCTTACAGTTCAGCATTACACTATCATCGACGAAAATTTATTTTTCATCGTATTTGAAGTTGAAGCTAAATTACATGTGACACAGTTGTTGCATTACAATAAGATGTCATTGGCTGCCAATTCGGGACTGGATGACCCATTCTTCGTTTTGAGTGTTGAAAATTCTTTTATTCGAGCAAATGTGTGGTAACTAGCCTTGTCGTGATGGAAGATGATCTTCTTTTGATGGTTGATTTTGCTCAATTCTCCGAAGACTTTTGGCAAACAAATGGTTATGTACCATTCAGCATTAACAGTCCTCGGTTGCTCAAGTCAATGATCAGTTTTTCTGAAAAAACTAGCAACCATTTGCTTGGATTTGCTCCGTCCTCGGAACTTTTGTCGGGTTTTGCTATTTTGGATTTTGAAAGACCCAAACAGTACTTGGGATTTATGCTTTGCTTTGGGTTCATAAGCATAGATCTATAATTTGTCACATGTGGTGATGTCGTAGACGTGTTTCGAACCACCCTGGTTGTCTTTTTTTCAGCATTTCCTTGCAACAATCGACACAAGCAACTATTTTTATGAGCAACCGTCGAATTATGAAACCGTGCCCAAGGATGAATCCATCTCACGGTATGTTACATGGTGGTTTAACAGTTCACACATAGCATCGATGTCTTCTGTCACAACAGCCGTTCTTGGATGATCTTCACGAAATTCGTCTTGGAGAGAAAGACGACCACACATGAACTCATTGAAAAAGCGTTTTATAGTCGCTGGGTGTAGTGCTTCATCACCAAAAACCGAACTCATTTGATTGATGCATTCCTTTCTTGTCAATTCACGTCGAAAATCTCAAAAAATCATCACCCAAAAATGTGCACGTGTTAATTCCATTAATTTGCAGAAATACAATTTTCAAACCACTGTTAACAATACATACAATAAGCGCACATACACCTAAGCGTTGTAAGTGCGTTTATGCTAGAAAATATCGAATTTTCGAATGGAATAGCCAAAATTCATCGGGCAATGCTTAAAAGGCAGCACTCGTATTCGATTTCAAATATCAAAATATAAAACAATACTAAATTATTTTTTTATTTTAATTCTCAAACCGATAAAATTCAAATAAATAACGATAGAATTTTTATATCCTAATAAAAATACTCAATGATATTCTAAAGGGTGATTATTTAGCCTTTTAGTTTTTGAAGTTATTGTTGTCAAGCAGTTCACACGTCATTTGTGATATGTGTCAAAGTCAAAAATATTCAGTTCGTCTTCCCATTTCATCATGAATACACTTACGCCCGAACAATGTTTGCAAATTATTGGAATTTACTAAAAAAATTCGTTCTGTGTGAAAAATGTGAAATTATCGAAAAATTGTCTTCAGTGATGAGACTAATTTCTGGCTTAATGGGTACGTGAATAAGCAGAATTGCCGAATTTCGCCATAGGCAGTTTAAGAGGTTCCAATGTACCAAAAGTGCACTCATTGGTGAGGTTTATGGGTCGACGGAATTATTGGACCGTAATTCTTCAGAGGTGATGATCAGCTATGGGCACAGAGCAAGCTTCGGAGCCAATTGAGAGCAATTGAGAGTAAAGGCTTATGTAGCAACACAAAACGCAACAACAAAACAAAAGCAAAAGACAAACACAGAAGCTTCTAATGTTGTGGTGCCTATACCCGGTGATGATGGATGCAACGCTAAGGTCAATAGAGCAAGGTACCGTTCGATTACTAAAGACTCTTTTTTTGCAAAAAATGGAAGAATTGAACTTGGTTGACATATGGTTTCAATAGGTCGGTCTACAAGCGATACCATGAACCATTTGAGAGACGAGTTTGGTGAGCAATTAATCTCTTGTTTTGGCGCAGTCCATTAGCTGCCAAGATCGTGCAATTTGACCTCAGTTGACTATTTTTTGAGGGGGAACGTCAAGTCTCTCGTCTATATGGTCAAGCCAACTACAATTGCTGTCTTGGAAGAGAACATTAAACTTGTCATTGGTGAGATACCGACCGAAATGTTGGAAAAAGTGGAAAAATTTCGAGTTTCAAAATTTAACATCTAAATCGTAGCTTTAAAAAGCAAATGACATCCATTGATTTATCGATCCAAAAAATATTTCATTTGCTTTTGCAAACTTTCTGTTTTCTTTAATTTTAAAGCATTAAAAAAATCATTTTTTAAAATTATCAATAAGAGATACTGAGAGCACATGTGCTTCACATATATTTAAAAAATGAACAGATTGTGACATCGATATATTCCTTAATTAATACACTCGATTATTCGATTATTTAATATGAATGATCGATTTTAATTTCGATATCAATATATTCAGGGATCAATCAGTAATTTTGAATCGATTTTGATCTGATGAAAATTATTACTTTCCGACCAGAAATTCAAAAAATAATAGGTTTTTTGGTCGGAAATAGCTAGCAAATGGTCCTCATGAAAATATGACTCCACGATGACGTCTGAAATGGCGTCACATCAACAACAACAACAACAACAACAACACTAAAAACAACACCAGCAATAGCTGATTGTGTCGCTGAGTCAATGAACGCACGAACAACAAATGTTGCTTCTCAGAAACACCATGAAGGGTCACCAACAACATAGCAACAATAACAACAACATCTAGCTACGACTGTGAGTCGTAGTGGGTCGCTTTATGCACTCAAGAATTGAGAATAAACAAAAAATCCGCTGTTTACACATGTTTTTTTTATTTACTTCAACTCTTGTGTAAATTTGTTGTAATTTTTTTCTAAATAAGTATTAATTGCACTTTGTTGTAATCATTATGTTGCAGTTGTTGTAGTTGTTGTTGTTGCTTATTTATGTGTAAAAATAGATTTTTTTTTATTTTTCATTTAAAAAAAGCAGCGATAAGAAATGCAATCAGTTAAGAAACTGAAATTATCGCATTATATTTTTTTTTAAAAAAAAATATAAAAAAAAACAAAAAAATCGAAAAACAATAACAATGAAATGAGAAAAAAAAACACACAAGCCTCAAAAACTAGGTTAAAATGTTGAGCAGAGATAAGCGCAAAAACAAAAAAAAAAGCAAAAGAAAAAAAACAATGAAAAAAATGCTGGGTGGCAGCATGAGTGCAGCGTGAGTAAATTCAATATTTATGATTGGATTTTTTAATAAAAAAAAAATGCAGGAAACTTTGTTGCACTGCGAGAAGGTGCGAGAAACAGTGCTGGGCCAACTATCAACTGTCGTGAGAGCGATAGAATGTTAAAGAGGCGCAAACGGCGCACACTTTTTTCTGTTTACATTCACAACACTCACTACAAGCAAGTTTTTTTTCTTGCTCTTTAACATCCAATTTAACATTCATTTAATTTTTTGACCGCATTGAAATGATTTCATTTCTACGCTTAGCAAATGATTCAAAACTCATTTGATTGTTTGTGAATCAAGTATTTTTCACTTGAACACCATTAAATCATGCTTTTTATTTTCTTGCTGTAAACAAATGTTAAAAATACTGAAATAAATACAAATGAAGCCAACCACTTCCGTTGGTAAATGCTGAGCTCATCAGCGTTTAGGTTAAATATTCAATATTTACTGCTACATTTTTTTTTTGTGTCATTCAACTTTTTTCTCGCATGCAGTGAAATTATTGTTATTGCTTTTTACATTCTATATTTAAATATTTTTTTATTGTCATGTGCAACAAGAGAAAATTCCTTGGCTATGCATCAAATTTGTTGTTGTATTTATGTAAGGCGCGTCAAAATAATGACAACTGGCAGTGAGACAAAACGTCGCATAGCGAGTGTTACAGAACAATTTTATGTGACATTAAAAATAAGAAGAATTTTAAGTTTTGTTTTTTGTTTTAATATTTAAAATTACCAATTAGTACAAAAAAAAAAGAAAAAAAGAAAACAAAAAAAATTCATTATTTATACAAATGAGCACCACCTGGCGTAACATTGAATTCAACCACTTGATATACATTTCATAGCAATTAGCTGTTGAAGATTTTTCTATTAATAAATCAAGATTTTTCTCGCACGCAATTACAGAGAAACTTGTGGAAAGCTGCATATTTATCGTTTATTTTTTTTTTTTTTATTATTCGGGAGAGGAACTTAAAAATGTTATTTTCCAATATCTACACATCCACGCCAATTTTTTGTAAAATGTTCAGCATTGAAAAAATACTTGTCGCATGAAAGTTTCATATTATAGAAAATAAATAATTATTTTTTAATATTCTAACAATTAATAATAAAAATACAATTTTGCAACAACAACAGCAGCAAATAATGTTGCTCTTGTCGTAACAATAAACTTTTGACAGATTTATCATTAATTTGATAGCAATAGGTTAAAAAATGAGATTCTCATACGATTAATTTTTTCTCATACGAAAGCCGTTACGTTCACGGATGCGGCGATTCGGCCCCTGGTTAGTTTGGTGACGATATTGCTACAGACATAAGCCATTTAGCTCTCTTGCACCATTTGGGTGGCAATAAATTTCATTCCTGTAAATTTTCTCGCATGCAACAAATTTTGAAAAGTTGTTAGTTTTTTGTTTAACAATAGATTGAGTTTGCAAATGCATTTTTAACAGCTTATTTCTTCTTACATCTTTAATCTGGATAGTTTGTTGACGATTTTACTACAGACATAATCCATTTTGTTCTAATTTCTGTAAATTTTCTCGCATGCCACAAATTTTGTTTTTCTTTTTTTTTTGTTTTATAATACATTGACTTTAAAAATTCGCTTTAAACAGCTTGTTACTTCTTATATCTTAAATCTGGTTATTTTGGTTGACGATATTGCTACAGACATGGTCCATTTAGCTATCTTACGCCATTTGGGTGGCAATAAATCTCATTCCTGGAAACCATTTCTGCAAATTGAAGTGCCTAGTGCGCTTGAAGGTTAAGTTACATTCCCTTAAAAGCCAAGCAGAGCACAGGTTTCGTTTCATACAAGTTAAACGGAGAAAATTATTTTTTAGATTTCTTTGATAGTTTTCGATTTTTAAAGTGTAGGAAAGAACAAAAAAAAACGTATTTAAGAAACTTTAGACAAGTGGGCATGGCAGATCCCATACAAAGTAAAACCACTTTACGCTATTTCTTAGAAACGAAATAAGTTACAATATCGAAATCAGTAATAGACATCAGTTATGTAATTTTTAAACAATCCTCAAAACTAAGGCGCAATAAGATAAGTGGGCGTGGTAGCTCCCATACAACTTAAACACATTTTGGTCTATATCTTGGAAGTGAAATAACCTACAATATCGAAATCAGAAATAGACATCAGTTAAACACATTTTGCGCTATCTTAGAAACGAAATGAATGACACTAAAAACAAATATCACTTGGGTCATATATGACCCAAGACCGATAGAAGGTAAAGAAAAATAAAAAACTGAAAACAGACATCACTTCTGCTATACAAAAAATAGTTTAAGATCTACTTGAAATAAAAAAAACTGGTGGGTCATGTATGACCCATTGTTCTCACAGGGTTAAGAATAAAAAAAATAGTAAAAAGACATCAATTAATAATATTGTTGCAACAAAACGGTTTTAATGTTCACCTACAAAAAAATTTGGGGTGGGTCAATATGACCCAATGGTCGTACAGGGTTAAGGATATCAAAAATCGAAAAAAATATGCATTATCAGAAACTGTTTACCCAATAAAATAATTTTGGCCGCCTAAACCAATGAAATACCCCTATGTGGGACGGCCATAGAGGTTACAGTTTGGTACTGAACAAAAAAATTAAAAATATATTTGATGTACCGTCATGAACAACCTAATCACTTTTGATTTTACAACCAGACATAATAAGCTTATGTTAGTAAAAATTTCAAGATCTAGGCAAAGTACAGACACTTTTAGATTTTCCATTTTATATAAAAATAAAAAGAAATTTAGATAAAAAATCTTTATTTTTTTAAATTTAGAGATAAACATGTATGATAATAATGGATAAATTATTTTTAGGTGTACTAACAAACTAATAAACATAATATATTGTTTTCAAAAAGTGATCTATGGTTTCTGTGGAACTTTTCGTTTAGGGATTATGCCATTTTAAAGAAACTGGGGTAATCGTTATGTAGGGAAGCGAAAAGGCTACTTTTCCTATACAAATTTTTGTAACTTTGGTTCCACAAAGACTATCAGAAATTTACACGTAAGGAAGATATGCCTCTCAAAAGCTTAAGTCCAAAATTTCAAATCATTCCGTGCCCTACAACCCGAGTTACAGATTTATCTCCGTCTAAATAGGCCAAACAGAACACTGTACAGCGCAATTAAGAAATATAAGTTACTCGTTGATTTTATTTTTTTTTTTTTTTTTTTTTTTTGTTGTCTGAAATTTCTTCTAGTTTGTGGAAGAAGAAAAAAAAACATTCGATCTCTATATTTATTCCCGAAATATATGTAGTAACCCTCGTAGTAATGTCAAGCAGTTAACTCAGCCTGGCTGGTTTCTTTAATTACTGCTTGATCAGCATGAAGTTGATTTTTTCTGCAACAAAGGCTCTGATGGCGGGCTTGGCTATGCAACACAACAGCTATACATAAGTTTTTAGTATTGGCACGATTTATAGCCCGACAAGCTTCTTTTATTACTAAAAGTTCTGCCTAACATACTTTAACTGAGTCCTTTGAGCGAAGAAGCTAGCCACGATCAGTTCTTCTGAGTTTATTGCTGCTACAATTCCACAACTCGTCTTGAACCCAACAGTATAGAAGGTTATATCGAAAAAACCATCGCTTAAAATCTTCAAAAATTCATCGTCAAAATTAAAAATCTACATCTTTCAAGGCACAAAAAAAAAGATCTTGGTTGATCTGCCATTTTTTATTTTTATTCTTATTTCTTTTTTTTATTTTAATCTTTCATATTTTACTCACTGTTGATTTTCTTTTAAATTTTCTCCCATGATATTTATAGAAATGTTATTAAATCTGCCATTTTTTTTTTTTAATCTTTCATATTTTACTCAGTTTTGATATTCGTATAAATTTTATCACATGATTTTATAGAAATGTTATTAAAACTACACAAAAGGCTTAGATTTTATTCTCGCATAGCTGTTTGCGAATAGCAGCCAGATGTTAAGCTTGCTTTTTCTTCACTTAGCCATTTGTTCTTTAATTTCTTCACAAAATATTAAACTGGGGCCAAATCGCCGCATCCGTGACGTAACGGCTTTCGTATGAGAAAAAATTAATCGTATGAGAATCTCATGAGATTAATATCATATCTCATGAAATTCTCATATGATTAATTTTATCTCATACGAAAGCTGTTACGTTCACGGATGCGGTGATTCGGCCCCTGTTCACAATTTTTTCGCATGCAATTAATATACGTATATTAAATTTTTATATATATAGTTCTTCATATTTTTCTCGCATGCTACTTTTGAGCAAAAGAAAAAGTCTAGCACACTTTAATGGGAAGGTCAGTGGCATTAATACTCTGAGAATTGAATCAAACAGAATTTTACAAAATTTCCTCACATGCTTCTTTTGCAAAACTACACTTCATTTTGAGTGCTATTTGTTGAACTCAGCTTTCTTGCTGTTAACAAAATATTGCATATCTTCCGCGCAGGTAACATTCGCAAATAAAATGCTTTTTCGCGCATACATTGTTTTCTTTGTTTTCTTATATTATTCTATAAAATAGTTTTAACTATTTATTTGATCTTTTATGATAAAACAAAACACTTTATACTTTTTTCCCATGCTAGCCTCTTGAAACTTAAAGGCATTGCTATTTTTTTCTCTCAAACATTTTATAATTTTTATTAGTACTTTTCTTGGCAAAAGAACAATATCAATATTAACTTTTTTGACAACATTTTTATTAACAATATTAATAGAAAAATGTATTTCGTTTTTTAGTTCTTCTACAGTCGTTTTATAAATCACCAAGCCTGCATCTGGTTCTTATCGCATGCAGTTTGTTATATGGTTGAAAAATACATTTTTTCTCGCATGCTAATTGTTAAAAACCACTAAATTTCCAAACTTTTTATATTTATTTTCTTTGACTTGAGTTTCTTATGTTTTTTTTTTTTTTTTATTACAAGTAGCATGCGATATATATATATATATACAAAATGAATTCTTTTTGTTAAACTAATGAGAAGCCTTATACTCAATGCTATTTTTTTTTTGTTTTTGTTTTATTATTGGAAGTATCATGCGATGGAAATATACAAAAAGCATTTTTTTCTTTAATTTCACTTTTCAAATTGCGCCAATCGCAGAATTTATACGTATTTTCTCGCATGCTTCTATTAATTTTTCTTACATGCTGCTTTTAATTTTTTTTATGATTAATTCTCTTCTTTTTACAAGTAACATGCGATAGAAATATACAGAAAGCATTTTTTAGCTAAACAAATAATAAAGGTTATGTTCAATTCTATTTTTTTTTTTTGTTATTACAAGTAGCATGCGATAGATGTACACAAAACGCATTTTTTTCTTTAATTTCACTTTTCAAATATTGTTTGATTTTTTTTTTAATTTTTTTGCAAGTAACATGCGATAGAAATATACAGAACGCATGTTTTAGCTAAACAAATAATAAAGCTTACGTTCAATTCTATTTTTTTATTACAAGTAGCATGCGATAGATGTACACAAAACGCATTTTTTTCTTTAATTTCACTTTTCAAATTGCGCCAATCGCAGCATTTAACACGTATTTTTCTCGCATGCTACTATTAATTTTTCTTACATGCTGCTTGTAATAGAAAAACCGCTGTAGTAATTTTTTATTATTAATTCTCTTTAAAAAAAAATAATGTTTAATTTTTTTTTTCCAAGTAACATGCGATAGAAATATAAAGAACGGATTTTTTAGCTAAACAAATAATAAAGCTTATGTTCAATGCTTTTTTTATTACAAGTAGCATGCGATAGATACACACAAAGCGCATTTTTTTTCTAAACTAATAATAATAATCATCATAGTTCTATTGTTTGCGCCAATCGCAGCCTTCTGTGCATTATTTTTCTCGTATTCTACTTTTAATTTTTCTTACATACTAATTGTAATAAAAAAGAGTTACAACAATTTTTTATAATTAATTCTTTATTAAAAAATATTCTCTTTTATTATTGCAAGTGGAAATACAAAAAACATGTTTTTTTGCTAAACAAATAATAAGGTTTATGTTCACTACTATTTTTTTTTAAATACAATTAGCCTGCGACAGAAATATACAAAACGCATATTTTTGCTAAACAAATAATTAGGTTTATGTTCCTATTTCTATACTGTTCAAATTGAGCCAATCGTTTATGCATATTTTTCTCGCATGCTATTTTTCATTTTTCTAACATGCCGCTTTTAATAGAAAAGCCATAACAAATTTTTATGATTAATTCTTTAAAAAAATATATATATTTTAATTTTTTTATTGAAAGTAACATGCAATAAAAACATTTAATTTCATGTTTTGCCCTACTAGTAAAGAGGCCTATGTCCAATCATGTTTGTATGATTTCCAAATTTAAGCTTTATATGCATATTTTTCTTGCATGCTAGTTTGGTACAATAGCGTTTCGGCTATTTTTCTCCTTAATGATTTGTCCTATTTTTGTTATTTTTTTACTCATATTTTTATGTTTTTTTTTTTTAATGTTTTAAACTCAAATTAATATAATTTTATCGCAAGTTAGTTCGATAGATATATAAAAACCACATTTTTTAGCTAAACAAATAATAAGGCTTATCTTCCTCTTTCTATATTGTTCAAAATGCGCCAATCGCAGACTTTTATGCATATTTTTCTCTCATGCTACTTTTAATTTTTCTTTAACCTACAAGTGATGTCCCATCATGTTTGTATGATGTCCAAATTTAACCAACACACAGCTTTATATGCATATTTTTTATCGAATGCTAGTTTATAACAATAGCGCTTCGGATATTTTTCTCCTAAAGGATTTCCGTCATTTATTTTTATTTTTTTTATATTTTTTTAATATTTTTTTTAAGTATTATTCTTTTTTTTATTTTTATTATTATTATTTTCTGACATTTTAAACTCAACTCTGCATTTTAAACTCAATATTAAATAATATTCTCGCATTTTAGTTCTTAAACTTGCTTTTATTTTTTACTTCAGTAATTTTGGCCTATTTATTCCTTGTTTTATTTTTAAGATTCAAATGTAAATATTTGTTGTTCTCATTTGAAAGCATCATCGACTTTTGTTGTAGTTGCTGAAAGAAAATGTTTGTTATTGTTTTTATTGTTATTGTTGCAATGTTTCTTATTTTCTGAGTAAGATACACAATTGTTTGTATACAATATATGTATAGTGTGCGCTTCAGAGTGTGAAATTCTTTGACACTTGGCCGTCATCTCCTTCGCAGTCCATCTGTTTTAGCCCGCTTGTCAGTTATGCTTAAAATTCTTTAATTTAAAAAATTAAAATTTCGTATTTTTTCTTCTACAAAGCTCTCAATTTGAAGCCGTAGGGATTGTACTGATAAACTAGTCATTTAATATTTTTCATAAACAAATTTTTTTTTGTCGCTTACAGAATTAAATGCCCATAGTCGACTCCCTTTATAATTATTTTAGATATTAACTTGTTTTTTTTTTTAATATATATAAAATATTGGTGAACTCTATAAAATTCTTGATTTTTCATCAATATAACAATCTTGAAAATTAACGATATGAGCGCAATTGTTACACCACTCATAGAATCACCTAACTTTTAATAGATTAATTCACCACTATATAGTAAACACACTCTCCATAGCAAAAACAGCCAAGTTGAGCACCATCTCATAGCTTAGCTGTGCCAAGCACCCGAGACTGCTGCCTAACTCAACATAAGAAAGCTTTTATGGGGAATTATGTTCAATGGGAAAAATATAACATTTTTATATGCTCTGCTTAAGGTGAGTTTGAAATTAACTCAACCCTTGCCAGACAACCAAAGCAATAAAAACCTAGGGTGTATCCACAAGAAGTGTAGAATTTGTTTTTAAAATAAAACGAAGAATTGTCTGAATGTCTCTTAAGATTTTATTGAATTATAAAGAAGATACATGGAGATTATGTTTGAAATACAATATCTTTCAGAACTGCTGTTAAATAATACGTCTACGCCTAACAACTAGTTGATAGTATAAACTCTTTATAACACTCCGATAAGTTCCGAGATTAAATAATAGGTGGCACCTATAACGAAATATCGATATAATATTTCGATGGTTCCAACCTTCAAACAATACGTGTAAAAATTTCATGACAATCTAACGTTTAGTTCAGAAGTTGCAGTGATTTGACGCTACTGTTGATATTTTCAAAATAATAATTCAAAGCAATTCCGAGTGTTGATTTATCACTGTTTTTTTATGGGAAAAAATTCCGTACAAGCTGAGCAATGGCTTCAAAAGTGTTATTTGGACTCTGCTCCATCAAAAGCAACCATTTGCCGAGGGTATGCTGAGTTTTAACTTGGTCGTACAGACACAAATGATGCTGAACGTTCAAGACGCCCAAATAAGGCAGTTGTTCCACAAAACATAAAAATAGTACACAAAATGGTATTGGCCGACCGTAAAGTGAAGGTGCGGCCTCCTAGCCTCCTAGCTGAGGCTCTGAAGATATCGAAAGGCAGTGTGGGAACAATATTACAGGAACATTTGTTGATGAGAAAGTTGCTTTCCAAATGGATGCCACGTTTTCTCACACCGGACCAAAAACAACAACGTGTCGATGATTCGGAGAGCTGTTTGGCACTGTTTACAAAGAATAAACATGAATTTTGGCGTCGGTATGTGATAATGGATGAAACATGGATCCACCATTACAACCCGGAATCAAAACGGTCGTCCGCTGAGTGAAGAGCCACCGATGAAAGCAAGACAAAGCGACCAAAAACACAACACTCGGCTAGAAAGGTTATGGCATCTGTATATTGGGATGCGCATGAAATTTTGTTCATCGACTATCTCGAAAAGGGAAAAACAATTAACAGCGATTATTATATAGCGTTGTTGGAGCGTTTCAAGGATGAAATCGCGAAAAATCGGCCCTATTTGAAGAAGAAAAAGATACAGTAGTTTCGACTATGTCGTAACACAAGACGTAGAATTATTCAATTCGCTTTTGATGACATCTTTTTTAAAAATATTTATTCCATACACCTGAGGATATGACCTTTAAGAGAGTGCCGGAGAGGGTTAATATGTATCACCAACCCCCATTACTTTTGCAAAAGGAACATTTTTGCCTTTGACACCTATTCCCTCCGACCACACCTTAGGGGCGCTCCCATACAAATCTTATGCTTTTGTCGATAAAACCGGAAACTGTCCATAAATAGGTAGAAAACTTAAACAAGCAAACGAAATTTGTTCAATGCTATCAAGTTCAACAACCCATGTGTCAAAATTTCACTGTCGATAATATGCCCGAATATTTAATTGGCTGCGTTTGACATTTCAATAACAGATTCTGTTAAAAAAGCATGCCCCTCAAAATTACTCAGTATTACTGGGCTACGCGAGTCTGTTAAAAACAACATGCCCCCAAAAGTATGCTTTTTTTAATTATAAGATTTATGTCTTCACGCTAGATGGCGCTGTCTTCGCCGTCGAAAAAACCGGAAGCCGTCGATAAATAGGTAGCAAGTTTAAGCAAACAAAAACATCAAATGTTGGCTTTATATTTCATGTAATTGTGTAAAATTAATATAAGTTAGACAGTTCTAACATGAATTTTTGTCGCATTGAGGATCAAGCAGACCAACAAGTGCTAAGATCAACATTGTACGATTAGTACTTTAGGCCCACCAAAGGCTCAAAAAGTAATGTAAATACCGACACCTGATCACTATCAACCACCCTACTTACCTCCGAGAACGACGTATTCTACGTCAAAAATTCTTTTTCAAGAAAACAATGCACCGTGTCACAAATTGATGAAAACGATGGCGAAAATCCACGAATTGGGCTTCGAATTGCTTCCTCATCCACTGTATTCGCCAGATTTGGCCCCCAGCGACTACTGGCTCTTTGCTGACCTCAAAAAAATGCTTGTCTGAAGCGTATTTTGAGGCGAAGCACAAATCGTTCCACAAAACCGGTATTTAAAATGAATGAATGTATTGCTCTTGAAGGAACCTCTCTTGATGAATAAAGAAGAATATTTGCAAAAAAAGTATTTTTATTACTTACAGCACTATTCTGCTTGTTAACTTAACAAGGAATTGTTAAGGAGCTCTTGTTAATGTTCTTGTTATGTAATGTAAATGTTCGTAGTCTGGCAAATCATTTACAATTTGAAAGCTCTGAAAAGCTATTAAAGTTCACCACGCATGGTGAAAATGTAAATGCCTTAGATATAAAGCGTCAGCTGTTTTTATATTGCTCTTTTCTTGCTATTTTGATTGCTTATGTTTGTTTTTCTACAAGTAAGATGGAAAATGTTAAGAAATAAATAATTTACTAATTGTTTTCAATTGTTTTAAGTTTCAAAATTAATTTTTTTAATAGCCAAGCAATTTTCGAGTGTTTTTCAGTCTTTTCAATTTATTTTTTCTTTGATCTTCTTCAGTATCAATGCTAAAAAGAAGTAAAAAGTAAGAAATCATCCATTTTCTTTTATTTTATTTTATTTACACAGCATTTGTTTGGCTTAATACTGAACTATCTTTCGTTGTTAAGTTGTTTTCTGTCATTAACAAAATAGTAAAGAAAGAAGCTTTAAAATTATCACCAGAATACGAAACCTTAACAATTTGTTAATATTAACTATTTTGTTAATGTGGTGAGCTTAGTTAAGCTGCCAGAATAGGGCTGTTAGTCTCGGGACTTATTGGACCATGTGTCCCAACATTTATTTTTGGACTTTCCAGATATAAAAATAAATGATAAAATTTTAATAATTTTATTATTACAACATAACAATAATTGAACTAAATTTTATGAAACACAAGGTTAAGAAAACATAGGGTAAAACATGTGTTTCATTAGATTCGTTTTTATACCTTAAGAATATTTAGATATAAAAAGAAACTTGTTTGCTATAATTCTCAAAGCTATTTTACTATAATTTTTCCGAAATGATTTTAATGTATTTTTCCTCGCTTTTTCCCCCGCTCCCTTGCAGCAAATCAAATCCAACGACTTTGCGCTCGACGATACCTTCGACATCGATCAAACGCTCGATGATCAAGCGACACTCAACTCGGCCGATGCCGCCAAGTGGCGCAACACTCGTGACCTCGATGCACAGACCATGCTTGAGGATGAACTACAACCCGTTGCCGAAGCGAATGATAACGATGCTGAGAGCAGCTGGCTAATGAAGGGCGTCAAGCGTGTGAGGCGCGAACTTGGACGCATCTTTGGCAAGAGCGAAGAGCAACAATTGGCCTCGAGTGAGCCAAAGTCAAAGGCTAGGAAACAACACAAGAAACGTGATAGCGAGGCGCGTCGCAACAACAGGCAGCAAGGACACAAGCGTCTAAACAACAATAGCCACAATAACAACAACCACAATAAGCAATCGCGCCCAGCACAACATCAGGACAAGAAGAATCTGAATCTGAAGCTGTTGAATGCAGCTCAGTCGGGAAAGCACAACAAACGTTCCTATGATGAATACGAAGAAGGTTCCGGTTATTTCCCCGAAACAGATGGTGGTGATGAGGATACCGATGCGCCTGAAATGGACCACTGTAAGTAGTGATTGAAAATGTATAGACTGTGGATATTAAATGTTATGGTAATGGTAGTGGAAGTATTTGTAATGGTTGGGATTAGTGATGAATTGCTTTTGTGGGGGTAACAACCATAAATTCAGCATTCACGAAAATAGGTTAACACTTCGAGGACCATTTGATAATTCCGTGAAAAATGAAACAAAAAATGTTTTTAACGGCAAAGAAAAAAACGATTAATTTCTCAATATAGCCTCCTTTTAGCTCGATACGCTACGTCCAACGTTCCTCAAATTGTTTGATCACATCCGAAAAATTCGTTTTCGGAAAGTCCTTAAAAAATGCCTCGGTTTCAATAATGAGCCACCTCTCTGGTGGTGAATCTTTTTCCGCGGAGCCATTTCTTCAGGTTTGGAAAAAAATAGTCACTGGGAGCCTAATCTGGAGAATATGCTGGATGAGGAAGCAATTCTTACTTTAATTCATGGAATTTTGCCATGGCAGCTGGGCATGTGTGAACGCCCCTATTATCTTGATGGAAGAGCAATTTTTCCTCGCCAAATGGGGACATTTCTCTTTCAAAGCGTCGTTGAAACGGTCCAATTCGGCTGCATAGTATTCGCCATTGATCGTTCTTTTCGGTGGAAGGTAATATATGTAGATTATACCACGTTCAGCCCAAAATACTGTCGCCAGAACCTTTCCTGCCGATAGCACCGTCTTCGCCTTCTTTGGAGCACGTTCGGTGGGTGAAGTCCACTGTTTCGACTGTTCCTTTGTTTCTGGTGTGTAGTGATGGATCCATATTTCGGCCACGGTCACTAATCTACGGAAAAAATCCTTCTTTTTTTCAACAACGCTAAACACGCCTTTGAACCAGTCACACGATCACGTTTATGGTCGAGAGTAAGAAAACGCGGCACTCTTGCGGATAATTTTTTCATATCCAAATGATTTCGCAAAATGTTCCACACCCGTTCGTCTGAGTTGCCTAGGACCTCAACAATCTCGCGTACTTTAACTCTGCGATCGGCCAACACGATATCGTGAAGCTTAGTGACCATTTCTGGTGTGGTGACCTTATTTGGGCGTCCAGAACGTTCGGCGTCAATTGTGCTTGTACGACGGCATCGGAATTCAGTAAACCACTTCTGAATCATTTCAATCGATGGTGCATACTTCCCATAGTATTTATCAAGCTTTTCCTTGGTTTGGCCGATGTTTTTTTGCGCAAAAATAATGCTTGATGAGTGCAAGAAATTCACTTTTTTCCATTTTCGCCAAAATTCACAAGATCGTCTGCTGTCAATGGCTGCCAAACACAAACTAAACGCCGCAGCAAGCTGAAATTTTGACAGTTGTCTATTAACGGATGGTAGTTGACAGGATCAGTGTTGCAATTAAAGTTACTACGCGGGAAATTAAAAAATACACTAACTTCCCAAATTGCCCTCGTATATAAAGTGTATTCAAGCCGTATCAACTTCTAGCTATAACTTCCATAATCTTTATTTTTAGTTAAATAGTTTATACGTTTTATTCATAAGTGCAGAATTTACAGAGATTTAGTGTAAAATACTTACTAACTACATAATATCTACATTACATCTTCATTACATCCACAATACATCTGAAGTACATCAACATAACATCAACATCGCATCTTCATTACATCTTCATTACATCTACATTACATGTACATTACATCCACATCACATCTTCATTAAGTCTTCTTATATCTACATTAAAATTACACATCTGAATTGCATCGACTTAACATCCACATTACGACTTAATTACATCTTTATTACATTTATATGACATCTACATTACATATATCTAACATTTGCATAACATATGCATTACACAAAAAAAAATTTTTAATTACATCTAAATTAAGTCAAGATTACTTCAACTTTACAAGTACCTTACTTTCATATTACATCGGCCATGCGTCTACTTTACATCTGCATTACATATCCAGTAAATTGACATAATATCTGAATTGCATCTACATACCATCTACATTATAACTTCATTACATCTACATTTCACCTATATGACATCTACATTACATCTAAATGACATCTAAATTACATCTTCATTACATATACATTACATATACATTACATCTACACTACATCTACATAACATATGCATTACATTAACACAGCATCTACGTTATACCTAAAATATGTCCAGATTACATCTACATTAGATCTATATTACATCTACATTACATATGCTTTACATATACATTACATTTATATTAAATCTACATTATATTTACACTAAAATTTTTTTTATTTATATTTACACTACATTTTCATTACATCTACATTATATCTGAATTTCATCTACATTACTTCTACATTACATCTGCATTTCATCTACATTACCTCTACATTACATCTGCATTACACATTACATTTATATAGTATCCATATTACATGCACATTGCATCTACATTACATCTAGATTACATCTACATGACATCTGAATTACATCTACGTTACATTTATATCACATCTACAACACATATGCATTACATTGACACCACATCTGCACTATATCGAAACAACGTCTAGATGACATCTACATTACTTCCACATAACATCTGCAATGCATCTTCATTACATCATAACATCTGAATTGCACCGACATAACATCTTCTTTATAACTTCATTAAATCTACATAACACCTATGCATCTAATATCTACATTACATCTATATGACATCTACATTACGTCAACATTACATCTACATTACATCTACATTACATTAACATAACATCTATGTTATACCTAAATCACATTTAGATTACATCAACATTACATCAACATTACTTCTACATTATATCTACTTTCCATTTACATAACATATGCATTCCGTTGAAAATACATCCACACTACATCTTCATTACATTTTAATTACATATTAATTACATATGCATTACATCTACTAGGTAGATAACTTTTCGTCTTATTAATTTTGTTTTATTTTTCATTTTACCAGATCGCACCCTCTTCACGATTCATGAACCCTGGTTGGAGGAATATCGTCAGGGACGCGACAATAACATGTTCATGGAACTGCATCGCCAGATTGAGACAGGCTTCCGCGACCTCTATCAGTCACAATATCCTGATGATGATGATGATAACAATATGCGCGCTACGCTGCTTCAAGTGGGGTGAGTCAATCAAAAACAAAAATTTATTTGAGAAAAAATAACTTTGTTTCTCAAAATTTGTCCCCCCTCAGACCCACCGATGATCACTACAAAGTACATGTTCTAGTACAGCTTGAATTACCTGCTAAGATTACCAACTTTGGCGATGTGCTTGCTGATCTGATTGCCAATTATCAACGCTTAGGCAGCATGGGTGTCGAGATGGACAGCGAATACTACTTCAGGCAGATACGTGGTGAGTTTCCCTCTAACTCTAACTCTCTCTCATTTTGACTCTTAATAAATAGAAAAATAGAAAAAATTTTAGGTCTTGTTGTAAACTAACATTTTCTCGAACGTAGTCTCTTAAATAATCAAATGAAATTTTAATAATTCTGTGGTAAATATATTAGAAATTAGTGCTTAAAGGGTTAGATATTCTTGAAATACCAGAAAAGTAGCTCAAGTAGTTGAATGATGACAGCTGTCGTAGTTGTCTTAATGCATTTTTGATGAATCTATTCAAAACGTTTCTAATGTAATGTTTCTTGGTTCTCGTCTTGGTTTAAATGCTTTGCTTACACTCACGGGAGTGTTTCTATCGAAGAGCTGTAAAACCTTATTTCATTTCGAATTCAAATCATAACAAAGATGACGTCTTTTGCCGATTGTTTCCAGTATTTAGAGCAATAACTCAAACGGTTTTAGCTGAAATATTTTGCAAAATTTTTTAAAAACTTCAAATAAAAAGATTTTTAGAATTTTTGGTCATAGAATATACAAGACCATGTTAGCTTTTTCACCACACTCTTGTAAGGTTAAGAGAGAAAATTTATTAATGTACATTTCTTATTTTTAAAAAATAAAGTAAGCTACCAAAATAATCAGCGCCCGTTAATGAAAACATGCTCTGCTCTTAAAACTTTCTCTTAAGTCATGCTATAAAAAGCTCTATTTAAGCAAAGGCAAGAACCATAAACAACGATTCTTGCACGTTTACAGTGCACGATCACTCAAAGCGTAGATGAGAACCAAACAATTAACTTTAAGCTTTCTAGGTGATATGTTTTTCTACACTTTTAGCAAATTTATGAAATTCCACGGGTTCGATTGAAAGCTTTTAGATTGTAGCTCATTTTATTTTACTTTTTGGTTTTCTCACACTATTCCAGTATCTTTCTTTTAATTTTAAAATTTCTTAAAAAACAAAAACTATCGGTGAGAGTTTATTTTTCTGCTTTTTTAAAACATAATTATAATATCGTAATTTCTATTATTTCTCTCTATTATTTCTTTCTATTTATTATTATTTTAATTTTTCACTCATTCCCTTCACAATTCATTAAAAAAAAAAACAAAAAATTGTCATAAATCAAATACATTACATCAGATGCCAACGAGCCCTATGACTTCCCACGTGAGCCAGCACCAACCACCGACAACGGTTACAACGGCTATGGTGGACCTGAAGCTGGTGAACGTGAGCCTGAGGAACGCCCCGAGCCACCTACTGGTGTTGAAAACAATAATGGCCCTGATGATGAGTGCGATGTCAATCCTGATGGCTACTTTACTTGCCAAAATGGTCAGAGCATCGATTGTAATAGACGCTGCGACAACTATATCGATTGTGACGATGAAAGCGATGAAGATGAAGAACTGTGTCGCGATTTGCTAACCGCCGAAATAGATAGTGATAGCAGTGCCCCAATCGATGATACACGCAATGAACATGAAGTTGGCAGCGAGACCAACGATCGTGAGACTGATCAGGATCGTCAGCCACAACCTGAACAGGGCTATGATCAGGATCGTCAGCCACAACCCGAACAGGGCTACGATCAGGATCGTCAGCCACAACCCGAACAGGGCTATGATCAGGATCGCGATCCAGGCTATAATCCCAATTATGATCAAGGCAGAGATCCCAACTACGATCAGGATCGTGATCGTGGCTATGAGCAGGGTTATGATCAAGATAGAGAACGCACACCCGAGCAAGATCCACGTTATGATCAGGAACGCACACCTGAAGAGGATACACGTTATGATCAAGATCGCGATCAGGACCGTTATGATCAAGATCGTGATCAGGACCGTTATGATCCAAATCGTGATCAGGACCGTTATGATCCAAATCGTGATCAGGACCGTTATGATCCAAATCGTGATCAGGACCGTTATGATCAAGATCGCGATCAGGATCGTTATGACCAAGATCGCAATCAAGACCCCAATCAAGATCGCGATCAAGATCGCTATGATCAGGATCGCGAACAAGATCGCGAACAAGATCGCTATCCCGATAATGATCAGAACTACGATCGCGAGCGCCCTGAAGTTGGCGATCAACGTCCTGGCGACAACATGAATGATTGTATTACAGATCCCGATGGTAGCTTCACGTGTCGCGATGGCGAGCAAATACCCTGCTATTTAGTTTGCAATTCATATCCAGAATGTAGCGATGGTTCGGATGAGGCTCCTGAAGTGTGCACTACAGGTAGCTTAATTTACTGGGCTTCAACGCACGCTTACGCTTTAAAGCTTTAACATAAAAATCGCTTTTGTACCGTTAATGCGGGTCATTATCTAATGTTTAAAGCTACAGATGCTGTAAAAATAATTCGCTTACATTAACCTTTTAATGCAGCTCTTCACTTAAATGGGCTTCTGGGCTACTAACATGTATTTTTGTAGATATTTTTGTGGTATTCAGAGGCTTTTTTTTACTAACTTTGCCGTTGTAGAGTTGGTTTATTTTATACTTAAGATTTGTGTGAATCATAAGGTACTAACTTTAACTTTAAGCTATTGACGCTTTACTAACAAAACTTTCAAGCTTTTAAATTAAGTTGTTTAAATATTTATGTTCCTCTTCAGACCATTGCTGGGCACGTAGCAGCAAGCGAGCAGGGAGCTTTCTCTGCTAACATGCTTTTCTGTGGCAACAGAGAAAGCTCTGTGCTTGGCAGTGTTAGAATGCTCACTGATGCTTGGGATCAACAATTTTTAGAAAATTAGTAGTTTAGAAAAATTATTTTTAAAAAAAAAAAACCCATTTGATAATAATTTTGAAGATGTATTTTGATGGACAGAATATTTTAGAAATATTTGAAAGAAATTTTAGACAAACTAAGAAGCTTTGAATACCTGATTTAACTCTAAAATAAATAATTTTATTTTACTTCAACTTCGTATGTGCTCATATGTTTATACGAGGGCAATTTGATAAGTTAGTGACTTTTTGAATTAAAGGTATTTTTAAAGTTTCTGAAATCTTCATATAAAAGTCATCTTATTTCAAGAAATAGTCCCAGAGAGCATTTTGAACTCACAATCAGGGCCTTTCAGAGAATAAATGATGTATAGAGAGGAGGAAATGTTGTCAAGGAAATGTTGTAAAGTGAACCAAATTTTAAATAGTTCTGAACTAGTTCCAAAAAGGACCAGTACTAGTTCCACTACAATAACATTTAAAATTAAACGAACTGACGCTTTTTGCGGCTTGATGTCATAGGAGAAGACAATTGTACCCATAAACACTCCTTTTTCCCCATTTTTGAACTAGTTGTATTAGGAACATTTTTAAACTGGTTGCTTTTGCAGTAGCCTGAAAGTAGTTCTTTTTTAACTAGTTTTTAAGTGAACATTTTAAAAGTGGAACAAATTAGTGTACCGGAGCAAAGGTCATAAAGACTTGACTTGTACGATCTTTTCCATCCACAAGAGTTACATTTTTATTTCTTGTGGGCAGCAAATTTAAAAAAAGTCAGGACGCGATTTTTTTTCTCAGCAATACTTTTAAAAACTAAAGCAAAGTGAACTGTTCTACCCTGAACGCCTTTTGTACTTTTTCAGAGCTACTTCGAACTGCGCTAGAAATGAAGAAGTTAACTTTTTCAATTGACTCCAAAATAACTGCTGGGTATTTATTTGATGTTGATAAACATGTTGACTGTTATACATATATGTACACCTATGTATATAAACAGTTATGAATTAAAGAATTATCATGAATAGTTTTCAATAGGAACAACGAAGAAGTAATTGCTTTTGGCCTCAAGTAAGTGTCCCCAAGAATGTGGGGCCATTTGTTAGGGTCAGTTTCCAATAAACCACTTTTTAGGAATATTTTAAACATACAAATTAAACTCACTCAATTTTTTGCAATACTCCAAAATCTTGAAAAAAAAAACACCGAATTTTACTCATATTTTTCTCCAAATGTCAGCTAAGAGTTATAAGAAATTCAAAATTATGAGCTCTTTGATAACGAATTAAGTTCGCTCAAAGCTTAATCATGGAGTGAAAAAAAATCAAGCACTCTATGCTTGAATCAAGCAAATACACTTTCAGTTTACACTCAAGCATAAATTTCTCAATTCAAACATTATTTTGTTAAAATTGAGTAAATTTAAAATACATGACATTAAGACAATTAAAACACATGACATTTGTTTAAAATTCAGGAATATACATATATTTCTATATTCAAATATTCAAATATTTTTCTATATTCAAATTATTGAAGAAATATTTGCTTGAAGTAAGAAAAATTTGTTTGATTCAAGTAACAATTTGCTGAAAACTAGAATAATATGCTTGATTTGAGAAATTGATTTTTCTTGAATTGAGAACAATTTGCTTGATTCAAGTAAAGAATTTACTGAAAACTAGAATAATTTGCTTGATTCAAGTAAACAATTTTCTTAATACTAGAATGTTTTGGTTGATATTAGAAACTTAATTTTCTTACTGTAATCAAGCAAATATTTGGAATGCTTATAATTCACAACATGTTTACATGAAAACATGTTTAAGATGGTACGGATTGACAAACAATGGGATGGTTCTAAAGCGCAGTGTCTTATCTGTTACTTTACTTGTACTTACATATTTGCAAGACTTATGATATGGGGCCGAATCGCCGCATCCGTGAACGTAACAGCTTTCGTATGAGAAAAAATTAATCGTATGAGAATCTCATGAGATACGATATTAATCTCATGAGATTCTCATACGATTAATTTTGTCTCATACGAAAGCCGTTACGTCACGGATGCGGCGATTTGGCCCTTGATTTTGCATACATGTTTATGCATGATGTAATGCAACTTAGAAATCTAAATTCAACAGACTGCTGAGTTACGTTACGTTTTGCAAAGCTCGATTAATGGATTTGTAATATATCCATAGTCGGCTTGGGTATCTCAAGAACGAACTAGTTCAATTGAACGATACCCACTCATGAACTAGTTCAGTGTTTATCGTTCTTTTAGCTCATTTTAGCTGAATTTATTTTGCAGCGAGTGGGAACAAAACGAACTAAAGCAAAAATAACTAAATTTACAAAGCTATGGTTTGAGTCCTTGGTTTGAGACACTTTTTGTGTCTTCACTAATAGAAATGGTGAAGTTGATTACTGTCACACATTCAGACCAAGTTTGTTTTATTTTATATACCTGGACATAAACGTTCAACAAAACGAACTAAAAGCCCAAACGATAAGAGAAACGAGAAGTAAAACATGTAACGAACAAAAATGAACTAAAATAACTAAATGAACGAACTAGTTCATCGCATACGATTGAACTAAAAAGAGCGATCTGTGTGGTGAACTTAAATGCCCAAGCCTAATGCATAGTCAGAACATTACATATTTTTACAGATAAGACAAGCGTGCCATAGCATAGTTTGTCAATCCGCACCATCTTAGACATGTTTTCATGTAAACATGATGTGAATTAAAAAAATTTGCTTGATTCAAGTAAACAATTTGTTGAAAACTAAAATAATTTTCGGCTATTGCTTAAATTCTAAAAATTTTTTCTTGATTCGAGTCTTGTTACCGGTTCTAGAATCAAGTATTTTATTTTTGTTTCAAGCAATCATTTATTTTACTCAATTTTAGAAACAAATGCTCATTATAAATTTATTTTTCTTAATTTTAACTTTTCGTGCTTGATTTGAGCAAATGATGCTTACTTTTAAATTTTCTTAGATCAAGCAAAATATTTACTTAATATAAGAAGATTATTTCTCTCCGTGAAGCTTTCAAGCTCTCTTTATACAAGTACCAAATTAGTTAATAGAACTCAATAATTGATTTTCTCCCTGATGGTTTCGGCAGCTTTTATTAATTAATTTTTATATTTTACGTTATTTTACTTTGTTTTTAATTTATTTTTTGTCATTAATTGCCTTAATATCTTTTGTCTTTATTTATAATTGATCTGTTTCATGTTTATTGTTTTGTCTTGTGTTTGTCTTAAATTCTGTTATGAACTTATTTTTTGTTTTATTCCTAATTTTAAAAACCATCTACCAAATTCAACCTCTAGCTATACAAATTAGAGCTTGTACCAAAACAATTGGCGATTTTATAGAGCATTAACAAAACTCTAAAAATTGTATTCTGCTTCAACGGAAATATTGCTTAAGACTAGAAAAAAAAGTTCAAAAAAATTGCTCATATACCGTCCAAAGATGTTTTTTGAATGCACCTGAGTCATTTCAAAACAGTGTCGACCACAGCAACAGCATTCGTCTCATTTACTCTTTCGTGTTTACACAAAAAGACGCAGTGTAGCTTACCTCGCGAGGTTACTACGTGATCGACACTGTTTTAAAAACATTCTCAACAGACTTTGCGGCGCTAACTGTTTTGGTTAAAGTTAAATCAAGCTTATCTCCGTTTATATTAGGGGTATTCATGATCCGAAGGTCTTTATTAAGCTCTTGTGCAAAAGAGCAAAAAAGCACAACAAACTGTGAACACACCCCATACACAGACCTAGCAATTGAAGTTAAGTTCAGTCAGCTTTGAAAGTTAGTGATGTGAAATTATGATATTAAAGAAGTTTGTACCTAGAAGTGTACACAATATACCATCACTAGTTGTTTTCTGTCAAAAATTCACAAAATGAACTCAAGAGCTCAAGCGCACTACAAAAGAGCTACAGGGTATCGCCAGTGCTTTTGAGTAAAAAATCACAATTTTGACAGCACGTGTATTTTTTTATTGTAGATATCTTTTTTGTTGCACTTTTGCTCTTTTGCACAAGAGCTCTACAAAGAGTTCCGGATCGTGAATACCTATATTGTATTAAATCTCTTTTTACCCGTTCTCTAACAAACTGATCTTTAAATATCTTCCACATTTTATTCAAAATTTTAAAAACTCCTTGAATAAAAATCATAACTGTGTGTCAAAAATCCCATACTACCATGACCTACTACTACCTGCTCAAATTTATGTACTTATCTCTCACACTCTACCTTTGTCTAAATTTGTTCATTTGTCCCCTGATCATTATTGAAAGATCCCTAACATATATTGTCTCTAACTGTAACTAACAACTGTATCTTTGTCTCTTTGTGTTCTGTTGTTTCTCTGTGTTTTGTGTCTGTCTGTCCTGCTTACGTTCAACATTTGTTGTCCCACAAAAAAAAAGAAAAAAGCTTTAAGCATACGCCGCATATTATTTGCTATAACTTGCGCCAGCCTGTAGTATTTTTCTTTGACCATTTTTCGTTATTTTGTTTTTTTCGCCTTTTCCTTCCCGAAATATTATATTAGACACCACCGAATCGAATATTGATGACAACATGAATAACAACAACAACAATAATGAAAATGTAAGACCAGAAGAAAATGAAATCGATGCTTCCGGTGATGATCAAGGCTTTTATGCACCAACTACCGAAACTTCACTTTTACAAACACGTCCCGATGAGGATGTCGGTTGTCGTGGTGATGCCGCTTACACTTGTCCCATTAGTGGTCGACAAATTTGTGATGAACACCGTTGTGATGGTCGTGAAGATTGTCCCGATGGTGAAGATGAATACGATTGTCCCGGCAGTGAAGACGGTTACAATGGCGGCGGCGGTGACGGCAACGAAGACGGCGATGATAACAACAATGGCTGGGACGATAATGAAAAGGGTATATTTTACTACTTAACACCAACAACAACAATTAGACAATAAACATATTTTTGTGTGTGTTTTATCATTATGTGTGTCGTACCCTGTCCTACCCATAAATCCAATCCATGCCCATTTGATTTGTCTTGAAACGTGTTGCGAGACCTTACATTGCAAAACAAAGAATTGGTTTTGTAGTCGACGCTAACAAAACCGTTAGATAAAACGGTATTTTTAACAAACCCCATATTTTGACTTATACATAGGCTAGGCATCTGTTAAAAAGTCATAGGTTATGACTTAAAATAGTATTTATTGTGCTGTATTGAAGGTTGATTAGATTGGACTTTAAATAAACTAAAGTTTTTAATAAAAAAAAGAATTTCTTAGAATTTAATGCAAAATAAAAAGTATTTTAAGAAACGTACGAAAAAGTAATGCAGAAAATGCAAAAAATATTATAATTTTGGGTTATAACATGCTGTATTTTAGAAAATTTACTCTGCTCTTAACATTTTCCATAAACTTATTTTGGAATAACAATTACATTATGTAAATATTTTGACAAAGTATTGCCAGCAAATGAAGTTAAAACTAAAAATTTTCAAAATCTTCGAATAGTTCGTAAAAATAATTAAATTCAAAATATTACAATGTACTTACAGGTTGCATTATACACCCATAATAGTTACCATGTAACTTCAATAGTAGTATCATGTAGTATCTACACAATTAATAACCATGTATCTACAACAGTAGACCATTAACTACTCCAATATTAACACATATATTCAAAAAAAAAAAAAATAAAAATTTAACACATTTATTCACAAAAAGTAAAAAAAAAATCTAAAATACTCACTTACGTAAAAAAATAATTATGCACCTATACAAATAATGATGTAACTGCACAAATAATCATATACCTTGACCAATCATAGCAACAAATAATGATGTACCAACACAAGTAATAATGTACCTACACCAATAATAATGTACCTACACAAACAATTATGAACGTATACCAATCATAACAAATCTATACAATTTATTATGTACTCTCTACCTAAGCAAAGAAGTAGTTTCATGTAATAGTACCTACTTTTGAATCACAAACACAAATAATCATATACCTACCTACACAAGTTATGATGTACTTTTACAATTTATGATGTACCTAGACAAATCGTTATGTCCTTGACCCATGATCATGCAACTAGACCATTCCTTACAGATCTGTTCAATTCATTTTGTAACTACAAGTACTTTACCAGCTATGACATAAATTTAGAAGTGATAGGGACTTATAATGGTTATATATGTACTTCTGAAAATATTTCAGTACTTACATATACAACAAAATATATAACAATACCATTCATAATAGAGTTATCTACGAAGAAAAAATTTACTTTACTCATGTTCAAAAATGATGAAATTCCAATACAAATAACGCAGGTTCCTAAATAACAAATGTTGTACCAACCTAAGTAAACATGTGCGTAGAAAATTTTGAAATTAAATAAAAAACTTTTATAACTAGTTAAGCCGTATGGTTCTAGGAAAAGTGAAAATACTAACCTATGAACATAAAAAGTGATAAACCTTTCCAAATATTAAAGTACTTACACCCAAAAGGATTTACCTTGACAACTTATTATGTAGCTTGACAAATAATTATGTACAAAGAACAATTTGAAGAAATCTTCACTACTAAGAATTACATTCTAAACTAGTCATGATGCACTTTCATATAAAATGCTGAATTCTTTAACTCTACGTAAGATTATAACTATTTAACTACACAAATAAGGACATTTACCTACACAAATAGTCAAATTTCTACAAAAAAAAAGGATGTATCGTAACAACTAATTATAATCTGGACAAAAATAATGCACCCAAACCAGTTTGAAGAAATTTTTACAACTTAAAACTACTATCCAAACAAGTTATGACGTATTTTCGTATAAAATAGTGCGTTTCTTTTACTGTACGTAAACTAAAAATCATATAGTTATCTTCACAAATAATCAGGTATCTACACAAATAATGATGTACCTCAACAACTTATGTTGTATGGTCACATAATCATACGATTCACGATTGTGAAGAAGTCTTCACCGTAAAAGAACTACTTTCCAAACCAGTTATGACGTATTTTCATACACACAGCGAAAAGAACCCTATTAACTAAAAGAAAGTCAAGATGATTTCTCTATAGTTTTTACCCAAGAAGATATTCTCATAAATATAAGGTGAAAATCTTTTTAATAATATCAAAATGAGATCTGAGAATATTAAGAAGATTGTCGTCTTAATAAAATCAAGATGAATTCTTTGAAACATAAAGGAAATCTTCTTAATAAATCAAGATGAAATCTTTGAAAAATAAGATGAAATCTTCTTAATTAAGTCATTGTGAGTAATAGAGGTATTATGAAGAAATCTATTAAAAATTAGATTAAATCTTCTTATTAAAATCTACTAAAAATACGAGGAAATCTTCTTAGTAAAATCAAGAGAAAATCTTTTTAATAAAATCAAAATTAAATCTATTCTAAATAAAAGGAAATCTTCTTAGTAAAATCAAGAGAAAATCTTTTTAATAAAATCAAAATTAAATCTATTCTAAATAAAAGGAAATCTTCTTAGTTAAATTAAGATGAAATGAATTCAAAATAAAACTAAATCTTCTTAACAAAATCAAGATGAAATTTATTCAAGTCATCAATTAAGTCATTGTGAATAATTGAAGTATTATCAAGAAATCTTTTAAAAAGGAATAGTAAAATCTATTAAAAATAAGAGGAAGTCTTCTTAATTAAATCAAGAAGAAATCCAGTAAAATCAAGAGAAAATCCTTTTAATAAAGTCAAGATGAAATCTATTCAAAGTAAAAGGAAATCTTTTTAGTATAATCAAGATGAAATCTATTCAAAATAAAAGGAAATCTTCTTAACAAAATCAAGATGAAATCTATTCAAAATAAGAGGAAATATTCTCTTTAAAATAAAGATGAAATCTATTCAAAATAAAAAGAAATCTTCTTAGTAAAATCTAGATGAAATCTATTCAAAATGTAAGGAAATCTTTTTAGCAAAAGAAAAATCAAGATGAAATGTATTAAAAATAAAAGGAAATCTTCTTAAAAAACCAAGATAAAATCTATTCAAAATTTCAAAATAAGAGGAAACTTAGTTAAATCATGATGAAATATATTAAAAATAAAAAGAAATCTTCTTAGTAAAATCAAGAAGAAAACTTTTAAAAATTACAAAATTCAATTTTATGATCGAAAAGAACTGGTTTTAATTTTCCGAGAAAATTTTATTTACAAAATTTGTAGTTATACAATGATAATTTTTTTTGCATATGATAATAATATAGAAAAGGATAGTGCCTTTTATAATACCATTTAAAAAAAAATACCAAATATAAAAATACAGCTATTGGCAAATGTCTTAGAACGTTTTATTAAAACAAATTAATATTTTGTGGCAAAGCCTTTCTGGTTCAAAACCTCTTGGCATCGACACTTCATAGAATTTATCAAGCTTCGGCAATGTTCAACAGGAATTGCTGCCCACACTTTCTTTGCTTTTGCATACAAATCGTTTAAATTTGTGATGTTAAGCCTTTCGAACGCTTTTTTAACAACTCCCCCGAGATTCAATGGAATTTAGGTCCGCACTAGATGAAGACTAATCTAAAACATTTTTTAAAACAGAATTTTGGTCAAAGAACTGTTTTGTGTACCGAGTCGTATGTTTTGGATCATTGTCCTATTTAAACTTCCATATTACTGGAAAATTCTCTTCGGGCCATGGTAGTATTACATATTGCAAGATTTCCACATACTTTTCGTTTACCAAAATTCTATCTATTCGAAAAATCTGACCCCCACACCATGAAAAACATACCCATATATTGATGGACCCACCACAGTGCTTGTTAGCTGGAGTGCTATACTTGGGGTCGAATACAGCGCGTATTGGACGACGAATATACCGTTTTCCATCTTGACCCATCCTATTAATTTTGTTATCGTCATTCCAAAATATATAGCGCCATTGATTTTTGCTCGATAAAATATGTGAAAGAGCGAATTCTATAAGGTGTTGTCCTTATTTGTCCGTTGCAAATGATCTCTTCCGTGAAACCCGTCCATGTAAACCAGCCTGCACCAAATGTCTTCGGAGGGCTCTGAATGAATCATTTTTCTCTGTTTCATTAAGAATTTCTCGACAAATGTCGGTGGCGGTGGCGCCTTTTCTCATGTCCGCCTATGAAATATGAACCATTTTCCCGTCAATCAGCACTGAAGTTTTACGTGCCGCGCCAGACTTTGGAACGTTTTCATAGTGCTACAATTTGGTTGGCAGCATTAGACACCAAGGTTTTAGAACGATTTATGTGGGTAGCAGTTTGAACGTAAGATAATTTTGTCTTCCATAGCTCAACATAATATCGGATGAAGTTTTTGAAGTTTTTTCTTCCAGCCATGACAATAGGGATTTAAATTTAATATTTTCCTTTAAGAGCTTTTTTACACGCAAAAAAAAAACGTTTATCGCCAATTTGCCGTAAATGAACTTCGTTTGTCGTACTTTAAATCGTTATTTGAGAACGTTTCAACAGTTGTCATATAAAGGGTGTCCCAACAAGAACGCAATTTTTAAATTTTATATAAAACACAGATATTTAAAAAAAAAATCGTGAAACTTTATTATATCGTAAAGTAGACAGAATGAGGTTATGTATGGAACAATATATCGTGCAGATGGCCGCCGCGGCTTTGCTGGCATGCACGCGATCTTTTAATGAAATTTTCAATGACCGTTTTGCATAAATGCTGCGGTATTTCATTAATGCAGCGTCCAATTTCCTCTTTTAAGGCTCGAGTCGTCGTCGGCTTATTCGCGTAAACCATCAACTTAAAAAAACCCCAAAGAAAAAAATCTAATGGTGTTAAATCGCACGATCTAGGCGGCCAATTCTGATTTCCAAAACGCGAAATAACACGACCGGGAAATGACTGATGCAGCAATTGAATTGTTTATCTGGCTGTATGACATGTGGCGCCGTCTTGTTGGAACCACATGCCCTCCACATTCATTTCTTCAATTCTAGGCAAGAAAAAACTGGTTATCATTTCACGATACCGAACACCATTGACTGTTTGCGCTTGACCTGCCTCATTTTCATAAAAAAAAGGTCCAATGATTCCTCCAGCCCAAAAACCACACCACACAGTGGCACGTTGAGGATGCATTTGCTTCTCGTGAATCACTCGAGGATTTTCCTCACCCCAAATGCGACAATTCTGCCTATTGACGAAGCCATCAAGATGGAAATGGGCCTCGTCACTGAAGATGATTTTAGCGGCAAAATCAGCATTTTCATGTTGTCTCTCCAATACCCAATTAACGAACTCCCTTCGCTGTCCATGGTCAGCTGGCTTCAGTTCTTGAGTCAATTGAACTTTGTATGCATGAAGATGCAAATCTTTCGTCAAAATTCGCTGCATAGTGGATTTGGAGACACCAATTTGTTGAGCTCGGTGTCGAATTGAGGTGGATGGAGTTTGAGCGACGACATCATCACGTATAGCTGCGACATTTTCGGTCGATCGACCTGGTCGAAGGCGCGTTGTTGTCTTTACATCACTAACAGACCCAGTTTCGGCAAATTTATCCATTAATCTCTTTACAGTTGACTCTTTTGGAGCATTATTGTGACCCCAAATTGATCGCAATTTGCGAACTGTAGCCGCAAAACTTTCACCATTTTGGAAAAACAATTTCACAATGAGAATGCGTTGTTCATTCTTGTAGCGCTCCATTTTTACTAACCTCGTACCTTCTACTAGCAAACAGTAACAATTGTTCAAATGTCAAACAATGACACTTCCAGTGTTGCCACATTTAAAAATTGCGTTCTTGTTGGGACACCCTTTATTAATAGTCAGTTGCGAGAAACGCGTCATTTAGTTGCCGGAAATTAATTTCGTTTGTCATAAACGCGAGTGATTTTTAAATTGCAGCAATTGAAAAAATTATTTTTCTCAACTGAAACATTCAATTGTTTTTCCCAACGTAATATAAACACAACGCTTATAGTTCAGAGTTACTTTTTGGATTCATATTGAGTTCGTTTAGTAGTCAATTTACTAAAAAAATTATTCATAAGTTAATACAGAAGGCCGTTCTCACACATTTGTCCACAGCTGTATATAGTAGGTATATTAGAGTGTATAGACTTGTATGGGCAAAATATAACCCCCAAATTTCGGCACCAAAATTGAATAGTATGTAAAGGATATACATATATTTCGATTGACATATATTTTTTTGGTATTTTTTTTTTAATTTGAAATTAAACAAAAATAGACCCAAAAGTGTTAAAATACTTTTATATAAAAAATCAAAAATATAATTAAAATTTAAAAACAAGTAGATTCATTTTGAAAAATTCCTAAAATCTCGCTAGAGTATTTGTCAAATGAGATGCAAATTTGCAGTTCAGTGTTTTATTATCGAAGAAATTGATTTTGATTGAAATTGAAATTTGATTTTCTTTTTAAATCAACCATTAGTGGGTCTCCAGTACAAAAGTTGCTCAAAAATGCGCAAAAATGAAATTCAACGGACGCCAAAATTGGTTCAGACCAAAAAAAAGAGTATTCTAATCTTAAGGATTTTTTTATATACTATCTAATTTTGGCTCCAGAATTTGAGAGTCAGGTTTTCGATACACTCTAATAGATATATATATTAAATATAAAATTACCATTTTTAGCCGATGCCCATACAAAATTATGTATCTACCTATACAAATCCTCAAGTTCCCACAAAAGTAATGCTTTATTTTTACAACCTATGATGTGCCTAGACTTCATAAATATGTACCTTTACTATTTCAAGCAAATTGTCATTGTTAAATAGGTACGTTTTATATAACCAATGACATTCTTCTATGTACACAATTAATCATTTGCATACGAATAATTAAGCTTTTCTACTATAAGATGTAGGTACCTTTACAATTAATATTGTACCTGAACAGATTATAATGTATATAAACCATTTTAAACAAATTTCGACATTTCTATAGGTACTTTCACACCAGTAACAACGCATTTTTATTAAAAATAGTGACTTCTTTAACCGATGTACTTACGGAAAAAGACATGTTTCACAACAAATAATGATGTACCTAAGCGACTCATGTTGTACCTAGACAAATAGTCATGATCATAGACAATCACTTATGTACATTCACTCAAAATCACGCACCTAGACTGTACTCAACAAACTTAATAACTTAAAATATTATTTATAACAATGAATATGGAATTTTTTTATTTAAAATAGTGAGTATATTTATAATAATGGCCCACTATTGGACCATAATGTATACTTAAAATACATTCATAATCAAGTACGCAAACATTTAAAATTTTGTAGAAACTATAACGATAAGTAACCACATATCAAACAAAAACAAACCTGTTCCTATCCGATTAATCATGTACCCTTTAAACTGATCATCTAACCTGTAAAATATGCCCAAACTACTTAAATTGTACCATGTACTCTTTGACCAGTAAAATAATGTACCTTTCCAAGTAATTGTAACATATAACATTTAATCCAAATAATGTTATCCAAATACCCACATATGTATGTAACTATCTTATATACCCACCCATGTAACAATGTACCCATTCATTTAATCATGTACCACCCCACCGACTAATATACCCACCCCACTTATCGCACGCTCATCTTCCCGTTGTAATCATTTCAATTGGTTTTTTTTATTTTCTTTTCTAATAAAAAATCGACTCGTAATTTTACAGTTTGTCCCGAAAATGAATTCAAATGCGACGAACGTTGCCTGCCTCTTGAGTATCAATGTAACGGTGTGGTCGAATGCAACGATCGTACGGACGAAGAAAATTGTCCAGATCGTGATGATAGAGGTGAGTTTGTTTTTACTTTCATTTGCTCTATTATTTCAAAATTATTAAACATAGCTAAGATCATATAATTTTATTATATTTTTATTTTTTAATATTTTAATAAGTTTTCTTTTTGTATAGTTTTAAGCTCAATCATAATTGGTAAAATTTCTTATAAGTTGCTTATTAATTTCAAACTCACAGGCGTACGTTGAAAAAAAACTCTTTGATATCTGCTGTCGAATGAATTTTGAAAATGTTTGCAAATTTTCAAGTATCCACCGTTTATATGCGCAAAAAAAAAAGAAGAAAAAACCCGTCTATATAATTCTAAGCAATATTTCTAAAATAAACCACTTGAAATATTTAATTGATTGGTTTAATTTGAGTTCTCTTGCTTAGATGTTGTTATTTGAATCATTAATAGTTCAAGCACATTCATGAAAATATTTTAATTTGTAGCAGAAAAATGGAAATACTGTCGGAAAGTGGCCATGAATAATTATAGTTTTGTTACTTAAAGCTCGAGCTGCAAATATTTCAGATATTTCTAACAATAAATATAAATAGTTGAAGTGAAATTCCCATTTCATACAAAGCCTTCACAAAATGTTTACTTTTTCTCATCATGAAGCGTAGTTTGAATGTAGTTTCGTCTTCTTCTTTTAATTTGTTTTTAGTTTTTCCCTTAAATACTCTGTTTCATATAATTCTCAATAAAGTTTTCGCTTTTATTAGATTCAGTTTCTCTAAAGCTTATTTCGTTCCTAACCTATTTCTTCAGTATTCAATATTTTATCAAAGCAACATAACTCATGACAACAACACGCCCTGTTTCGAGAGCTTTTTATTAAAAAAAAGCTTTCTTAACGAAAATGAAATTTCAAAACCAGCAAAAACATAGAATGTTAACATGATTTACTTACACTGCTCTTACTTTTTTTCTGTTCTGATGCTAGTCAGGGTTTACAAAAAAACAAACAACAACAACAACAACAACAACAACAACAACAACTACAACCACGAGAATAACAAAAATAAGTAGCAAAACAATTTGCAGCAGATTAGAATCACCCCTCAGCGTATTGCATGCGTAACTTTTGCACAGATTTAAACTCGAGTCAGACTCAGCAGCATAAATAGAGCAAATATGATAAAAAAAAGGACAAGCAAGGCTAAATTTAAGCAGCATGCAGGATGTAATCACTTGTGTCCTTGTAATAGAAACATTTGACACTTGTTTTGTTGTTGTGGTTGTCGTCGTTATTATTGTCGTTGTTTCTTTTGTCGAGGGCGTTTGATATTGTGCAACTTTTTTCGAGTGGGTGTCATTTGGGCGGGCAATAATACATATATTTAAAGCAATGTTAATAAATTATTTATGCAACAAAATATTTAATGAAAAACAAGGATTTACTTAAATTTTGGTTGAAATTAAAATTGAAAAATCAAAGACAGTATAAAAATTATAATAATTATAAATATAATAAATTAAAATTATAAATATTATAAAAATGTTAAAAGAATTATAAAAATTTTATAAACTATAAAAAATACAAATCCATAAAAATTAAAAAAAAAACAAAATCCTGAAAAATGAACTTAAAAAAAAATAAAATTTATAAAAATTTCAGAAATTCAAATACACAAGCTTTTGAAACAAAAGAATGACTTTTAGACAGTATAAAAGACCGGGTCTAAAAGTTCAACAGGAACCAGAAACTTTTGCCAAAAATATATGGATGTGATTGAATACCAGGACTGTATGTGCGATATCAGATCCAAGCAGCACCGTGTATATCCCAGCTAGTATTTTAAAGCTCTCATTTACTTTTTGAGTGGTTAAATAAGAAATTTCATTCGAAAGCTCTCATTCACTTTTTGAATTGTTGAATGAGAAATTTCATTCGAAAGCTCTCATTATGTAGAGCTAAAAATTGTTCTTACATAAGCAAGGTTTCATCACTTGCATTAAAGTAATTAATAGTCATATTTTGTAAAACGAACGCAGCCATAAATTAAGTTTCTCTTTCGTTGTTTGAAAACTTTAAAATTTTACTCCGAAAGCTTGTCATGACTTAAACAAACCTTTGTCTTAAGCAAGTTTTCTTCACTTTAATGCAGTGGAGGTCCCTACATGGTGTCCTATAGTCCGCGGGCATCGTGGGTTGTTTAGCTTTTGCACACGAAGTAGCAATCGGCTCGCTGTATTTGTACACTGTGTAAAAGATTTTTTTTTCTGCTGTGCTTTAATTTTCAAGTCAGTATGCTTTGTTCGTTCATGTGGTATGTGAGTTGCTCGCTGTTTTATTTATGAATGTGTGTATAATAATGATGTGAGAGTTTTTAACAACTTCTTGTTTCAGTGTAAAGCTGTGCACTCGGAAATCTCTCTTTGTTGTTGTTTATACCGTGCGTTGATCGCCACTGCTTTAATCCAAAGATCGTCACTGCATGGCTTCCCATAGCTCGTGAGCTTCGTGTTTTTTTTTTTTGCAAATGAACCATCAATCGGCTCTCTGTAATCGTACACTGTGAAAATTTTTGATTTTTCTGCTGTACTTTGAATTTTAATTTGTTATGCTTTAAGCGTTGATGCAGTGGATGTTTATGCAATAAATTACATTCAATGTCAAAAAGTTTTGAACCAATTGTTCTTTAAGTGTCTAGATGTGATCGGAAAGCTCTTCTTGTTGTTGTTTGAACTGTGTAGTGGCGGTCACTGGTTTAATGAAAGTTTTTTTAAGAAATTTCTACTATAATTAAAGCTTTTCACAATTTCACTCAGAAGACTTTTCACTATTTAAATATATATTTTTCTAAAATAGGTTTTTTGTTACTTAGATACAAGCTTGCAAATGAAATTTTCAATTTTCATAAAGCTTTTCAATTTTATTTTCAAAGCTTTTCATAAATTAATTATACAATCTCTTAAACACACTTTTCGTCACTTAAATAAAAGCTTTTAAGTAAAATTTTTAATTCATATAAGGCCTCTTCTAATTTTTCAATATCTTTCCGAAAAATTTTCATGAATTTTATTTGGCTTATAGCATGTTCAAACCGACATCATTTAACGCGTTATTCGAAAAAAAGCTTTTTTTAACATCATCGTTCATACTCCCCTAACTTGTTTCAAAATGTCAGTTTATTTGTTTATTTTTTGAAAGAAATAAAAAATTGTTTTTTAAAATATATAAAAAATATAAAAAAATTCAAATAAATTCAAAAATTTGTCAAAGAATTTATTTGTTTACATTATAGCATGTTCAAACCGAGCAGTTAATTATGTTAAATCGAGTTGTAGCATGTTCAAACCGAGCAGTTAATTATGTTAAATCGAGTTAATGAAGTTAAATCGAAAAACAAGTTCTGAAATGAAGTTCTGATGAAGATAAATGCGTACAATTGTTGTTGGAAATTTAACGTGTTAAATGATTTAACACGTTTGGAAACTCGTTTAATCACTGCTTTGTGTTCTTGCTAACGTTAGAAAAGCTTTTTTGCTTTTTAAACGCAGCCAAATCTGACAAGAGCTTTTTATTTTGATGTTTTGAATGTAAACAAATAAATTCTTTGACAAATTTTTCTTAATTCTTTGAAAAATTTTTGAATTTATTTGAATTTTTTGTTATTTTTTTATTTATTTTTTATATATTTGAATAAAAAATTTTTTATTTCTTTCAAAATATAAACAAATAAACTGACATTTTGAAACTAGTTAAAGCAGTATGAACGATGATGTTAAAAAAAGCTTTTTTCGAATAACACGTTAAATGAAGTTGGTTTGAACATGCTATTAATGAAGTTAAATCGAAAAACAAGTTCTGAAATGAAGTTTTGATGAAGTTAATTGCGTACAATTGTTGTTGGAAATTTAACGTGTTAAATGATTTAACACGTTTCGAAACTCGTTAAATCACTGGTTTGTGTTCTTACTAACGTCAGAAAAGCTGTTTTTGCTTTTTAAACGCAGCCAAATCTGACAAGAGCTTTTTATTTTGATGTTTTGAATGTAAGCAAATAAATTCTTTGACAAATTTTTCTTAATTCTTTGAAAAATTTTTGAATTTATTCGAATTTTTTGTTATTTTTTTATTTTTTTATATTTTTGAATAAACAATTTTTATTTCTTTCAAAATATAAACAAATAAACTGACATTTTGAAACTAGTTAAAGCAGTATGAACGATGATGTTAAAAAAAAAGCTTTTTTCAAATAACACGTTAAATGAAGTCGGTTTGAACATGCTATTAAAAACTTCAAATTAAAAAGCTCTTTTCAGATTTGGCTGCGTTTAAAAAGAAAAAAAAAAAGCTTTTCTGACGTTAGCAAGAACACAAACCAGTAATTTAACGAGTTTCGAAACGTGTAAAATGCTTTATTCCAAATTTCCAACAACAACTGTATGCATATAACTTCATTAGAACTTAATTTGAGAACTCGTTTTTCGATTTAATTTCATTAAATTGATTTAACATAATTAAATGCTCGCTTTAAACATGCCATTAAGCAAGTTCTCGGACACTCAGTTAAAGCTTGTTTATGAAATTTCTAGTTTTTATAAACTTTTTATAAATTCTTTAATTCCACTTTGCAAGCTTTTCATGCATTATACAAAGCCTTTCACAATTCTATATAAAACTTTTTGAGATTTCAATTTGACTCCTAAAGCTTTTCAAAAAGTAATTAAATACTCACTTGAATACATTTTTCGTCAATTAAATAAAAGCTTTTAAGTGAAATTTCTAACTTATATAAAACCTTTTGTTATACTGCACTATCTCTCCGAAAGCTTTTCATAAATTCAATTCTGCTTAATGCATTTTCTACCACTGTTCGATTTTTCGAACACTCGACAGCTTTAATAAAAACCGTTTTTTTTTCTCGTGGTAGAGAATGGGTTAAGCAAGTTCTTTGACACTCAATGAAAGCTTCTTTAAGAAATTTCTAAGTTTAATAAATTTTTTTGTTTAAAAATTCTTTAATTTCTCTCCGCAAGCTTATCGTGTCTTAAATACATATATTCCTAAAGAAAGTTTTTCGTAGTTTTCGTCATTTTGCTTTTGGCTGAAATTTCTTATTAAAACAAAGCCATTTGCAATGCTATACTTTCACCCCAAAAACTTTTTATGAACACAGAAAAGTTTGTGTTAAGTAAGTTTTCCATCAACTAAATGAAAGCTTTTTACTGAAATTTATAATTTATGTAAAGCTTTTTGTAAATTCTTAAATTTTCCTACAGTTTTACTTTAATTTACTTCAATTTTATCGAAGCATCTTTATGGCTTTGATAAACATGTTTTTAGCAAGTCTTTCCTCATTTGAATTTAACATTTTTAGAGAAATTCTCAATTCATACTCCGGAACTTTTGAATGGCTCATATAAACATTCCTCTAAGTTTAAATGTTCGTTACGGATATAAAAGCTTTTAGCTGAAATTTCCAACTTTTGGTGAATTATTTAATTTATTCTAAAAGCTTCTCATGTGTTTTATAAACATTTTTATTTAGCAAGTTTTTGTTGCTTTAATTAACATTTTTAATATGTTTAAAGTTTGTTTTAAATAATTTTCTTTTACTCCGAAAGTTTTCAAGAAATTAACTGAAAATTTTGCAAGTTTTTCAATATCAGTTCAAGGGCTTTTAATAAATTCAATAAACATTTTCTTAGGTACATTTTAAGTCATTTAAAATAAAGCTGCTAAGTGAAATTTCTAACTTATATCAAGACTTTTGTAATTCTTTTATATCAATAGAAAGCTTTTCGTGAATTTAATAAACTATACTCTTTAGCAAGTCTTACTTCATTTCAAATAAAGCTTTTTAATGAAATTTCGTCTTTATATATAATTTTTTTAAAGTTTCTCAATTTGACTCTAAGAACTTTTAAAGAATTAACCATTTTTTTAGTAAGTTTTTTATCACTTTAATTAAAGCTTTTTAATTAAATATGAAATTTAAATTCTTCAATTACATTCCTACAACTATGAGTGCAATATAGTTCCTATGAGTTCAATATGAATTTTTCTTCAGCAAGTTTTTCGTCACTTAAAGCTTTTGTAACAAAATTTCTAATGTATACAAAGTGATATGCATATTTTTTATAAAGCTTTCAGCGAATTCTTTAATTTCGAAAGTTTTTTAAATTTAACTTTAATAAAAATCTTTCCTAAGTATTTGTAATTCGAAATATTCCAATGAATCTCCTAAGATGTTTGCAAATTCTTTTAAATACACACTGAAAGTTAGTAAAAAATTAAAATAAGTTTGTTTTGAATATTAAATGTATTTAAAGCTTTTGCATGTTCCTCCAAAAATTGCTTAATCCTTTTCTAAAAAAATTCAAAGATGATCACTTAAATTAAAGCTTTTAAGTGAACAGATGCCAAATAAAGCTTTTTACGAATTCCTCTATTTCACTTCGAAAGCTCTACTTGACTTCAATAATACTTTTCTTAAGTATGTTTTTCCTCACTAAGGTTAACGTTTTTAAGTAAAATTTCAACTTTTTTTTATATACATATATTCACTTCCCTATCGTAATTTTTCAAATGTTACATAGGAATGCTAACATATATACGAATATTTTTAAATTATCAAAAAGTCTTCGTATATAAAAAGCTTTAAAAAACGTAATAACTATATTTTACTCACAAATCAGGAACTTGCTTAAAGTATTCAATTGAAATTTTTTTAAATATTGCCTTAAGCTTAGAAATATTGCCTTAGAAAGAAAATCTTTGCTGGCTTTCATGGTTTTTCGTTAAGCCCAGTATGCTTTAGAAGCGGAAAGAAACTTTCCATAAGGATTGCATTGAGTTTTTGACAGCGAAAAGGCAGCGGACTTTTTTTTTCGCTACTTAGTACGCTGTGGAGGTGAAAAATTTGTTCAATGCTAGCAAGTACAACCACCATGTGGAGAGTTGAAATGTCAAAGTTTCGCTGTCGATTATATGTCCGGGCATTTAATTGGCGCCAGAATTTTGACATTTCAATAAGAAAACAGTACGACCTCGCTTTACGCAACACTCGATTATCGCAATACTCAAAAATTTATATTGTTGACTCAGTTAACGCAACTTAAAAAAAAATGCACAATTATCGCAACTTCCATTTGCGTACACTTCCATAATTTTTTTATTATTTACTTTCAGTTCTTCTTTTCTTGTAAAATACATTTTTGATGTACGAAAAATCTCTTAAAACAATATTTAAGGAAACTAAGTGCATATCTTAATACGTAAAACTACAATATCTAGGATTCAGAGCCATAAAGCTTTATGTTTAGAAGTTTAATAGGGTTTCTTCAACATTAACTACGTCAACTGGCCGAATTTCTATTAGTTGTATTGAGCTAAGTCGTACTGTAGTTGCTTTTTTCTCCACACAAACATTTTTGACTCTACACTAATATTTCGGGTGTAGAATTATATGCCAAGAAATTTTCGTTTCTACAGCTAGGCTTTAAGCTCCAAAAGCTAACTTTTAAAAAATGACTGCTGGCAACTCTGGGTTCTAAGCATGCGTTTCCCAGTGCGTGTGACTTTAATCAGTGTTGCACACTTTATTTAATTTGTGCACTTTTACGCTGCTGTTGTTGCATAGTAAACTGCACATTCTTGCAATGGCCAAGAACAACTAGAATAGCTTGTTGGACAAGGATTTACTTGTTTCAAAAGCAACAACAATAACAACAACTGCTGCTAATGCTGCTACAACAACAATGGCACACTTTAACTCATCAGACATTCATTGCTCACTCGGGTGTTGAGTTGTTGGTGCAGCTCTCATAGCCATTCTCTCTCTCTCTCTTTTTTATTAAAATTATTATTTTTATGCTTTTATAGCTTAAATTTGCTCCAAAGTAATTTGGCCAAAATAGACAGCCATCTAAAACAATAAAAACTACCAAGTTTTTGACTTCCTGTGTTCCAGTTTCATTCTTCATGTTAACTTGGCAACCGGCAGACATCCTTACAACTGCTGCCCAAATCTACTCCGGTTTTCTGGGAGCAAAAATTTGCATATGTAAAATGCACAACAAAAAAATGGAGTTAAAAAAAAACATAACAAAAGCTGTGCTGCACATTCGCCAAAATTTTAATCAAAACAAAGTTCGTTAGCGCTCTTTTTTTTTGTTTTTCTATTTTTTCCCACTCCCTTTTCCAGCGCCAAAGTGGGTGGCCTAGCAGCATCTTTTTCTACTACTCATAATTTTGTAAATGCTTTTGGGAGCTTTTTGTATGCTAAACAACTGCTTGTTTGTTGAAAAGAATGCGAGTGTGAGTATGAGTATGTGTGCGTGTGGATGCGGTGTAAAAGTGTTACTCACATTAAGCGCGCGCTGAGGGAATTTTTCATAGTGTATCGAAATTAAGTGGTTCGGAGTTTATGAACCTAGTCAATTTTGGTTTTTGTGGCTTCAACTTGATTTAGCTTTCTATGCTATGGATAGCATTTGGCTGGCTTTGCCGTTGTTTGGTGCATAATTATTAATGTTGCTTGCTTAAGTAATATTGTTTTATGTTGCCCAATGTGTGTTATGTAGTTGTTGTAAATGTATTTTTTATACATAGACAGTTGCACATTTTTAATTTATTCTAAAATTTAATCGATTTTTATACGAAATCTTAGAGTTTGCAAGCATTAAGCTGTTTAAAATCAAACTACACCGTGCTACAAATTTGCAAACACATAACAAAATCGAAATGTTTGCAAAATTAGAGCTCAAGTGTAGTAAGTTTGCATACTCAGTTTTTCTCTATAACGTCAGTATTTAAATTTTTCAAAAAAACAAGAATTTTCAAGACCTAAGATTTTTAAAAATATATTTTTCATAAAAAGAAATGCCGAAATATTTTAAAATAGGGTTAGAAATGGAAGAGTACCATATCTGTTTTGTGAAATATCAGTTACTTGAAATTTACCTGCTCAATTGTTCGAAAACGTTGTTTTGAACTTTAATCCTTAACCCTCTAACCCGCAAGGTTGGAGAAATTGGGTAAAAATGGAACCAAAATATTTGTGTCTGGTAACCACTGATATTGAACAGTTTCACACGAATCTGCTGTCTGTTTATCATTCTATTAGACAGTTTAGCCGTAAGGTGAAAAATGTTCTTAAGTTCGTTTTACAAAATGTCAGATAGTTCATAGAAAAATATATTTTTTTCATCAAAAAATTAAATATTATGAAATTAAATATACAATTTGAATATAACCTTTCATAATTTATATTGAAAACAAATTTGAGCTTTAGGCCAAGTATTTTGTCAACAAGACAACATGAAGACGACCAAAAACAACAATAACTACTCTGTATAGCGCAAATTACACAGCTTGACTATACAGACTGTTTCGTTGGCCGCTACACCAACTCATCAGTAGTCTTGCATGACTATTCACTGTTATCCACTCAAGCTACTTAGGTTCTTCTTATACTGCCAATATGCCGAGAAAGTTACCCGGCAGTTGTTTTTGACAGAGAGAACGCTAAGGCTATGCCATTGTTGTTGCTGTTGATTGTTGCCTTCTTTGTCTTCATGTTGTCTTGTTGTCAACATACTTGGCCTAAAGCTCAAATTTGCTTTCAATGTAAATAATGAAAAGTCATTTTCAAATTTTAATATATCTTTTAATCTTAAGAAAACAGTTTGTCATGATTATCCTTTTCAAATTATATATATTTTTTCAATTTATTTCTTTTATGATAGACACGCAAAAATATTTTCACCAAAAAACACTAAAAATCCACTTTTAATAGCTATAAAACAGAAACTGAAACAATTTTGAGCAAGGACACTCACATTTTTTTGTAGGCTTTTTATTTTTGTAGAGATTCAAAAGAATTTCATAATTGGAAAATGCTTCATATCCCACCTCAGGGCAGCTAGTTATGCAGAATGTCTTCTTGATAATGTTTCTTGACTGTCCTACACACTATCCCCTACAAGGCCCATGCGCAGGATTTGGACCTGGGGGAGGGGTGGTGTTTTTGACGAAAAAATAAGGAATTCTAAGTACAAAGAAAACTATAAAAATGGATGTACAGAAAATATTATATATTGGATATAAAACTATAAGATTTCAATTATACATTTTCAGGTTATTTTTTAGTATTCCGAGTAAATACAATTGCTCTATACAAAAATATTCCCTCAATAAATTAATGCGTCGGGGCACAGAAAATAAATCGTCCAATCTGCATCTACACGAACAAAAAGCAGTTGTATTGCAAATGTCAAGAGCTTCGATAGGGCTGTTGATATTTTTATCAAAAATCCGTTTTGGGCTAAGTTTCACTTCATTGATCCATACTTTGAAAGAATTGTCATGCAAAATCGTGGAGTATTTCTCAAATAATTGGTTGTAGGCTTCTTCATCTAGGGTTAAAATTTTTGATGGAAAAAGACATCTAAAATTCGATAATATTCCACACTGCCCGACACTGCTTTAAAACTACTTATCCTATAAAATAACGTTACATCAGTTGAGTTACTTTTCAATAGAGTTGCCATGTTTAATTTAAACTTAATTTAATTTAACTTCGCTTCATGGAAATTTTTCATAATCAGACAGTTCTGTGGATTTCAAAAGTATAGTTCGAAACCCTCCTGGGGGGTTTCAATCCCCAAAATTCCCCCGTGCCCACGGGCCTGTCCACTACAAGTAGAATATTTTCTTTTGTGTGTGTCGTATATGGTTTTCTGGTACATGGGAAGTGTCTTATTGCACCATGTTGTTGAAAATTTGCAACCATGCCGTTTATTGTTGTTGCTGAGGGTCCAGTACGCTCATTTAAAAATCTATGATATGCACGCTGCGTGAAAACAATTGACCGTTGATTTTCAAAATAAAATTCAACAATTTTTGATCGCTGTTCTGTTGTGTTCTGAAGATTCTAAAAAGAAAATAAAAAAATCAATTAAAGAAGTTTTAAGCATTCAAACCATAGCGATAGTTTTGCGCCACCCTATTTATGCAGGCAACAATTCTCTAAATTTTTTATGGAAAAATTTTATTCAATCAAAAGACGTTGTAAAATCTGTAAAAAATAGTTTTTATATGGATGTTTTTAAACATTCCTACAATTTATATAGATTTCTAAATACTCCTAAAAATATGCAGTGACAAATTTATTCAGAATTACATTCAATTTCTAGTGAACATATGAATGATGAGTGGAAATAATTATGTGTAAATTGGTTGTTATAAATTAAAATATAATTCTTCTACAACAAAATTATTCTCTTACTACAACATTTATACAATTAATGTCGTATTTCGTCGTAATTTGGTCAAAATATCCACCTACAAGTCTGCTAAGTGTGCAACGAGCACGTGTTTCTTTCTGCAAACACAAGAACCAGCCCACTTCTGCAATGTTTACCGCATTGTTGCTGCCAACTGAATAATTTTTAAAACAAAAACACACACACCACACATACACACATGCGTATAGCGAAGCAATAAAAACACAACATGTTCCAAAGCTAATGCAACACAGCAACATGTTAGACTGCAACCAGCAACGTTTCATTTTTAACAGCCACTGTCAGCTCTTTACAGCGGCTACGTTAACAGCCTCTGTTACAATGGCATCACGTGCTGCACACAATTGCAGGCTTCTTGTAACATTTTTCCGCATTTTCCACGGCTCCACCGGCTATGCCAACATAATTATGGCTAACAAACATTGTTGGTGTTGTTGCTGTTGTTGTTGTTGCTGTTGTTGTTGCTATTTTTGTTGTTGCTATTGTTGTTGCTGTTGCTGCTGCTGCTGTTGTTGCAGCGCATCGCCGCATTGCTTGTCGTTAGCGTCAGCGCGAATAGATTTTCTGGATCAACCCGACCAGAAGCCGACGCATAGCGTAACAAGAAAATGATTTTTCAGTTCAACTTCAGACGTTAACGAGTGCGAAAGCTTAACAAATTCGTGTGCGGGTGGTGAAAAATATTCAAAACACACACACAAACAAACAACAGCATTTACACAGTCCCAGTGTACTATGCAAGTCTCATAGATTTGAATTGAAAACGGATATTTGAAGTTATTGTACAGTGTAAAGTGAAGAAAAAGGATTATTTTTTGTGTTTAAAAACGATAAAAAAAAAATATTTTTAATAATTTTTTTATAAATAATTGAGTGTTGCTGCTTTTATGAGTGAACAAAATTAATTTAAATTTGCAATGATTTTTTAAACGAGCAGAAAAATGTTGTTCTTGAAAGAAACAATCTTTTGAAAAAATCAAAGGATGTTTTAGAAGTTTTTTTTTTGTTATATATTGAGTCATCATTTTCATGAAACTATATCGAATATTGCTAAAAATTAACCAACTCGGAGTTCATTCTTTTGGCATTTTTATATATTTTAGTAGATTTATGCTTAAATGTTGACATCGTCGTTTTTTGGTCAATATTAAAAAAATAATGTTATTTAATAAATCAAGTTGAAAAAAAAATAATTTTTTTTTTTGTATAACTTCAACATTTTTAGGAAATTATTTCAAACATTGCAAAGATAAACCAGCAAGGAGTTGCTTTTTTAGAAATTTTTTATTTATTTAAGTAGATTTCAGTTTTCACAAGTTTAAATCTTAACAAATTTTTGGCTTATCGGAAAAAATATTCTCATTTCTTAAAAAAAGTACATTTTTCCTTTTTAAAAATAAAAATTCAATGTTAAAAAAATGGTTTAATTAAATTTTTCAAAATATACAATTTTTAAAATATTCCGGTTTAAATGAAAATTTTTTAAAATTACTCAAATATATTGAATTATTTATAATTTTTTTTTTTTATTTTTGTTTATTTCTTATTTAATTTTGTATTTTTTATTTTGTTTTATTTTTGTTTATTTTTATAATTATTTATTTATTTTAATACAGAAAAATTTGCTTGAAATTGTAAAATATTTAGTATTATAATATTTAGTATTTAGTTTATTGTGGCGTCCGTGGCGTAGTTGGTTAAAGTGCGTGGCCGCTATGTCAAAGAACCTGGAGACCCAGGTTCTAACCCCAGCAGCGACAGAAAATTATTTGAATTAAAATGATTTTTCTGTACGGCCGCCACCTCTCTGCAGACAATGGCAAACCTCAGAGAGTAATAAAAATGCCATGTAAAGCTTCTTGAGAATAAGACCATTCCGTTCATCGCCGTTCGGAGTCGGCGTTAAGCCTGTAGGTCCATTTCTCGGTCAATTGTGTACAAACTTAATAACACTCACAACACAATTGATCATAAGAAGCTAGGTCAAAGTCCTTTCAAGGGCTGAAATGGCCAGTTATTTTTTTTTTTTTTTTTTTTAATATTTAGTATTGTTCAAACGGGAAAAAAATCTTTTTCGGCACTCAAGTTCTGGGAGCTGGATTCAAGTAAAGCGTGATTTTTTAAGAGCTTTCTGATTTAACTTAAAAAAAAAAAATAAAATTTAGAGAAATGTATGAAATCTTTATTTGAGTCGATATAACGATCTTTATAATTCAACGTTTAATAATGATTTCATGTAAATATTGACCGCGGCTACACCTTAAATGGTTCATATGCTGGGTCCAATTTTGGCATATTCTCTTCAACATATCGGCCGGTATCTCACGAATAAAGTCTTCAATATTGGCTTCCAATGCGTGAACCGTCGTGGGCTTGTCCCTATAGACATGAGCCTCAATATTGCGCCACAAAAAATAGTCTAATGGCGTTAAATCGCACGATCTAAGCGGCCAATTGACCAGTCCCGAACGTGAAATAAACTGTTCATTGAACTCGCCTCTCAATTGGGCCATTGACCACATGTCAGGCAAGTCCAGCTCTTCCATTTTGGGCAAAAAAAAATTGTAATCATCGCAAGGTAGCATTCGCCATTCACAGTAACGGTCCTACCTTCGTGTCTTTGAAAAAGTACGGTCCAATGATGCCACCGGCCCATAATCCACACCAAACAGTGCATTTTTCGGTATGCATTAACAGTTCTTGCTTGCTTTTTCACGTATCCATTCAACCAGAAATGAGCTTCGTCGCTGAACACAATTTTCCGATAAAAAAGATCTTCATCCAGCTTTGCCAAAAGTTAACCATTATGGTTGGTCGTGTGGCTTCAAGTCTTGCACCAGCTGTATTTTAAAAGATTTTACACCCAAATTCTTCCTCAAAATTTTAAACATACATAGTAAAGTAACAGAGGCCCAATTGCTGCGAACGGTGCTAAATCGATAATGCATGGTCAGCAACTACACTGGCGGGTACAGCTACGATATTTTCCCCTGTTCGCACTCTACGTATGCGTGTTGGTAGTTAAATGTCCATTAATGTAAATTTGGTGCGGAATTTAGTCACAAGACTCCGAATAGCCGCCTCAGAAAGTCGCCCAAACTGACCATAAAATGGAGGAAGTGCACGATGCACTCACTTTCTTAACTGAGCATGAATTTTGATAATAAATTCAATAATCTGCAAGCGTTGTTCGTTTGTAAGTCGATTCATGGTGAAATTATAGACAAAACTAAACATGTTAAACAGTAACATGTTACACGAAAACAGCTGTGCTATCAAAAACAGTGTTGCCAAAAAGAGAGTTGCTAAAAAATCATCCTTTGGATCATAAATCCAAAAGGCTATCGAAATCGGCGTAACCGTCTGCCAGCGGTATTAGTTTGAAAAAATCACTTTTTCATCAAAAATCAACGGTTTTTCGCCATAAGCTTTTATCGAGCTAAAAAAACTATCCCAAAGTAGGGTGCAAATTAAAGGTATTGGGACCAAAAATATGAATAGTTCAAAAGTGTTTAGAATTTGGTCAAAATTTTGGGCATTTTTCTTAAAAATCGCTAAAACTTTGTTAGATTTACAGTTTTACAGTTTTGTTTTTTTTATTTACAGTTTTCTTTAAATGGCAATACTTTTTTTGAAATTATTTAGACAGTTTTTAATTTCCTAAAAAATGACTTCAGAAGACTCAAAAATATTATTAAGCAGTTAACCGCCTTTAACTCTTTTTTTTTATTTTGTTATACAGGGTATACCATCTTCTATGTTGGCATGTGAATATTGAATAACTTAGAAAAAAACCAATCAATTTCCAGTTTTCCAATCAATTCTTAAATCGATCGATTAATAAGGGAAAATACAGAAATGTTTCATAAATATTTTTTTTTTAATATTTAGTTGCACCGCCTTTGGCAACAATGACAGCCTGTATGCATCTAGGCATGCTTTCAATGCCAGCAACCGCCATTTCTTAAACCTTTGGAGTATTGTGACTAGCTCAGATGATATTTTCCATTAGTTCAGTTTTGTTTGTAATAATTTGTTACCTTGAAATTTCAGTTTTAGCACTGCCCACACATTTTCGACAGGATTTAAATCGGGGGAAGTTTCCCGGCCAGTCCAGAGTTTTAATATATTTGGTTTCAAGGTGTTTCGTTACCGATTTTGCTTTATGGCATGGCGCCGAGTCATACAAAAATATCAAATTATCATTCGAGTACTATTCTTCGGTTTGTGGAATGAAACGTTCTCGCAGAACTTTCTAATAGTGGTCCTGACGCATGGTTACTTCCACAATATTAATTCTTCCAGTTCCTTTGCTGCTGATTACTGACCATAACATCCCAGAAGCCGGATGCTTGTCCGTTCTGCAGTCCTTATGAAATTTCTCGTCTTTTCGTCGTCGAACGAACGAACTCTGTTTTGTCCTGTAGAATTTAAATGGACGACTCATGTGAGAAGCAAACCTGAAAGAAAATTTTATTACAATAAAATGATAATAATTATGTTTTTTGTTGGGATTTCAATTTAACAAACCTGACTCCAGTCTTCCTCTGTCCAATGTTGACATTCTTTGGCCCAGGCCAAGCGCTTTTAGTCTTCATTGCAGGAGTTAACTTTGGTTTTTTAGCGGTCGACAACATTTGAACCACATCTCGACAAATCTTCGCCTGGCAGTCCTTTCCAATACTTGGACTTCATTTTATTTTTTTTTTTTTTTTTTGTTTTGTTTATTACTTGCCGAGACTTTCGACGGGTTTGAAGTGTTATGCTACGAGTTTTCCGTTCCATTTGAGGTTTCGTAATGCGGTTTCGACCGCCGACACGATCCACCTCTACCGTTCTTCCGGTGTTAAACTTTTTATGTATATTTTGCCCATATTGCGTATATTGTCAATGTTGTAGCATCGTTGTAATTTTTGCTTTTAGCGTTGGTTAGAGGTCTGTACGATTTTCCATTTCAATTTATCGGAAATTTTCAAAGTTAGAGTGGATTCCAGAATGAAAAAAAGGCTAAAATAGTACAAACCACCTCAAAATGTATTAAATAAATACGGATGCAATCTTTCTTATTAAAAATTAAACACTTACCAAGTTTTTTATCGGTAAAAATCAAACCACAACTATTTAGCTCAAAAAAATGAAATCGCAATAAAGTGAAACAAATGTTTACTATGGCTGAAATTCCGGTTACTATCACCAAAATGACAACATGACAGACAAAAGTACAAAACAAATGACACAAAAAATCAACAAAGTATAAACCTATTGCAATATTAGAGTATGACCGTATTAGAGTATGTGCCGTTTGACCGACGTTCAATGAGTCTTTTTTACTCTCTTCCACATTTTGCAAGCTTGTACGGCGAGCAACTTTGACATTTCATTCAGTCCCATTGCTTTTTTTCCTACACTTTATTCCAACAGGGGTTTCCTACTACTATTTTCTTCATACTGTTATAGTAAAAAAGTAGCACTTTTCTTAAAAAAATTTACTTTTTCCTACTTAAACGGCCAAATCTTTAATTTTACCACCCAGCAACAGTGTTTTGCATGGTGAACGCTGTATCGACACCGTGCAGGAATAAACATATTTTGCACGCCATTCCAAATGTTCATCCTCTCACACTCTTAATGGTTTTTGAGAGTTTCACATTGAAAGCAACAACAATATTGTTTGCTTGACGGTCAAACGGTCGTCGTGTTACATCCATGGTATAATAATACAAGGTAGCATTGACAGTTGCTTGGGAAAACATCTCCTGTCAAAAAATATTCTCAAAAAGAGAGCGCTCACAGTCCGCCATTGAAAACACAAGCAATGATGAAAACGATGAAGTGAAAAAAAGCAACAACCTCAGCAGCTGCAGATGTATTTTCACAGACAGCTGTTTTTGACAGGAGATGTTTTCTTGCAGAAGGGAAAATAAGCAGTTGTCAATGCTACCTTGTATTATTATACCATGTGTTACATCAGCCATAGCGATGATTTCGGCACGAATATTTGCCATGAGCTCTGAGGCTTGCTGCTGTACACTTTGCTTTTCAAATTAATCCACAGAAAGTAGTCCGGAGGGGTTAAATTTGCAGATCTGGGTGGACAGTCGATGACGATATTTTATGACATCACACGTCCATGGCATTTTCGTTGCAGAACCTGCATAGTTCAATTTCATAGTGACAGGCGTACCGTCTTGTTGAAATCATTAACTGTTCAGACCTTTTTCACACATTTGTGGGCAGACATAAGGCGCCAACATCCACCGATATCGATTCTCATCGCCTGTTTCGTCTACTCTAAAGAAAAATTGGTCCAATTCACGCAAACGCCGACCTAAACAATCACTTTTGGTCATGCAATGGTGTTTTATGGACATCGTGTGGATTCTCCGTTCTCTAAAAACAGCAATTTTGCCTGTTAACGGCGCTAGAGAGTGTGAAATGGGCCTCGTCAATCATCAAAATTCACTTCCAAAAATCAGGTTCAGTATCAACCATTCGAGCTACTGTTTCGATATATTCCGAGTGACTGAGACGATCTGTCGGCAATATTCTTTGAGTCAATTGCACTTTATACGGAAACACATGGAAATCATTCTCCAAAATTCTCCGGAAAGTGGTTCCACTAACGCCAAAATGCTGAGCGCGGTGTCAATACGACACATGCAGGTTCTCGGCAATACTCTCTCCTACTGCTACAACCAGTTCATTGGAACGTCATGGGCGTTGATGAACGCTAATGATTGAAGTCTTCTACTTTAACTGTTTCTTGGTCTCTGGTATATTGTAATGCATCTTGTGTTGCCATATGTTCCGTATTTCACGGGACGTCCCGTATATTGCATGCATTTTTAAGTGTCCCGACGGGACCAAATTTGTCCCGTATTTTTGACATTTTTGTAAAATGTCTATGATTTCGAATACGCATTCACATGAACTGAGGTATTCAGAAAAGAAGTTTAATCTGACCATAGAACTAATATGCATAGAACTATTACGTAGCACATACATTTCAAGCAACACTGAGTGCAAAATAAATGTGAAGTGCAACATTTGACATTATATTTATTCTGCGTAACTAAATAAATTCTTTTTTTTTTAAATACATTTTTTAAAAAATTACTTTCTGCTTATTTATTGTCCCGTAAAATTTTCCAAAATCCCGTTTTTTTTACATATTTTGTATTTGTCCCGTATTGTTGGAAAACAAATCTGGCAGCACTAAATGCATACATGATTCATCTATAATTACGAAACGGTCAAAAACTCCTTCGGATTGCGGTTGAACATCGCCAAACATTGCTTTGAAGTGGCCTCACGGATGTGCTTATGGTCAAGTGTGAACAATCGCGGCACTCCTCGCACAGAGAGCTTTCTCATGTCCAAATATTCATGTTAAATATTGAGATCTCTCGGTTGAGATGCCTACACGCATAGAAAAAACGTTTATCGCAAGTTTGCTGCAAACGAACTTCGTTTGTCGTGCTTGAAATCGTTATTTGCAAACGTTTCAACAGTTGTCATAATAGTAGTCAGTTGCAAGAAACGCGTCATTTAGCTGCAGGAAATCAATTTCGTTTGTTATAAACTCGAGTAATTTTTTAATTGTAATTGAAATAGTTGTTTTCCACAACTGAAAACTTCGTTTGTTTTTTCCTTCGTGGTTTAAACACATTGCTTATAGTTCAGAGTTACTTTTTGAACAAATTGTTACTATAAAAGCAATGACAGAGGTTTAATGAGTGCAATCCATAAGAAGACGGACGGACATAGGAAGAAAGATTATTAATATAATAAATGATAAATGATAATGACCGATGTAGCTATATATATATATATATATATATATAAGATATATTTTCAAGGTGATGACAACTGAATATTCGTTTGTGGCAAATACAACTCGTGTAGTTGATGAATTTTTCAGTTGCGGTAAACGAAAAATTTCTTTGCATATATACATCCTCAGCCATCTCACGCAGTTTTATTCTTCGATCGTCCAATATAATTCAATGAATTTTATAGACGATTTCTGGCAATATGACCTCTTTTGGGTGACCTTAACGTTCAGAGTCATTTGTGCTGGTACAAAAAACCAACCACAACGGAATTCAGTAATGCGGTTGTTTCAACTCAGTTAATCATTGAAATGTATGTTGCAGAGTCCCCATCGTATTTTCCAAGCCTCCCATTAGTTGAAGTGATGTTTTTTACGCACAAAATAATGCTTGATAAGTACAAAAAAATTTTCTTTTTTCCATTTTCGTCGAAACTCACGAGATTGTCGGCCTTCATTAGCTATCAAACACAAACTAAATGACGTAGCTTGCTCAATAGTCTATTAACAGATGGTAGTTGCTAGGACTAGTGTTAAATTTAAGGTGACTACGCGGGAAAAATTAAGGACTTCAAAGAGTCACTGACTTTTCAAATTGGCCTCGTATATAAAGCTCATATGCTTTTCGATTCAAACCAAACTTCGATTGATGTATGTTTTACACTAAAAGCTTGTGAAAACTTGCTACTTGTAAAGAAAGAGTATTAGGAGAGTTGTTTTTACACCAAAAAATAGTGTGTAGCTGTGGAAAATGTCAAACAAAAGTAGTGTATTCCGAGCTTAACATGTCCGCTGAGTATTTTGTTATTGAACCTTTCTATAGATATCATTCAAGCGTTTTTAGATTTAAAAATATTTTTTCTTTCTTTGCTTTCAGTTTCTTAGAAAATGGAATAAGTTTCGAATTTCCTTCTTTTATTATAATTAAATTGGAAATCTGAGAATGTAGTTTAATTAACCCTCAGCTGGATTACTTTTTTTGATTTCATAAAAGTATTAGTGTCATCAAATTGTAAAAATTCCAAGTATTCTTGTTTAACATAAATAAAACGGATAAAGAATTTTGGATCCGTCGACAACAGGGATTTGCTGAAAGCGATAATTTACACGCATAGAATTTTTTCGTTCACCGCAACTGAAAAATTTGCCAACTACACTTCGTTTGCGAGTTGTATTTGCCGCAAACGAATATTCAGTTGTCAACTTAAAAATACATCTTATGTATATATATATATATACAGAAAAATATTTTGGTCATTATTATTTATTATATATATTATATTAATTATATTTCTCCCTTTGTCCGTCCGTCTTCTGATGGATTGCACTCATCGCACCTCTGTTGCTATCTCCGTTGTTGCTTTTATATCAACAATTTGCCCAAAAAGTGACTCTGAACTATAAGCATTGTGTTTAACCAACGAAAGGAAAAACAAACGAAGTTTTCAGTTGGGAAAAACAACGACGCTCATCTCTGATTAAAGTAGTTTAATAAAAAAATTCCAAATATTCCCAAAAAGAAAAACTTCAAATTTAAATGAAAATAATTAAAAATATCTCTGACTCTAAACAGTTTAATTTATTGCCTCATAAGTGATCATGTTGAGTGACAAGAAATCTCTGCAACTGCAGCGCCACACGCATAACTCGCAGCGATCACCACAACAACTGTCGGTGGATTAAAAACGCATTATTTAACGCTCTTAAGAGCTTTCAAGGAAAAAACCAATAAAAAATATTGCAGTAGCTACATATGTGCCATGCCAACACATTTGTTCTGCTTGAAGGCATAATATTTTTCAAAACTAGCTGTGTTGAAAATAACGGCACATATTTTTCAACTCAGCCCAAAAGCTGTTTGTGTTTATTTTTATATGGCGCTGCTGCTGCTCCTACTGCTGGCTATACCGATGATGTCTCTTCTCCTTCTGACAATGCTAATTAATTATCTGTTGCCCTTTATTGTTTCCGTTTTTTTTTCTCCTTTTTAGTATTTTTGTTTTTGATTTGACGCTCCTTTGCATTGTTTTGAATGATATTTTGTTGTTTTAATGATAAAATGATGGCAATGCTATTGATCGTTGCCAGAGGGCGCATCTAACTAAAGGGTCGTTCGGTCTGCACTGGATTAATGCTTATCCATGGAGTTGATTTATTTATAAAATACTTAATGATCTGGATTAATGTTGGAAATGTTGCACGAATTTGAATGTAACTTTTATGTTCACACATTTTTGGAAATTTTTATAGCTTTTTTCTAATGTGAATTACAACTGCTAGGTAAGCCAATACTTGAATATTTCCAAGCAAATGGAAATTTTTTGTAGAATTCTAAGCATTGGCTCTATGTGGCTATACAGCAAAAGCCATGAAATATGGTCTACTGACTTTAATGGGCGTGTTTTTGCTAATTTACAATCAAGAAATCGGACCGGAAAACTAAAATGTTCTTACAATAAGAAGAAAATTCTTAGAAGCATGGAAAATTAAATAAATTTTTTAATTTTTCCAAACAAACATCTTTATTTGTCAGATATTCCAAGATTTAAACGGAAATATTAAAATTTTTGAAAAACAAAAAATTTAAAATTTGTTAGAAAAATTAAAATAATTATTAAAATTAAATAATAAAATAAAAACTTTAAAATCATAATATTGACATATTATAAAAATATAAAATATTAAAATTATAAAATTATAAAATTACAATATTATAAAATTAAAAAATTAAAAAATTATAAAATTGTAAGATTATAAAATTGTAAAATTATAAAATCATAAAATTATAAAATTATAAAATTATAAAATTATAAAACTATAAAATTATAAAATTAAAAATTATAAAATTATAAAATGAAAAAATTATAAATTTATAAAATTATAAAATTAAAAACTTATAAATTTATAAAATTATAGAATTATAAAATAATAAAATAATAAAATAATAAAATTATAAAATTATAAAATTATAAAATTATAAAATTATAAAATTATAAAATTATAAAATTATAAAATTATGAAATTATAAAATTATAAAATTAAAAAATTATAAAACTATAAAATTATAAAATTAAAAAATTACAAAATTATAAAATTACAAAATTAAAATATTATAAAATTATAAATGTATGAAATTATAAATTTATATAATTATAAAATTATAAAATTAAAAAATTATAAATTTATAAAATTATAAAATTAAAAAATTATAAATTTATAAAATTATAAAATTATAAATATATAAAATTATAAAATTATAGAATTATAAAATTATAAAATTATAAAATTATAAAATTATAAAATTTTAAAATTATAAAATTATAAAATTATAAAATTATAAAATTATAAAATTGTAAAATTATAAAATTATAAAATTGTAAAATTATAAAATTATAAAATTATAAAATTATAAAATTATAAAATTTTAAAATTATAAAATTTTAAAATTATAAAATTATAAAATTATAAAATTATAAAATTATAAAATTATAAAATTATAAATTTATAAAATTATAAAATTATAAAATTATAAAATTATAAAATTATAAAATTATAAAATTATAAAATTATAAAATTATAAAATTATAAAATTATAAAATTATAAAATTATAAAATTATAAAATTATAAAATTATAAAACTATAAAATGTAAAATTAAAAAATTACAAAATTATAAAATTATAAAATTAAAGTATAATAAAATTATAAAATAATAAAATTATAAATGTATGAAATTATAAATTTATATAATTATAAAATTATAAAATTAAAAAATTATAAATTTATAAAATTATAAAATTATAAATTTATAAAATTATAAAATTATAAAATTATAAAATTATAAAATTATAAAATTATAAAATTATAAAATTATAAAATTATGAAATTATAAAATTATAAAATTATAAAATTATAAAACTATAAAATTATAAAATTGTAAATTTATAAAATTATAAAATTATTAAATTATAAAATTATGAAATTATAAAATTATAAAATTATAAAATTATAAACTTATAAAATTATAAAATTATAAAATTATAAAATTATAAAATTATAAAATTAAAAAATTACAGAATTATAAAATTAGAAAATTATAAAATTATAAACATATAAAATTAAAAATTATAAACTTATAAAACTATAAAAAATCAGACGCAGTCAGTTAAGGAGACCTTAGGGGCCATTTTTTTCGAAATATTAAGTCCTGACAATGAACCTTGATGAAACTGCACACCACATAGTGTCGCGAAATTGCTACTATTCGGTCTCATGAATAATCCGTTGGCATAGGCGTTCGCAGGAAATTTTCGAGGGGGGCGCAAAGATATGCATTGGTGTGCACTTATATGAAAATGTTGATATGAAAATGTAACATATGCATATAGGAAATAAAAATACATACAATTTTTCCAGTCCATGAGGGGGCAAGTGCCTCCACCCCCTGCTCCCCTCTGTGGACGCCCTTGCCCGTGGGTAAGAATCACTGTGGGTTAGACAATTTTATTTTTTAACATTGTCGTTTGGATCAAAATGAGTCTCGTCAGATATAAAAATGCAGTTCAAGATGTTTTCGTCTTTTGCCGCCATTTGCATGTTCTTCTCCCTTAGAGAGAAGTTGAATGTTTGCTTATAAGTTGAATTTTATATGGGAATAAGTTTAAATCTTTGTGCATAATTGTCTGCAATGAATGTCTGCTGATACCCATTTGAGCAGATAAGCTCTCTGTTAAAACTAAAGGATTGGCTTGTCAACAGCAGCGATATTTTCCTGTGTCCAAACTAAGGCATCTCCATGATAAAGACTTCTTGCTATTGTCCAACGTTTAGCAAAATTATTCACGACCCTTATAGTACATCTGCTAGGAGGAGTATCACCAAAAGTGCTTCTATATTCTCTTTGAACGGAACAACTGCAAAGTGAAAAACCGGGTCAAAATCCAAATTCTGGTCTCATTGTCACAATTCTCCATTTTAGTTAAATTTAAAGATCAATCTATAAAATAAAAAAAGAAACGGAACAGATTAATTGCACAGAAAAAATTTCGTTTTTTTTAAAGTATCCCCCCATCCTATAAAATTGGATTATAAAAAATAAAATAAAAGTCAGATGAGTCCGATTAGATCTTTTGAAAATTTCTCAAGACATTTTTCAACAAGATTGCATTTTTACAGAAAAAAAAATAGATATCTCAATGCATTTAAGTCATATTTCCAAGAATTGTTCTATTTTTGCCCTAAAGCTTAAAATAATTGTATATCTCTCATGCTATCTATCTATGCCACTTCAGCAATTTTACAAAAAAAACAAAAAAACAATTGCTTAAAACCTTTATCATAACGTTCTCTTAGTCTGAATAAATGGCATTCTTTATCATTAATTTGTGCATTTAATTTTTTTTTTTTAATATTCATGCAAGGATCGTCAAATTTCTTTCCCACTCAAATTTGTGCCAAGCGCAAAAGCACTCTTCATATTTCCATATAAATTTATAGGTATGTAATTTACTCTAAAGTTTTTTCTCACTTTTTGTATTTTATGCATTTTTTTCTCTGTTTTGTCATCTGCACATTTTTTTGCTGTAATATTTATTGCTCTCTATTTGTTGCAATGCAATAAAGAGAAAAATTGCTGCGATCTCATTTAATGGCTGCTATAAATTGTCAAAAAACAAAAAAAAACAAATAAAAAAATAAAAATATTTTTCTCTATCTCTCTGTCGTCTGTGCGGGAAAAATTGCTGGATTTACCGCTGACTTAATGTGCCTTGACATTCAAATCTAGCCATTTATTCCGCTGAGCTAAGCTGATGATTATGTTGATCATGTTGACGTTGATGCGATCAGCAACATGAAAGATCACTGGGAAAAGATATGCACAAAAACAGAGAGAAATAAACGGGGGAGAAAAACATAAGAAAACAAATATACAAATGATCACTGTCAAGAGCATTTAGATAGGTGCGTGTCGACGCCGCGATCAATAAGTTGTCCCAACGATCACCCACTCTATTCGTTTTTTTTTTTTCTTTTTTAAATTTTCCTTTAGATTTATAGTGTTGCATGTTGCGGGCCGTTTAACCAGCTTCTTTTATTTTAACAATAAAGAATAATATAATTCGTGAATAGCGGTTATTTCGTTCTAATGGTCAACTTTTTTTACTATTTGAGAAAATTTCTTTGATATGTCAAAATTGATTTTGATTAATTAAAGCTGCCTGCATTAACTGTCATAATTGGACTTGAATTTTCTTCTATTGCTGACAGTTATGTAATTTAATGCTGAATGCTCTGTCATTATGAATTAATTACAGAGAAAATTTTAATTAAAAGGCTGAAGACAAAATGTATCTATAAGGTTATAAAATAAATTAGATACTCGAATAGGAGATTGAATTATAAAAGATGGAGATGGAAAATTGGAAACAAAAATAGAAGATGAATGTACCCAGAATTAAACAACCGTACATACAGTAGATCATTTTGCATTTAAAGTAAAATTTTTTTCTAAAATACGTTTTATTCGTAAATAGTTAAAAATTTTATTAATTTTTTTATAAACTGGCCATTTAAGTCCTTGAAAGGACTTTGACCGATTTTCTTATGATCAAATTGTGTTGTGCGTGTTATTAAATGTTTGAACACAATTTATCGAAAACTGAACCTACTGTTTTTATGCCAACTCCGAACGGCCAATGTACATGTCCTCAAAAAGCTTTACATGGCATTATTCACTCTCTGAGGCTTGCCATTGTCTGCAGAGTGGTGCCGGTCAAACAGAAAAATTAATTCATTCGAAAAAGCTTTCTGTGTCAGATGGAATTGAACCAGGGTTCTCTGGCTTATGGGTTACGCACTCTACCCACTGCGCCACGTGATAGTTACAAGTTTTAAATAGCGTTTCGATAGTCGAGTAGGTAGCGTGTTCGACTGCCATCCCAGAAGTCCCAGGTTCGAATCCAGGCCAGACCAGGCCAGTTTGAAGGAAAGCTAAGTTTCCAGCACCGTTAGCTCTCATGGCACCATACCATACCATGACGTTTGTTCCACCATGTTTCACGGTTGGCGTTCAATTTTCTTTATACAGCGAAATATTGACTCTTTTACCAAACGAAACGACGTACATCAGAGCCAAATATATTATATTTGCTTTCATTGACAAAAAGAACTATCTTGCAGAACTCGTCAGGCTTAAGATATACAGTGCCTCACAAAAGTATTCGGAAGTCAACATTAAATAATAGTAAAATAATGAAAATTAAAATTTAATGTAGTGTGCCGTCTCCCTTTCGGTCAAATAAACATCTTTATGCAATTTGGCATGGACAGAGCAAGTTTCTGAGATCTTTCTGATGAAATTTTTGTCCATTCTTCTGTTATAACTCGTTTTAGTTGTTCATGTGATGTTATAAGTTGCTTTCGAATAGATGGCGCCAAATCCATCCATAAATGTTCGATCAGGTTGAGATCCGGCGAAAATATTTGGCTTATTGTACAGGTTCCAAAGTCGAGTGTTCTGAGCTGTATGCTGTATTGCTCCGGGTTGTTATCTTGATGAAATATGTAACGATCCAAAAGCCCAAGGTTTTCGGTACTCGCTCCAAAATTGTTCTTCATAATCAGTATGTACAGCTGATGGTTCATTATGTCAGTTATAAACTAAACAAGTATTTCACAGACAATTTTCACCCATTCTTCTGTTTTAACTCGTTTTAAATGTTCCTTTGATTTTATAGAATGCTTTCGAATAGATCGCTCCAAATCCACCCATAAATATTCGATCGAGTTGAGATCTTGCGACTGGAGAGGTGTTTCTAAAATATTTGGCGTATTGTACAAGAACCAAAGTTGAGTATTTTGAGGTATATACTGCATTACTTCGGTTTGCTATCTTGTTGAAATATGTAACGACCCGAAAGTTCAAGGTTTCCGGTACTTGCTCCCAAATTGTTCGTCATAATCAGTATGTACAGCTGATGGTTCATTATTTCAGTTATAAACTAACAAACATTTCACAGACAATTTTCACCCATTCATCTGTTTTAATTCGTTTTAATTGTTCCTTTGATGTTATAGGATCCTTTGAATAGATCGCTCCAAATCCACCCATAAATATTCGATTGGGTCAAAAATATTTGGCGTATTGCACAGGTTCCAAAGTCGAGTATTCGGAGCTGTATGCTTCGTTTTGTTATCTTGTTGAAATATGAACCGACCCGAAAGTCCAAGGTTTTCGGTACTTGCTTCCAAATTGTTCTTCATAATCAGTTTTTACAGCTGATGGTTCATTATGTCAGTCATAAACTAAACAAACATTTCACAGACAATTTTCACCCATTCTACTGTTTTAACTCGTTTTAATTGTTCTTTTGATGTTATAGGTTCCCTTCGAATAGATCGCTCCAAATCCACCCATAAATATTCGATCGGGTCAAAAATATTTGGCATATTTTACAGGTTCCAAAGTCGAGTATTCTGAGCTGTATGATACGGTTTATTATCTTGTTGAAATATGCAACGACCCGAAAGTCCAAGGTTTTCGATACTTACTTCCAAATTGTTTTTCATAATCTGTATGTATTGCCCATGGTTCATTAATTATGTCAGTTACAAACTGAATGTTGCCAACTCCATTTGCACTTGTACACCCCCATAACATAACGTTACCATCTCCATCTTTAACATTTTTTTGGTCCAATTCAGTATTCTTCTTTCTCCATACTTTTTTCAATGATTCGGTCCAAAAAGGTTAAATTTTGTTTCATCGCTGAATATTATTCGTGACCCAAAGTCATTATCGTAATTTTTATATTTTTAGCAAGCGTTTTTTATTAGAAGTTTAATTCGGGTAGTTCTTCTATTACAACCAGCAGCTCTGAGCGTACTCCGAATAGTTTCATCACTAACATGTATGCCGTAATTTTCGGAAAGGTTGCTGTTAACCTCTCTAAGGCAGAAGTTCAAGGATGTTTATTGATTTTCCGTATAATAATGGATTCATCGCGACTACTAAGTTTATTTTGGCCTATCTGATCGTTGTCCAACACGAAGCGTGTATGATACTATGAATAGTCGAAATGTTTATTTTCGTAGAACTTCGATATTAACGGCTTCTTGTGGGAAAAGCTACCAATTCAGCCCTGGAAATATAAACAATTTATTATTGCTTGAGTATTGATGAATCTCGGGCAGCATTTTTCGGTTAATCAATATAAGGGTCAGCTTATATCAATTTAAAATTTTAAGTTCGAAAATTGTCAAACAGTGCAGTAGAAAGGATCTTTTACTTGTCTTTTCTCGAACTAGTTGAGCTATTTGAAATATTTGACCTCTTCTTTGGCCAACCTACATTCTATGCTATTTTTTGTTATTCAACACTGGCTATACTATTTGATATAAAAGCCAGTTTTAGTTTTTTCTCAGCTATTAGATTTTAAGAATTTTTCATTTTGCTGACGTAGCTTAACATGAATTCTAATATTTGCTGCACTTGCATAAACTTGATCTTGAATACGATACATCAAATTGAATCTAACAAATACTTAAACGAAAAATATGCAGGCTACAACTTGTTCCATGAACTACACTGTAAAAAGTTCAAATCGAGTGTTTTTCATTACTTCACTCTTCTTGTCTAATTTATGAAATTAGTGAGAGGTGTTGCCATGTTTGAAAAATTTCGCTTCATCAAAATTGATCTCATGTTAATAACGTACCTTTTTGTTATTTCAGAAGTTAAAATCCGCCACATGACGACACGTATAGGGTTAATGTAGTAATATCATCGACTTTTGGCTCAATCCGATGACTCTAAGTCATTTTCTTTCCGTTGACAAGTCAACTCCCAACGACTCAGACAAGTCTTGAAGTGTTTGTTTGATTTTCTTTCCGTTGACAAGTCAACTCTCAACAATTTAGACATTTCTAAATGTGTTTGGCACTGGTCTTCATTTTATATTTTGGACGCGACAGCGACAAGAGAAAAATGCTACCAAAATGTAAACAAATCTTAAAAAAAAAGTCAATTTCATGCTTGTCACGGTTCAAATCAGAAATATTTTAAGCGACAACCGCAATATTGTTGCAACTAAGAAATGTCGCCGCTACATTACCACAAAATTCTGTCTCATACGAAATGCATATAAGAATATATGATTAATTCACTGAACACATTGGCGACTGCACGACTTTACGACACGACTTGAAGAAAGAGTCAACAATCTGGAAATATCATACGATTTTTTCATTCACAAACCCTTATTTTTACACTGCCGTCGATCGTCAAATTAGAAATAATTCTATGCAGACGTCAGCAACATTGCTATGTCGCCGCGACATTTTCACCACATTCACCTCCATAAGAAAATCATGTAAAAAAAAATTTGACAGATGTTGTAATGTCGTTGTCGTCATCAATGTGTTCAGTGCATAATGTCGGTATATTGCTGTCGTTGCCAATATTTTTCAGCAATTTCTTTTGTGTTATATTCTTCAAGGATGACTTCTTTGGATGTTTTCTTTTGTTTCATTCTTGAATTGAAAACAAAATAAGCTGGAAGGCAAATATTCTTTATTCATACAGACAACATTTTTGTTTCAGTGTTTTTGTGAACATGCTTAGATCGCGCTCATATTTATAATAAATTAGACAATCATGCAAAACAGTGTTGCACACTTTTTTTTCTCTTCAGTGTGGTGGGCGTAGATTTGCAATAAGAGTCGCTTAAAGTGCAGCTCAAAAGCAAAGCCAGCTCTGTGAATGAGTTAAAGTAGACTAGTTTTTTTTTATGTATGTTAAGATTTTTCGACTGATGAACGAACATGATTAAAGCTTTATATATATGCCAAGACTCTCCATTAAGCTTCTGTAATTGTTTGTTTTTTCATGTTTATTTTATCATAAGAAATAACTTCTAGAAAATTTTTGGATTAAAATCTTCAAGATGTTCTTTAAAAAAATATTTATTAAATGAATTTTGTATTTTGGTTCAAGAAATCATCAGAAAAATTTCCACTGTCAATAAAAAGAAAAATTAAAAATTGAATGCAAATAATTTAAAAAATTAAAAATAAAAACAAAAGTGCGTTTATATCGAGTGCACAAAAGCATTTATCTTTTTGTTGCATCTCTCAGTCAGGCATTGAACTAAATTTCATTGACAAGTATGTAAATATTTTTTCAAGTGGCATAAATTGAAAATGTTATAAAAAGCCATGTGTTGGAATAATAAATGATTTGTAAGTTATGCCAAAAATTTCATCATGTGCGAGGCTAGTGCGGGAGTTTGTTGAATAATGCATTTTTGATATAAAAAATGTTCAGATAGTATAAAGTTTCAAGTTTTGAATTCTAGTTAGAATATTTTAGTGAAAAAAATCTGTTAAATTTAATGTGCTAATGAAGATAAAAAAAAGAATGCTGTTTATAATTTCGAAAATCAAGAAAAGCCATTTAAGCTTAACTATTTCCAACAGTTCACCAAATCTAGTTAAGGATTTTAAAATATAATACTATGGGAGAAATATATCGGGAAATTGTTTATAAATCAAAAAGATTCTTATTTATTCTTCTTAATTCATTAATTTCATTCCACTTAAAGTAGTCCTCCCGGGATGCAATACACTTGCACAACAAATACATAACTTTTTTCCAATTTTCAAAACATGCTGCAAAGTCCTCATCTGGTATAGCCTTCAATTCCTTCTTCGTTTCGGTTTCTATCTCTTCTATCGATTCAAAGCGGTGTCCACGGAGCGATCTCTTGAGTTTAACGAATAGTCACATGGTGCCAAGTCAGGCGAATACGGTGGTTGCGGAACGATATGGGTCGAGTTTTCAGCGAAATGATCACAAATTACGAGTGCAGTATGAGATGGTGCATTAACGTGATAACTCTCCACAAATCCATCCTCATCCAAATCCTCTCCTTCAAAGCATTATGCAAACGACGTATAAAACCCCAGTTTTATTCTTTGTTGACAGTTTAGCCGGTTGAGAGGAATTCATAATGCACCACACCGCGATAATCAAAGAAAACTGTAACATGAACTTGATTTTTTACTTGCTTTGACGTGATTTTTTCGGTCTCGGCTCATCTTTGGCACGGTATTCATCCGATTGATCGGCTGTTTCCGGGTCGTAAGCGTAGACCCAAGTCTTATCTCTTGTTTTGATTCGTTTCATTTTGTCTTGATAATCGGAAAGTATTGTTTCACACACACCAACGCGGCACTGTTTTTCCCATGAAATTTAGCGTTTTTGACACTCATCGAGATTTCACTTTTCTGAGGCCCAAATGATCACTCAAAATGGTTTTCACTGATCCTTCCGATATTCCAACAAGGTCAGTAACGTCTCGGACTGTCAATGGACGATTTTGGAGCACCAATTCTTTGAATTTGGTGACGTGTAGCTCATCGCACATCAGTGGCGGATCTAGGATTCAAAGGGGGGAAGGGGGCGGTCGCTGAAACGTCTTTTTGGACTTTTTTTCATTTTTTTCCATACAAAAAAATCCCCAAGGGGGTGAAAGCCCTTTCAGCCCGTATGTAGATCCGCCATTGGTCCTGGCCGTGCCTCGTCGTCAACGCTTTCTCGACTCTCTTTGAACACTTTGTATCACTCATAAACTATTGTTATCGATAGAGCTTATTTACCGAAGGCCTTCTGCAGCATTTTCAACGTTTCGGCAGCAGAAATTTCATTCCGCACACAAAATTTTATGGAACTGCGTTGTTGAATACTTTCAGACATTACAAAAAAACGAAAAATTTACTTTTATCTATTTACAAAAGGTATTAAATAGTTCAATTATACCTAAAGGTATAAAATTTAAAGCTATTTACAGATGTCAATGACAGTAGCGCCAACTTAAAAATAAAAACATTTGTCCCTATCGGAATCCGTAAAAAGTTTATATTCAAATTTCCCGGTATTTTTTGCCCACAGAGTATTTCAGAATTTGGCAATAATACTTTAAAATATAAAATCTGGACTTTATATGGGTGTAACTTCAAGTGCAAGCGGAAAATTCGATGCATGGAGGCTGCGGAAATGGCCAATTGTTGTGAACGATGGCGAATGACATTTCGGGGGACTCGATGATACTTTCACTTACGGCAGCAATATCCTTAGCACTGCGTGATGTCCGCATTCTGCTTGGCTTCGGAACATCAAGTATGAACCAGTTTGATAAAATTTACTGAGGTGATTACGACCCCATTTTTGGTGAATCGATCGTAGCATTTGCATCATCGACTTGGAATTTAAGATCCAAAATTCGACGTTCTTTCGTGTAGCGATCCAGAACTAAAATTCTACACGCAAAGAAAAAAAACGTTTATGACCAGTTTGCCGCAAGCGACCTTCGTTTGTCGTGCTTGGGATCGTTATTTGCAAACGTTTCAACAGTTGTCATAATAATAGTTCAGTTGCGAGAAACCCCTCATTTAGTTGCAGGTAATTAATTTCGTTCGTCAAATACGATTGACGTATATGATTGATTGAATGATTTTTAAATTGCAGCAATTGAAAAATTATTTTTCCCAACTGAAAACTTCCTTTGTTGTTCCCTTCTTTGCATACACACAACGCTTATAATTCAGAGTTACTTTATGGACAAACTGTTCTATATAAGCAAATTGGTAATTTGCTTAATATACGGACGGAGATAACAACAGAGTTGCGATGACTGCAGTCCATAAGAAGACGGACGGACATAGGGGGAAAGACAATTAATATAATAAATAATAATGACCGAAATAGCATGCGGTATAGCTACTCGGCGCGCGTTGCTGCACCCGGCAAGTATATTGGAAATAATAAGTAAATTCAAAAGTTTTATTAGCCCCTTAGTCTGACATCACGCTCATGTTCCACTGCCCGTTACAGTTTCCCAGTAGAAGAACATCACTCCCAGGTGACAATTCCATTATGAGTTTCAATGTCCTGTGATCTTAGGTTCCATAGATATTCTGTATAGAGAATCGGGCCGCACTCCCTTTTCCAATGCACATACCAGTTTTCCAGTAGAAAGACTTTGGCAATAAGTAACTCCATACTGAGTTTTATTGTCATGCGACGTTTAGTTCTAAAGCTATTCAATATTAAAAATTTGACTTGTGTGGTCGAAGCCATAACCCCTTTTCCTATGCCCGTCCCAGTCCTCTTGTTTATTTATAAAAAAACTTATTGAATCACACAATGTCAATTCTATAAAGTAAAAAGTCAGTTATTTATTCCTTTTGTTCATTTATAAACTACAGGAAAACCACCGTCAAAACATGTGTAGAAAAGTTGCATGCAGCGAAACAAATAAACGTACGTACATACATACATACATACATCAAGTCGGATTGATTCTTATTCTCATCAAAAAAATCCTCAACATGCTAAAGTTGGTCAGTGAATCCTCTTTAAACAAAACTGTGTTAGATTAATTCACCACATCAAAACTAATTTCAACATATTAGAATGTACTTCGGTCCAATTAGCTTTAAGCACAGCAAAGTATGTATGTATATGTATTTGTTTGTTTGTTTTGTTGTTTTGTGCTTGCTGAGAACAAAAAGAGTATAGTAGAGAACAACATGCAGTTTATTGAGGCTCTCGCAGCACAAACGCATGAAAGGTAACGATCAAGCAATGCATGGCATTCTGGATGATTTCTTAAAAAACTTAACACTTTAATTAAATAAACTTATTATTGAAATTTCGTAAAGAAAATACCCAATGATCCTTTTGTATTATAAATGTGGTATTTTAAAAATTCTTTCATAAAAATCGGACCAGTACTTTTGGAGTTTTACGGCAACAAAAAAGTTTTACTTTCATTTTATATAATGGTATAGATATAGATATAGATATAAATATAAATAGATATAGATATAGATAGATAAAGATGTAGATATAGATAGATAGAAGATATAGATAGATATAGATATAGATATAGATATAGATATAGATATAGATATAGATATAGATATAGATATAGATATAGATATAGATATAGATATAGATATAGATATAGATATAGATATAGATATAGATATAGATATAGATATAGATATAGATATAGATATAGATATAGATATAGATATAGATATAGATATAGATATAGATATAGATATAGATATAGATATAGATATAGATATAGATATAGATATAGATATAGATATAGATATAGATATAGATATAGATATAGATATAGATATAGATATAGATATAGATATAGATATAGATATAGATATAGATATAGATATAGATATAGATATAGATATAGATATAGATATAGATATAGATATAGATATAGATATAGATATGGATATAGATATACATATAGATATAGATAGAAGTATAGATATAGATAAGATATATTTTTAAGTTGACAACTGAATATTCGTTTGTGGCAAATACAACTCGCAAACGAAGTTTAGTTGGATAATTTTTCAGTTGCGGTGAACGAAAAATTTCTATGCGTGTATACTGTCACAATAACAATGAGACAAAATATGGTAGACAAGGGTCAATAATCCAGATTTAAATCTATAACAAAGTACTACACCTACTATTGGAACACCCTTTATATCCTATGCGCCTCATTCTTTGCCCACAAAAACAAAAAAAAGGTTTAATTGTGTTTTTTTTTATTACGAGCAATAGAGTTTATTTAAAAAATTTTTTTTAATTCCATTTAAAATGGCTCCTACACAGAAAATAAGCTTTCATCTGCATTCAGAAACATGGCTTTTTGGATCTTAGCAGTTTTGTGTAAGAATTATAAGATTTTTTTATAAAAAAGGATATTTTTTCAAAGCATAACAAAGTGCAATTTTTTATTATGTGCCAAACAAAGCAAAAACAGTTAACAACACGCAAAACATGTTGCTTCTTTGTTGGTTTTATGCGTGCAAAAAGCGCAAAAACTATCCCTAATGAGTTAAGTTGAGTGCATTATGCAGTTAGTGTTGGGAGAGTGAGTTGAAGTGGCGTTGCAGCTTAAAGAAAAGAGATCTTAAAAAAGAGCAAACTTCTAACATACTAACCGAGTTATATGTTTATTAAGCATGTTAAATGGGCGCTTTATTTGTAAAGCGGTGAGTTTTTTTTTTTGCAAATTTCTTTAAAGAAGTTATAATTTTGTGTAGTCATTAAAATTAATGAGGCGACGATGTTGAAGCTTTTAGAAAAAAAAAAAATTATTTGAAGTTATTCAAAAGCACTGGACAATAGCTCAATAGCTGAGGCCAAATGAGTGTAAAGAAAAAAGCTCTGAAGCAGGCGTCTACCGCTTAAGAAACTTTTGAAAGCATGTTTGGAAAGCTTTTAATGAATTTGCATAGGTTTAGGCTTTAGTGAATATTTAGTTTTTCTCCGAAAATCAGTCCAGTTGTAATGAAGCAAAATTTTGTTAAAATTGCTACAACTTACTAGAAAAATTTCGTCCGACATTGCTCTGAAATGCTTTAAAATATGCCTTTATATTATGCCGTTGAAAAAAAGAAACAAATTTAATTTCAAATACGTTAATTTCTTGGCTGCGCGCCTTAAGTACAAAATTATGATAACCGACAAAATAGCAAAAATCAGCTATTGTCATGCAAATGAAGAAAACAAGAAAATATTATATTAACAACAACAACAATATGCTTGATGAGACATACATTACACAACAAAAAAAAAAATAAAAAAAAAAAAAAAAAATGAAAAAAAAAGTCTTTACAGCACTTTACAACCAACCCTCTGTCAAGAAAAAAGGCGACAAATTTACCAGAATTCATTCAAGCTAGCAACACTTGAAAGTCTCATAAAAACGCCCCGCTATGCTATAAAAAAGCTTAAGTGAAAATATCTAAAAAGCCACATTTCTGCTGCTATGTCTCTCTGGAACAACTTGTTCTCGCTTTTGGCGCGCTTTATTTGAATTTTCCATTCAATGTTGCACACTTTTTATTAAAGCTTTACTTAGCGGTTATATTGTAAGTGAAGTCGTTGCAAATAGATTAAGTATTTATTGACAACAACAACAACAAAAAATGGCTTGAAAGAAATGCGTTGTCCTGTTCACTACATAGAGGACATTCTATGTAGTGAACAGCAAAAGTAAGCGGAAGTCGGACAAAATGTTTTTTCTATTTTTTCCAAAAAATTTGACAACATTTTTTGACCCACAAAACCCAAAAACTTCCTGTTCTTTTTTTAGCTTACAAGCAGGATGCTCAATTTTTTTAACACCGGAACTATGCAATTTGGTATGGCAACACTTTTTTGCCGCTGCTCTGCTGCGAGCTGTTTTCTCTTGTTGTTTTTGTTTTTGTTGCTGTTGTTTTTTTTTTATTGTACTATTTAAGCATTTGGCATTCCGAAAATATATAAAAATGAACGCATGCTGTGAATTTTTATTACTTGAGTGAGTCGCTGGGCAACACATAAAATTCAAAAGCTAAAGGCAAGCAACACTGGCGTTTATTTTAAATTTCTTGTTAATTGAAAAACTGACCACAAAATTGAAGCGCAAAAAATTGTAAAAATCCAAAGTGTAGCAACAAGAGGTATAAGATTTATTTTATAAAAAAAACAATAAAATTTGATAAATTTTACTTAAATTGTAATTGTTTTTTAAAAAGGACACATGGAGATTATGTTTAAAATACAAAGTCTTTCAAAACTGTTAAGCGAACTACTTCACTTATTGACGCTTGCAACCGTTGATCGGATTTTGCCCCGACGAAAAATTTGCGCCAGCCACTTCTGTTTTTTGCCAGTTGGAAACACCAAGCGTAGTCATGTTGTTCAACACTTGATTCTTCCAACGCTAATATGGGCGTCCTCTTCTGCTTTGACCATTACCGAGCACCGAATCGAGTATTTTTTTCGCTGGAGCATCATTTTCCATCCGCTCAACATGACCTACCTTTTAAAAATATGTTAAAAATATGTTAAAAAAATATTATTGCCAATATTTTGTAACTCCACCTTTTGCTGCAATAACTGCTACTACTCGTTTATGCATAGATTTTATGCATTTGGTGCAGTTGAATTTTATGGATTCATTTTGGTGCCACATTTCAATCAAACTATTAATTGGCATTTGTTGGTCACAAATTTCTTGGAAATTCAACTCTTCATGAGTTCCCAGAGATTCTCTATAGGGTTGAGATCCGGAGAATTTCCGGGCCAGTCAAGAACACGGAATTTTTTTTGTCATTAAGAAATTTTTTGACTCTCTTAGCCTTATGATAAGGGGCAAAATCATGCATAAAAATAAATTTGTTGTTTGGAAACCATTCCTGAGCTTGGGGTAGCATTTTTGTCTCCAGAACCTTGATGTATTGATCCTGTCTCATCGTTTCTTCAACAATGTATTTGGCTGCTGATGACTGACCAAACCATGATGTTTAGAGGATGCTTTACTCGCTACACAGTGCAGTCATCTTCAAATTTCGCAACAGCTCTTCTCCAAACGAAAAGTCAGATAAAATCTGGACTGAAGATTTATTGAAAAAGCAAACCTTGGTTAAATTTTTCAAAAATAGGCCATTGTCAAAGTAAATCCATTATTGAAGCAAATATAAAATTTTTATTTCAAGGATAATCACTCTACATACTTTTTTCCAGTCTTCTATTGTCCAATTTTCTGGTTCTTAAGCCCAATTTAGACATTTTTGTTGCATTGTCGGTGTAAGAAATCGTTTTTTGTAGGTTGGCAACATGCGAAGTCCAAGTCCTTCATACGTCGACGAGCTGTTATAGAAGATATTTGAATCCCAGCATCCTTCATAATTTTCGTGAGAGTCTTTAGAGATGCACTCCTGTTTTCTGAGCAAATGTCTCCAATTTTTCTTTCTTCACTGCAGGTCGTAATTTTTTTTTTTCGTCCACATTTCCTTTATCGTTTCAATGCTAAGTCCATTTTTTTGTCCAGTTTTTTTTTTATTCGGCCCGTGAAACAGAAGCAATCGACACTATCTTTCTTTGAGAGTGTTCAGTACTTTTTAGGAGTGTTTTTATCTTCGAAATTTTACTTGCAGACAGGTCTTTGGCCTTTTCTATAGTTAAAAAAGAATATGACATATGATTTGTTTGTATATATTATATTATTTCTCAATAGACAATTACAAAATATGTTATACCATACAGTAAAAAGGCAATATTAACAAAAAAAAATATTTACGTACCTTCACAATGTCAAAATTAAACACTCAAAAAGTAAAATAAAAACTTTAAATAATATAATAAACTGGCCATTTCAGCCCTTGAAAGAACTTTGACCGAACTTCTTATGATCAAATTGTGTTGGGCTTGTTAATAAATGTTTGTACACAATTGATCGAGAACTGGACCTTCTAGTCTTATGCCGACTCCGAACGGTTAACGTGCATGTTTCCAAGAAGCTTTACATGGCATTATTTGCTCTCTGAGGTTTGAAATTGTCTGCAGAGAGCTTACGTTCAAACAGAAAAATTAATTCAATTGAAAAAACTTTCTGTGCCAGATGGAATCGAACCCAGGGTTTTCTGGCGTATGGGTCACGCACTTTACCCACTGCGCCACGGCCACCTTCAAATACCTGAATTAAATTTAATAAGTCACAACTGAACCACGTGGCATTGAAGCGCTTTTTTGAACGCAATAGCAGCTACTCTTACGAAATTGCGTTGACTTACCACATTATAAAACTAGGAGCGTTGCCAACTGTATATTTTTTAAAAAAAAAAATATTGTTTTATCTTAAAAATATCATAATTCATCAAAAATATCAATATCATCGACAAGTATCTGTTTTTGTTCAACTATGTATTACTTTGTAAAGTAAGAAATTGGAAAAAATGCAAGTTTCTCTAATAATATGATCACTGTATGTATGACTACCTGAGGGACCGCTGCGTTTTGCATGCCTCATGCTCCGGCACTCAACGAGCAACGCACACCTAATCGTTCATAACATTAGAGCGATTTGAAATTTTTATTTGAAAATTTGGGAAGATATATGTGAATGGGCTTGCAGATAATTTATGGATTAAAAAAAAGTGTAATTTTTTAAGTCAAATTAACCTATTCCCCCCCTTAAACTATTCAAAATCATAACAAATGATAATTTATATTAAACTTTAATAAATTATTCATTACTTTTTTAATACAAAATTACTTAAACCCAAAATTTTTTTAATCCTAGTTCGTCGAACTAGTTACCGGGTGACTATTTCGCCTTTTTCACAAAACAAAAAAAAAGCACTAAATATGTTTTAAACCAATAATGTTAACCCATCCTCTTTGACATCTTAATCTAATGAATTTTAAGCACTAATAATATAATTTATCCATACAATTTTTCCATAATTTTTTCCATAATAAAAAATCTTTCATCTTTTATGACACAGTCACCGGGGTGACTACGTCAGCCTTTAATGAGTATAAACTACGTCGGCCGAACTGGGGTTAAGCTGCATTGAATCATAGTGCTTAAAATCACCCATTTGGACTTAACAAAGCTTTTCACATTGCAATAGTCCGACTTTCTCATAAAAGCAGCAACACTCTGGAATTTTAAACTAAAATATTTTAATATTATTTTATAAATATTTTGCCTTTAGTTTTAAAATTTAAGTCATCACAAGGAGTTGAACGCTTGGAGCATCATTTTGTTTTAGGTTTTAAACGAAAACTGCCATAAAATGGGGTGTTTTCACCCCATATTAATTTTAGTCATTGCTGCAGTATTGAAGGAATTGCCGTCCATTGAGGCACGTGGCAGTGTTTCTAATTATAGATATCCATATGGTAAGTCCTGAGTGCTATATACTTACATATATATTAAAATGAACAAACTTTTGATTGGAGTAAGTAAAAAAATTACTAAAAAAACTTGGCAAACTTTTAACTTTTTTCAAGCATCAAGGCATTGACAGGTAAACAACAAACCAAACCAACAACAAACAAACCAATATTGCCAGACAACATATGTTTTAAATGCTTGCTATGTGTTTCAAAAAGCATGCTTCAAGAGCATCGATGCATGCATGATTTCTATGTGTTCCTGCCTATTCTTCTTTTTTAAGCACAGAATTAAAACTTGAACCGTGGGTCTCTAGAAACTTCTGTGTCTCATTTTACTTACTTTTGCATGAAACAGAAGTGACTGATGATCTGCTACCATTTCTTGACACACTGCATTAAGCAGACGAGAGTTCAGCGGTCACGACTTGATGTAATTGACAATTTTAAGAACTTCTTGTAGGACAGAGAACAATTCATCAGACAGAGATTTCGTCATCAGCGCTTCCCTGCGAAAAAAAAAGAATGTACATTTTTAATATTAGGGTGTTTTTCAGAAGCTCTAGTTACAAATCCCCTAACTTTTAGGTGTATTATCTTCACAAAACCTTGACTTTTTTCGCGGCACACCAACTGATGACCACGGTACACCAGTGTGCGGAACAATACGCTTTGCGGAACAGTATTGTAGAAAGAGGAGAGAACATTGAAGTTGGACTCGTGGAGTATTTTGTTGGAGAAGTAGATGAACAAATGACTGAAGAACTGGAAAATGCCAGTTATATTGAAAAAAATCGACGTAAAGGTTCTAAGATGGAAATGTTTTTGAAAAAGAAGTCTCCTGTAAAGTATTTTACCGACTTCTGCGATACTGAGGTTATTCATATAAAGGATCAAACAAATTTATGTTATATCGTCATCAGAAAAACGGTATTGAAGAAAAATTTACTGGAGAGGAAATATAAGTGGTATATTCGAGCTTTTAATTGGTGTCAAGACACATCAGTTACAATTGCTTGACTTCTTTACAGGAAACATTCTAATTTGCTAAAGTATAATGAAAAACATTAGGGGTATTCACACCGAACTCGTTTGTTTGTTATTTGGTTCGTTGTTACTTTGTTAACTTTGTGAAGTATGAACACATCCTTTCGTTTAATCTCGTTTGCCTGGTAGTTGTTGTGGAATAACAGCTGATTTTGCTTTTCATAATCATGTTCATAATTACAATTGAATAATTACAATTGCTGAAAATTTATAAATAAAAAGTGGAAATACTGAAAAACTTACTTTTAACCAAAAACTTCAATATGATTTGTGTTCAGATTATTCTTTTTAAGGCGCTAAAATTCCATGGAGTTAAAAATATGTAAGCTGCTCGTATTTTGCCATAAAACGAAAAAATGATCAGGGTTGCTAAGTTCTTCCTTTGTTACTCGGTAGTTCGATAGTTCGATACTTTCACAAAAACAAAATGCATTTTAAAAAAGTAACAAGTAACAATTAACAGACTAACGAACTCGGTGTGAATACCCCAATTGATTAAATTTCAGCTAACATTGCAAAATCACTGTTACAGACCAATTTTCTACCTTCTCCACCTCAATAATTGTTTTTTGTTACTTTCAAACACAAATGAAAATATAAATTCTTCATATAAAAAAATTCTATCGTTTTTTGCCTGCAAGCAACTCTCTCTACGACCCAAACGGAGGGGCGTAAAGTCACACAAACACTCCCTGAGTGAGTAAATAATGATTCAAATACCAAAATAATTTCTTGAACAACAGGAACAAATTTGGTGTTTAAAGGTTTAAATATTCAGAACCTCCAATTCATGATCAGGGACTACAAGATATCACAAAAATTGCTTTTAACATCGATATGAAATATTTTTGTAGAATTACGTCTAAGAAGTTAAGGAAACGTCGAAGAAATTTTTTTGATTTTTTCATCTGTTTTCACCTAAATATAGGGGGGAAAAATTAAAAGAATTGTTTTTGTGATATTTTTGTTTTTAAGGAAAAACTTCGTCGATGTAAATCAAATAATATAAATCGAAACTTAACAAACGCCACTTACATTATTTTAAACCGTTAGCGATACTTGAATTACATGCCATAAACAATACCTATTAATCAATCAGTTTTGATAAAAATTGTTTGGGTCATTTTTTTTTTCATAAACTTAAATGTATGCCTTATAACTCCACTTCAGCCTAATTTGTGACTCTAAACATAAATATTGCTCCATAAATGTAGGCTAATTATCCCTTGGCCTATTAGTAATAAAAATTACTAAGCTTCCACTCAAGCAAAAACTGCATCTCAACCATGTAAAGATCGCCTATTTAAATAACGATCATTCTCATAACAAGTCATGTTTTGAAGTTGCTTTGGTTTCCATTTGTTTCCAATAAAATTGTTTACAATTAGTATAGAAGGAGGAGGAACAACATATGCTCCAACAGCATCGTCACAGTCATTGTTATTGCCACATGTGCGATTTGTCGTCGCTGAAGTTGTAAACAATTGGAAATCATTGAACTCCAAATGGATTTTTTATTTTTTTTTTTATTCTCCACTTACGTTGTCGCTGTCGGCTGGTATTTTGCGGTTAATGAGGTTGCATTAATAATTATATTTATGCGATCTTGTTGTTGTTGTTTTGTAGAGTTTTTTTTTTAATTTTTATATAAATAAATATGAATGCATATCGAATTTCTAATCGTTAAATTAATGTTGGTATTTTTTTTTTTCAATTTTATCTCTAGGGTACAAATAATAATAAAACAGTGTTTACAGTTGAATGACTGGGAATAAGTAAGACTATAAAAGTAATAAACTGTGTTTAAAATAGAATAAAGGCACAGACGTTAACAAGTGGCCAGAATATTTCGGAGAAATTTAAAAAAAAATAAACAAAAGAAGTAAAAAAACTCCATGAATATAATTTCTCGGTCGATCATATGGAATAGTTAGACTTCGACTAAAATGTCTTCAAAAAATCTGGCAGTATCTGAGGTGTACCCGTAGGTTTTGACGTGACATCGTATCTTTACCGTTGACCTTATTCTTTTCCATATCCTTTCCTTCATTCCCAAACTTGTCCTCATACTTTTTCTTATTCTTATATAATTGAATAACCCCTATAATTGTTCTTTTTTATGTCCAAACTCTTGATTAAATCCATCTCCAAATTCCTGAACTTATCCTTGTGCGAATCTCTTTAATAGTACTTGTCCCTCTGCTTTTACCAATCTTTGTCTTAAATCTTGTCCTAAGTGTGTCCAAAGAACACTTTTCCTTACAAACTCATTTTACAAATCCTCTTTCTATTCTTGATCCTTCATTTCATTTATTGTTCTTCATTTCTTTTTCATTTTATTTCTTGTTCTTATCCTTTTCCTCAATCTCTTCCTAAATATTGTTTTACCTGGGTTGACTTTTAAGTCTTGAAGAAGACAATTAAAAACAAATATTTTCGATCGGAAATGGCTTTATTATTTTTTAAAATATTCTCCATTAAGATCGATGCACTTTTGCATGCGTTTGCACTAATTTTAAGTATTTTTCCACTCCGATTGAGATAGCTCTAAAACATGTGATTTGAACGTAGGTGTGTCTAGATCTTTGTTCTTATTCTTGTCCCAATCCTTGCGACAGTGCTTGGCCCAATACTTATTTGAATTCTTATCCTAATCCTTGTCCAATACATGCTCTAATCTTTATCGAAAACTTTGTCTTTGAAACAATTTTTTTATCAAAATCTTTGTCGAAATTCTTGCCCTAAACCTTTTTCTAATGCTTGTCCTAAGCTTTAACCAAATCCTTGTCATAATACATGACCTTATTTTTGTTTTAATTTATTTTTCTTTTGGAATTTTTGTTTTAATTTTATTTTTTTTTTGTTTTTTTTTTTGTATTTGCTCTTGCATTTGGTGCATTTTTAGGGGTTCCTTGAGAGACCTATTGACGCCATTTTTTTTTGTTTTTAATTTTATCATGTGCCCAAAGACCTTAGCTTTACTCTCATTTCATAAAATATACCGTATCACCTATAGGCACGAAGTTATAAATCCATGCAACGTTTTTTCATTGTTGTTGCATTTGCATTAAGCGATTGCCTCCGTGGTGTCGTGGCTCCAAACAAATTTTTTTTTTATTTTAATTATCAGGGTAAACCATTTTTTGCTTTCGTAAAATAAAAGTTTTCGTAACACTTCTACTCAGTGCGTAATAACTCCATGCAACAATATTGCATTTTTGTTACATATGCCAACCTGACCTGACAAAGTCATAATTTATTTTTTTATTTTTGTCTTAACCCCAAGATTAATCCTTCATTTCTGTATTATAACACTTACCATGCTGCATATACTCACCACGTAATAATTCCATGCAACAATATTGCATCTTTGTTGCATAAGCTGCTAACTACGCTGCCTGAAGAAGTCTTAATTTATGTTTTTATTTTGCTTTAAGGCCAAGTATACATCCTTCATTTATGTTTTATAACACTTACCATGACGCATATCCTCACCACGTAATAATTCCATGCAACAATATTGCATCTTTGTTCCATAAGCTGCTAACTACGCTACCTGAAGAAGTCATAATTTATTTTTTTATTTTTCTCTTAAATATATAGTATAAATCCTTCATTTCTATTTTATAACACGTACCATGCCGCATATACACACCAAGTAATAATTCCATGCAACAATATTGCATTTTTGTTTCATATGCCGCTACGTACGCGACCTGCCGAAGTCACAATTAATTTTTTTATTTTTGCCTTAAGGCCAAGTATACATCCTTCATTTATGTTTTATAACATTTACCGCGCCGCATATAAGCACCGAGTAATAATTCCATGCAACGCCATTGCATGATTGATGTGTTTTCGATCATGATTTTTCTTTTTTGTTTTTTGTCTATTTAGGTCAGGAGAATTAAGAACCAGCCTTTAGCGGCGTATAATATTTTTACAGTTGCACCTATACATAGCACGTCATAATTCTATGTAACATATTATAAATTTCGTTGCTTCTGCCGTGGTTATGCTAGGCAAACATATTTAGTGAGCTTTTTTGTTGTTACATTCTTCTTCTCAAATGTTTATTTAGTGGTTATGCTTTTATTGCTTTTCAGATGCATTAAAAATGATTTCTTAACAGAAAAACAAAAAAATGCACAGAAATACGACGATTCTGAAGTGTTTGGCGTGTTTTATGTTTGAAAAAATTCCATGCAACAATATTGCATTTATGTTGCATAAGCCGCTACGTATGTGATCTGACGAAGTCATAATTGGCGTGAAAGCGAGATAATGAACAGGAGAGAAAAGCTTATTTCTCATTTTATGCGTAAAACACCAATAACAAAAAAGTCCACCAAACATGTTTGTCTAGCATAACCACGGAATTAGGCAAAAAATGTTTGTTTTTGTCATAAATTTAAAGAATTAAGCTTTACTGTCGTACTATTTCTTTTACCATAGCACGTATACATAGCGAGTAACATTTGGTGTTGCATGGACCGATGCATTTAATTAAAAAGCCTTTTTAAAATTTTTTAGAAATCTGACGTTGACACGTTAAAAAAATATTTAAATCTTCGCCATCAACTCAAAAAAAACTGTTCATAACATAAATCTTTGTTATATGTGAAGCTTAACATTATGTTAATCCTCAGTCTGACACTGTTAAATTACATTCATTGCTGCTGAATTGTATAACAGTTTTCATTTAATTTCATACATTCTTTTTGTATAAAACTATGTTATTTTCACACAATTGTTATTGAAATAAAATTAAAAAGTTTTTGTTTGTTTCTTCAAAGATTGATCTAAATTAATGAGTGTTCCAATTCAAATGATTCGAAGTCGCATTCGTACAGAGATGGCACAGCACTTGACAAGAACGATAACATACAACTACAACAAATGTCAATTAATAAAAGCGCCATACTAAATGCTGTCAATTTTAATTTACTGCACTAAAGTGGCCAGATGTGTGTGAAGGTTAAAAACTTGTCTTTAAGCAATGTACTGCTAGCAACTCAAAAGAGACAGACACACTTAGTTTGTCTGTAAATTTAAAAAAAAAATTAACTTAGATAAATTTAAAACAATTTGTGGAAAATTCCAAGCAAACAGTTTATAGCGCAATTCATTCAGTTAACATGAAGGACCATGAAGCATAGTACAGCAAAAATAGGACGATGAAGAATAGTACAGCACAATGAATTTATACAAGAAAATATTTTGTCAAAACAAAAAAAATAAATAACTGGTCATTTCAGCCCTTGAAAGGACTTTAACTTAGCTTATTATGATCAATTATGTTGTGCGTGTTATTGAGTTTGTACATAATTGACCGAGAACTGGACCTACAGGTTTAACACCGACTCCGAACGGCGATGAACAGAATGTTCTTGTTCTCAAGAAGCTTTACATGTCATTTTGATTACTCTCTGAGGCTTGCCATTGTCTGCAGAGAGGTGATGGCCGTACAGAGAAAAATCATTTTAATTCAAATAATTTTCTGTCGCTACTGGGGCTTGAACCCGGGTCTCCAGGTTCGTTGACATAGCGGCCACGCACTTTAACCAACTATGCCACGGACGCCACGTTTTCCGTTTCATGGTTACTGCACGATATTCTCGAACGAATGAAATTTAATGAAGATGGCATGAGAGAGAAATTGAACGAACTTGAGTGAAGCTCATGAGCGATAATGTGTACCCCACTTATGAGTAAAAAAAAATTTCTGACCTAAAAATTATGAAATAAAAATTAATCAAATAAGTCATAAATTTCACATTTTACTACGAATATATTTATAGTTCAGAATTAAAGTTATTTATTTTTGATAAATATATCACATGCATAGACATCACTTTGCGAATACCCCTATAGATTATTAATATTTATATAAATGTTTATTTTATTATTTTACATAAATGTTTAGTGCTCTGTTTAGCGAACAGAGCAATCGAATATAGAGATTGAATCAACAAGAGGTGTTAAATTTGTCTTTTGAAATAAACAAACGGTTATAAGAATAAGTCTTCAGTTTTTATTAGATTATAATGTAAATACATAGAGTTTATATAAGAAATACAATATCTTTCAAAACTGCTAAGCAACTAGCTGTTAAATAATACGCCTTTACATCCCTGCAGCTTTTAATGCTTAACCTTTATAAATCTAATTTCTGTATTTTTTAATTTTACCGATTATATCCGTGATGTTTGGCCTGATATAAGTCCATTTTGGTTCACGAACTACTTGAAAAATATACATATAACAAGGCTACTTTCAAAATTTCCATGTGGACTGTCTCGAAAATATACATAACAATACACTCCGAAAAAATGTACAGGGAAATTAACAGTGAAACTGTTAAATCCCATCCAACAGTTAAGTTTTTCAAATTAACAGTCTGAACTGTTGATAAAATAACAGTTTATTTTATCAGTCCACTGTTAATTTAACATTTCAGACTGTTAAATTGAAGAAACTCTTCTGTTGGATGGAATTTAACAGTTTTCACTATTAATCGAGCTTTTTTATGAGTATAAAATTACAAAAGCACTATAGGTTTGTTCACGTACTTTATTTGTTAAAACTTACAGGGACAGAATTAAAGAAGTATTGAGAAAAAAATATTCACAAAGAGAAAAATATCAGAAAAAGTACGTGAATAGGAAACTAGTAGATACTTGCAAGTTAACAGCTGATCACACGAATTGACAGCTTATTTGAAACACAAAATTATTTGGAACTATTTACTATTGATATCATTTCTTGTGTCTCACTAACATTAACATTTGTACTTACATTTTCCTCAGCATCACAAATGTTTCCATCTATTTTAATAGGAAATCCACAAGAAATAAGGCAAAAAGGGTCCTTCTGCTAAGCCTTATCAGCAGGCATTAAATGCTTGCGACAAAGCAACTACCACTCCCACTTTCCATATGAGCTCAAATGCTTTAAGTGCCCTAGCTTGGAGTCTTTTAAAACAAAACTTAGATAAATCGTTTGCACAGAGCATATTTTTATAACATTCTTCCCTATTTGAAGCAAAATGTAAAACATTTACGGCATTAAATTTACTTTCACATACGTTACCTTGATACTTTAAATGTTAAGATTAACATTATTTTTTAACATAATAAAAATCAACAATAAAACTTTCAACTGGGGCTATTTTGGTCGTTATAAAGCACGATATGTAAAGTGTGTAAAGTTAAAAGCTTCCCACGTCTAGTTCGATTTAATCAAGAATGCTGAAATGGCCAAATGATTGAGCCTGTTTAAGAAACAACAATAAAATTTGTAGCATGAGAGAATTTTTACATTATGAAGCATCATGTGATACAAGGGACAGATAAACTATCACGCCCACCTTCCATACTAACATAAAAACTTAAAATAAACTTAAAACTTAAAATTCAAAAATATATTTTCTCAGTACTATCTGAAATATTTTTGCGCCTTTACGCCCACTTTCAAATCAATCAAGGAAATCTGTTTCAAAATTCTTAGTTTCTTCTTAAACCAAACCATTAAGCTTTGAAGAACTTATAAAACATAAGTTAATATATAAAACATAGAAAATAGAAAAAATAATTAAAAAAAAAGTCCAAGCCAAACAGCGTAACAACAACAACAAAAGGGCTACAGATGCGACAATAACATCCTTGACTTCAATAAATTCCGCGTTATATGAGCTGTTGGCTGATTTTTTTTTTTATTTTTTTTTAACTTATAAAATAAGCTACTTTTAATAAAAAATAAAAAAAAAAATTTTTTACAATTAAAAATTAGTTACAATGCATACTTTGCTACCATATTTGAGCAGCATTTTTAAGCTGCATGCTTTACATAAGCACAGCTTCCAAATGCAAGCTGATCTCTATTATAAAAAAAAAAATTAAAAAAAAAAAAATATAAAAATAAAACAATTGTCTTGATCTTCATTTCAAAGTCGTGTCTTTGTTGCTACTTCAGCGTGTCTTTTGCTTAGCAGCTGAGCGTTTTTTTTTTTTTTTTCAGTTCGAGCGCCATTTTTGTGCCATAATTTTTCTAGCTCACAGCAAAATGATTTCACTACAAAGTTCTGCTATGCTTTGAGGAAGCAAAAATAAAATCTTCGAGATATTAAAAGCATTTTACTTTAGGTTTTTTGGGTCACGCCTGCGTGATCAGCGCGCTTCCTGCTAAGCAATTACAATAAAAATTGCACACAATGTGACAAAATTATTCAAATCTGCAACATATCGTATAGTATTTGTTTATTTTTTTTTTTGCACTTTTGCAATTTTGCATCTTAATTTTGCTGGCTGGCAATTAAAACGATAACAATAATAAAAACAACAACAACAATTGAGTCGAATTATCATGCTAAGCTAGCTTGGACTGAGTCAAGTCAAGCATTGTGCTGTCACTTCAGCCAGAGTAATTATAAAAAATGGCGTCAGACATAGAATTTTTTCTAATTATGCTATTTTTTAATATCATTCCGGTTGATATTAGCTAGTGATTGTCCCTGCTAAGCTTAGCAAATTCTCGTTAGTACTCAAAATTCTGTGAGGGATGGCAATAAAAAAATTATTGAAATCATATTTTTTACTCTCAAAATTCTACGTAAAATGGGATGAGAATGGATTTTATAACATTTATTTCAATTATTTTAAGCTTTTCTTATGTATTTTAGCTTTTAAGAAATCTATCTGTTTATTATTTATAGATCATTGATTTCTGGCAAATGTTTAATTCAATTTATTTTCTCTTTACTTTCAGGTAAGCTTCAAAATTCTCATTTCTTCAGTTAGAATATTTAGTATAATGAATTGAGTAAGTATTGAAATAAATTTGAACTCATGATTATTTTTTGAAAAATTGGTCTACTGTGTTAATTATTCAGTGCCTTAAAAGCACTTTATACTTAGAATACTACTGTGGTATGTATTCGTTGAAGCGCACTTAAGTTTTTGGGTTAAACATTTTTAAAAAAATTAAAGAAGCCAACTTTTCTTCAATCTTTTAAATTTATAATATAGCTCACTTATGTATATATAAAAATATATATAATCATTTAATAACCTTTTTTCTGAAATTTAAGTTTTACCACCTTGATCAAAAAGTTACCGGAATTTATTCAGGAAATTAAAAATACAAGATTAAACATCAAAATCGATATTGTGCCCTTCAAAGTACTTCCCATCGACTGCCCCAACGCACTTATGCCAGCGCTTGATCCAATCCTCGAAACATTTTTTATATTCGGTTTGCGGTATGGCCATCAGAACTAGGCTTGGGCACTTTAGTTCACCACAAAGAGTGCTTTTGTTCGCTCTTTTTAGTTCAAACGTATGTAATGAACTAGTTCGGTCATTTAGTTCTTTTAGTTCGTTTGATCATTTAAGCGGGAAGTTCATTCACTGCATTTGCATATGCGTCCGTCTACTCGCTGAACGCAATGCAGTAGAAATATGTGAATGCTTACACATGAGAGTTCATTTACTGCATTTGCATATGCGTCCGTTTACTCGTTACGCAAGCAAAGTCAAAAATATTTCAACTTTTCTTGCGTAATTTGCGTTTTTTGACAGCTCGTTACTTATAACGAACAGAGAGAAGAAATAAAAGAAACGAGTCAGAAACTCATTACTTTTAGGGATGGCTCTTCTAAATAAATCTTAAAAATTAAAAATGTCAATAATTTTTTCATTTCTAATTATTCAAAAGAACTTTTTTATACTCAGGATTTAAATTTTTTTTTTTAATAATAAATGAAGACATTTTTAGTTTTTTTGTGTCAAAACGATAAAAAATTCCTCATTAAGAACATACCAAATATTTTACAAGTTTGTAGCCCTGCTTTTTTTGAACGTAAAACGCAATCATTGAACTCTGCCATAATTTTCTTGCGTAAATTATGCCAGCGAGTAGACGGACGCATATGCATATGCAGTGAATGAACTTCCCGCTTTAGTTTTTTAGTTCGTTCGTTATTTTTATTCGTTGCATGTTGTACTTCGTTCGTTATTTTAGTTCGTTAGTTCTTTTAGTTCGTTCGTTCTTTTAGTTCGCTAGGCCTTTTAGTTCATTTGGACAAGCCAAGGACTCAAACCATAACTTGGTAAAGTTAGTTATTTTTTCTCTCGTTCGTTTTGTTCCTAATCGCTGCAAAATTAATTGAACTATAATTAACTAAAAGAACGAGAAACACTGAACTATCTATCTTTCTTTCTTTTATATCTTTCTTTTTACCGGTATTTTTTGGCGAATTGCTTCACGCAAACGTCTCATAACGCCCAAATAACACTCCTTGTTAAGTCCTTTGGCCTTGTGAAAGGAATTCATGATAAACAACACCCTTGTAATCCATGAAAACTGCGAGCATCGCATTCTTTTTCGACTGAAAACGGCGTGTGTTTTCGGTCGCGGCTCATTCGGTGCACGCCATTCACTCGCTTGATGTCTGGATGGCGTGTCATACTCATAAATGCACGTCTCGTCTTCAGAAATGATCCGTTTGATGAATTTTGAGTCGGATTCGGCCTTCGAAATCATGTCTTTTGCGACGTCAACACGGTCCCTATTTTGCATGAAATTCAGGTCTTTCGGCACCAGCTTTGCAGCGACACGTCTGAGGCCCAAATCAATAACCAAAATGTCTCCAACCGATCAAAAAGCAATCCCCAACTCCTCTGCCATCTCTCTAATGGTCAATTTGCGGTCAACGCTCATCCATTCTTTGATTTTGTTGATGTTTTCATCGGTTTTCGATGTCGATGGCCTGTCACTGCGTTCATCATCACTGCTATTTTCTGCTATAAAAATTAGGCGAAACAGAAATTCGCAAGCTTTCATGTTTTGACAGCTCTTAGGGAAGCCAACTTATTTGTTTGATCGGACATTTTTCTAAGTCTTACAACATGTTTACAAATGAAATAAACAAATTTTTTTGACGTTTCATTAAAAGTTGCAACTTTAAAAGTTGCAACTTTTGGCAATTTTTCACGCAAAGAGTTCATGTGAAAGGAAAATAAGTATGAGTGAATTGAATATCATTTTGTGTTATGACTTTGTATTATTTGAGTTGACTATTATTTTATGTTGTGTCTTATGCTTTTTGCAAAACAGTTAGTGTTTGTTTCAAATAAATTTAAATAACAAGAAAGCTGAACTAAAAATTTCCCTAAGGACTGAATTCATTCCATTAAACTCTTGGTGTTTATTGCTGTTGTGAGTTATTATAGCACAATAAATCCATGGACTCAATGAGAGAACTGAGCACTGCACCAGTTCATATCAGCATATAACTTATTCTTTGTTTACTCACTTGCTATGTGTGACGTGTGTAAACGAGTTCGAGTGAGCATTATATGATTTATTTTCAAGCACAATAAATCCATTGACTCAATGAGAAAACTGAGCACCGCATCAGCTTATATCAGAAAATAACTAATTCTTTGTTCACTTACTCACTATGGCCCATATTAAACGGTGCTCGTTTGCTCGGCATGCAAATAATTTTGTTGTTGTTTTCAATGCAAAACTGTCAAAAATCAGTGAGAGTGTGAGAGGATGAACAATTTGTAGAGCAAGCAAAATATGTTCATTTTTGCTCGGTGTACATGGCAGCCAGCACCGTGCAACAGTGTTGCTGTGTGGTGAAATTAAAGATTTGGGCGTTTAAGTAGCTAAAAAGTACATTTTGCAAAGAAAAGTGCTATTATTGTACTACAATAGTATGAAGAAAATAGTTGTAGGAAACCCTTGTTGGAATAAAGTGTAGGATAAAAAGCAAAGAACTGTATGATATGTCAAAACTAGCTCGGCGTGCATATTTCTTTCGTGTGACCTACCAACGTGCAAATTGAGAAAAGAGCATAAAAGTGTTCATTGCACGCCGAGCAAACGAGCACCGTGTAATATGGGCCTATGTATGCCGTGCGTGAACGAGTTTGAATCGATATGAGTGAAAGTTCCTCTTTGACTTAAATCTACAAATATTTACTCTTTCTTTTGTTAGTCAACCAATGATTCAAAAACGAGAGTAAAAGCAGATCTCTGGTGGAAGTAATAGCCAGGGATGCCTGAATCTCGCAACATTATCTCAAGCCTTATCTGTTTGCGCACAGCATCAATGTTTTGTGCCACAACAAGAGATTTTGGACGCTCGTCACGAAGTTTGTTAGGAGGTGAAGTACGGCCATGCTTGAATTCTGTGTACCATCGATAAACATAGGTTTTTCATCGCCAAAAGTCGATATAAGTTCATAGATGCACTCTTCTTAAGATAGTTCACGTCGAAAGTTGTAAAATATAAGCGCACGAAAATGTTCACGTGTTAAATACATTATTTTACTGAAATACAATTTGAAAAGCACTGCAAATAACTCAATACGCGCACGTACATCAAAGTGTTGTGTATAAGCTAAAAAATGTCAAACTTTCCAGATTAAGTGCTTAGACCTAAGCTTTGTTTTATCTAGTTAGGTGAAAATTGAATAAGTTATTGTTGAACTTAACAACTTTTTAGTGTTTCAAACAAAATAACCTAAAAAATTTGGCTGAGATAAAGTTTCTGTCATTCAGTGTTTCATGGTACAGGGTGCATGATATGAAATTTCAACAGAAACATTCTTGTAAATCTGTTATATTAGGAAATATGAGCTCGTCAATGTCAATAATGAGCGTTTAGTTAATTGGCCAATTGTAATTAAAACTGCTTGTAAACATTTCAAACAAACAAAATTAACAAATTATCAAGCCAAACAAGCCTGTCATAAAGACCAAGACGCACAAACAAATCGTTGGAGAGACAGCTCACTATAGCAAGCTGGACATTTAACAATATTTTGCTATTAATTGAATGCAGCATGTTTTTGTTAACAAAATAAACAACAACAACAGCAGCTGCATAACAAGCATATTTTGCTAAAATGTGTTGCCAATATATTAGTTGTTTTTTTTACTTGCTGTATTAACAGGTTGCCAATTCATGACAAGTTGGTGCGCTGACGTGATGAGCGATAATTGCTGTTAGCAGCTACTGATAGTGAGATATTTTTTCTCAGCCCACAATTTTTGTAGACAGCTTAAAATGAAAAAAAAAATTTAAATAATAAAGTGCAAAAACGTTTTCAAACAGAAAGTAAGAGTTGGTAAATAAATTATAGTTTTTTTTTAAAATTTTCACACACTTGTTAACGTAATTTTTTTGTTAGATTTATTGAATAGTTACTAACTAATTTAGTGAGTCACAAAGGTACCACTCTCGCCTAAACTTAATTTAAACTTAAACTCAAACTTAAACTTAAACTTAAACTTAAACTTAAACTCAAACTTAAACTTAAACTTAAACTTAAACTCAAACTCTAACTCAAACTCAAACTCAAACCCAAACTCAAACTCAAGCTCAAACTTGAACTCAAACATAAACTCAAACTCAAAGTCAAACTCAAACTCGAACTCATACTCAAACTCAAACTCAAACTCAATCTCAAACTCAAACTCAAACTCAAACTCAAACTCAAACTCAAACTCAAACTCAAACTCAAACCCTAACTCTAACTCTAACTCTAACTCGAACTCTAACTCAAACTCTTACTCTAACTCTAACTCAAACTCAAACTCAAACTCAAACTCAAACTCAAACTCAAACTTAAACTCAAACTTAGACTTAAAATTAAACTTAAACTTAAGCTTAGACTTAAACTTAAACTTAAACTTAAACTTAAACTTGAACTTAAACTTAATCTTAATCTTAAACTTAAACTTAAACTTAAACGTAAACTTAAACTTAAACTTAAACTTAAACTTAAACTTAAACTTAAACTTAAACTTAAACTTAAACTTAAACTTAAACTTAAACTTAAACTTAAACTTAAACTTAAACGTAAACTTAAACTTAAACTTAAACTTAAACTTAAAATTAAAGCTTCAGATAACTTTCACTTAACTTAAAGCTATTTAAGCTTTAAACCTCAAAGTTACTGAAAAAACTTTTTTCCTTAAATTCTTTGCTTCAGACACATTTTTAAATTTATTCTTTTTTCGCTACTTAAATTTTGCACGCATTGTTTTTTTCTTTTTTTATGTTGCTCCTTCGTTCTTGCTCTCGGCAATAACATGTTGCATGCAATAAGGAAATCTTATTCAGCACATTGACACATCAACAGCTAATTTGTCAGTTAATCAGCGCCACATTAAAAAATTGTCACATGACACCTTCACCTTTTTATTATCCCCACTTCGGCTTCATCAGCTTCTTTGACTTCTTCTGTGCTGGTAAAGTGCTGCCTTCCCTGCAGCAACATCAGCAACAACAGCACGATATTAATAACAACTGTCAAACATCAGCAAACAGCGTTGCCAATGTATGCAAAAGAGAAAAAAAATTATTTTAATGTTAAAGCACGTAGCATAATTTTTTTACTTGTTACATATTTTTAAAGTTTTCTCTGCAGCTACGTCTCAAGACATACATTTAAATTAAGTTGCAGTTGTTTTTGTTGTTGTTGTTGTTGGTTTGACATCTACTCTTATTGTCATCATAGTTGCTGTTGCTGCTTTTACACCCGTTCTGCTTGTTGCTGCTGCTTCTGTTGGCCTGTGCCACATGTTATGCATTCCTAACACTTTCGTTATATTTTTCTCGCATGCAACAATGACAAGTTTTTGAATTGAGATTCTGACACCTTCTTGCTGCCTTAACAGCATTTTCTAATATAATTTTTTTATTTTGTTTGTTTTTTTTTTTTTTACTTTACCATTTTGCAAATAGTTTTCTTAGTCTTGCGTTTCTGTCTTGCATTTCTAGCTGATTATCAGAAAAATAGCATGAGACAAAAAATTGTATAACTAAATGTATAAATAAATGTTATTACACGCAACGTATAGCTGATTAAATACGTGACTTAATCGCATTGAAATTTCTGGATTTTCATATTATTGCTGTTGTTGTTGTGTCACTCAGACTTGCATGTCACCACTGCTTGCATTATCATATTTTTCAGCAAATATTTTCATAGAACTTTTAAGAAAAGTTTGCTAAAAGGATTGTTTTCGTTTTAAGCACTCTTTTGTGCACTTTAAGTCTACAAAAGATTTAATTAACTTTTTAAAAATTCACTCAAAAGCTTTTATGTATTGATTTACCTTTTGACATTTCAAGCCTTAGTTGTTTTTTCCTCATGTAGTTGAAGCATTAAAGCTGGGTTTTAAATGCTTGTTTTAAAACTGAGCTTTGAGAAAATTAATTCCCTAATTGTTCAATTAGTTTTTTTTTTAAATATTGATTAAGAAGCTTTTTTAAACTTGTGTGTAAGAGAATCAAGTCAATATAGCTTTAGTTCAAAAGCTTTTACTTATAATAACAGCATTTCGAGTAAATTAAAAAAATCTTAAAGTAAAAAAAATTAAAGCTTTCTGAAAAGCCTTTTTTAAATAAAAATATTCAAAATGTACACAAGGATTTTCCTTAAAAACCTGTTACAGAAATTAATAAATGTTTATTTGAGAAACTTTGCTGTTAATTTAAAAGAAAATTTTATATATTTGTAAAAGCTTTTTGACTAAAACTATTCCAAAAATGCTTAATACTTCTCAGAAACACTTTTTTAACTAAAGCTTTTCCTAAATTCATACAGCTCTTTGAAATCTGTGTACAATTAGAGAGAAGTCAAAAAAATCCAGAGCTTTCTTGAAATAGAGCTTAATTTCTTCATTTAATCTTGCACAGCTCAATGAAGTAATTTTTTTAAAGATATGTTATTAATATATTGATGTTTTTCCAAATTTTTGGAAAAATGTTTTGGAAAAATCTTAAGATATTCTATGAGCTTTTGAAAAATATAGGATTAAACATTTTTTTATTAGCTAAATTTAAAGCCTTTCTTAAAATTCCACAAACTTTTTTCCACAAAAGCTACAAAAATTTTTCATCAAGATCTTTTAAACTTTTACAAGGAATTTTGAGCATCGTTTTTAGAAGATTTTCTTACAATTTTCCACAAGCTGCAACAAAACTTTTTAAAATGTTTTTTCTTTGCTTTTTTTAAAAAGCTCGCCATTTATGTTTTTCAAAAACAAAATGATTATCGTAAAATTTTTCAAAAGTTTTTCAGAACTTTCACAAATATCACAAACACCTATTACAAAATTTCAAAAGCTTTCCGAAATCTTGTAAGCCCCTTGTTTTTTTTTTTTTGTTTTGGGGTAATTTTTTTAATATTTTTGCTTTTTTTTCTTAAAAAAATGGTTAAGTTGTAATCAATGACGTTCTTTTACAACGTAGGAATTTTGTAAAACTTTTCATTAAAAGCTCTTTGCTGACAATTATTTTTAGACAATTCGTCTTTATGCGCTTAACTTATTCTCCCGATATTCCAAAATACTGAAATGAAAGCTTTTTTAAAAATTTTCTAGGCTCATTAAGAGTTTTGTATAATAACATCAGAAAAGCTTGAATAAATTTCCAAAACTTTCATGGGCATCAAGATTTTCCAAACTTGTTTTAAGAAATATTACAAATTTTATTTAATTTTAATTTTTAATATTTTTTTTTAATTTTTATTTTTAATAAACTTAATTTTTTATTTTATTGAAAGTTTTTCATTTATGTTTTCAAAAGCTTTTATAATGATTTTCGTAAACTTATTCAAAAGCTTTTTAAGCTTTCATAAACAACCGCAAAACGGTTAAAAATGATTTTCAAAAGCTTTCCGATATACTGCTAGCCGCATCTTTCTTAAGATGTTGTTTTTTTTAATTTCTTGAAACTTTTTATTGAAAGCTTTTAAATAATTATTTATTTTTGAACAAATTTTTTTTTTGTAAATTTTCTGAATCTCCTGAAATTCAGATCGATTAGTAGATCATTTTGAAACATATACCTATCACTTTATAACTGAGAGCTTTGAGTATTTATTAATTTTTTAAACTAATTTTTGCGTAAGAAACATTAAAAAAACGTTGACATGTTTCCAAAGCTTTCATAAATTTAGGCTTTCTCAAACTTGTTTTTGGGTGAATAAAATAAATATTTTACAATATTGCAAACTTTGGGATTATTTATTGAATGTCAAAAATTAAAGTGAGAAAAATGTTTAAAAACTTTTTATTCAAGCACAATAACTAAGATTCATGTTTTGAAAGAAATGTCAAAAGCTTTTTCACCTTTTTTATTTTTATTAGGTTTTTTTACTTTCTTAAAGTACTTTCTTTTGCTTTAGTGAAGGCGGAACTTTGTTTGGTGCTTCTAAAGCTTTTTCACTTCTGAATTTTAAAGCTTTTTGTAGAAATTCATTAATTGACAATGATTTATAAAGTAATTGGAGTATTGATTATTTTATAGGCCATTAATAACTCCAAAAAAATGTACAAGCTTTTCGAATTAAGAGGATTAACATGAATTATTTTATTAATTATATCGGGAGAAAGAAAAGCTTTCTCCTGATATATTTGGAACATTGATAACTTTTTAGGTTAATAAAAAAAAAGCTTTTCAGATTAATTATTTAGTTTCTACCTGTTTTTTGATTATTTATGTGGTATATATCAAAAAGTTGTAACAGATTTTAAAAGTTTTGAAAATATCAAGACATTAGATAAAAAAATGTCTTTAAAATAAATGAAGCGCAAAATTTAATTGAGTGACTTTTTATTTTCTGTGCCCAACAAATAAAATGTACTCCTCCGGAATACAGCACTAGGACGGATGTGGTCAAACATGGAAACAAATAAACAAATAAATAAACACGCAGAAAATTGTTTTTTTCTTTTAATTTTTGAGCTTTTTGTTCTATTGTTTGAGCTGTTGTGCGCCTTTAATAAGCGCAACCCTTCTAGCTCAGAGCTTTAGCGTTAAAAGCACAATAGCAAGAGCAACAACAACAACAAAAAACACAACAGAGCAATGCAATGCATTTATTTACCGTTTGTTTATATTTGCTCACATCCCGCACAGCATGCAACAGAAACCGAAACGTTTTATTTTTCCTTTTTTTGTTTGTTTATTTTCATTTTATTTAAGAAAAGATTTCAATTTTTCGCTACCATTTTCTTGAGTTTTTCACTCATTGATATGTGGAAGAAAGCATTGAATTTCTTGACATTGTGCTGCAACCTTCTACAATTTGAGGTCTATATGTTTGCTGCTGTTGTTGTTGTTGTGGTTGTTGTTATCGTTGTTGTCTTTGGTGCCACTGCTGGACCATACAAGCTTTGCTGCAGGCGTGCAGCGTTGCCTACCTAAGCTAAGCAAACAGCATGTAATCAAGTCTTGCTTTTTTTTGTATTTTTTATGTTTCATTGCTTTGTGACTTGGGTTTAAGATTTTTTTTAAATTTGATGTTTTTATTTGTTTGGCTTAAATTGTGCTTTGCTGATATCTAAGATTAAGATTATCAGGGGCGTTTATGTGGGCGCCTATGTAGCGGAGTTGCACTCAGTTGTTCTTCGATTGTGTGGCGATTCTGTTTGCCATTGATTTTGATTCTAGATGGAAAAATGTAGCAAATGATTTCGTATGAAGTGGGTGTTAGGATGAAATAAAAAAAAATTATTTGCAATACTTCAGTTTGCTCAGTTTTTATAAACCTTTACACATTTTTGTCAGCAAGAAATCCTTAAAATAAAAAAGCTTTTGACATTTATCGAAACTTTTAAGTTTCGCAACTTTTGTAAAAGCTTCTCATGTATAAATGATCTTTATAAAAAGATTTTCATATATTGTGAAGCTTTTGAAGATGAATTTAAAAGCTTTCGGAGTTTTCAGTAGACTTATCAAAAAAGTGGATATTTTTTAATAAATTAACAGAAATATATGTCAAAAACTTTCCTCAACAATTCAATATTTTCAATATTTCAATATTTTTTCACAGATTTCCTGTAAACTTTGGATTAAAAATGCTTTTGACATAAGTCGGATATTTTAAGTTTCGCAATTTTTCTAAAAGCTCTTTTTGAAAAAGATTTTCATATAGTGTGAAACCCTTAAAGACGTATTTTAAAAGCTTTCAGAGTTTTCAGTAGAACTATTAGAAAAATGGACACACTTGAGTTCATGAATAAAAATATTTGCCAAAGGCTTTCCTGAACAATTGAATATCTCTGACAGATTTCCAAAAAACAAAAAAAGTTTGGATTAAAAAAGCTTTTGACATTATACGATTTCCAGGAAGCCTTGGATTTAAAATACTTTTGACAAAAATTGTAAATTTTAAGTTTCACTACAAGATCTCCAGATCTCCAAAGCACAAGAAGCTTTTGGAAAAGATTTTAATATAGTGCGAAGCTTTTGAAGATACATTTCTTAATGTAACTTCTTTCAGAAGTTTGAGTAGAACTTTTAAAAACAATTTATATTTTTTAATACATTCATAAAAATATTTGTCAAAAGCTTTCAACTAATACTGAAAATGACTGTCACAGATTTCCAAGGAATCTTACAAAAACTTTAGAAGAAGAGCTTGAAAAGTTTTTAAACAAATGAATAAAGTTTTTGAGACATTTTCAAGAAGCTTTTTTAAAATGTTTAGAGCTTCCGCTAAAGTTTTCGTGAAGTGAAGAGTTTTAGATATTTTATTAAAAATGTACTTAAGATTTTTCGCATAATTGTAAATTTGTGCCGTAAATATCGAAATCGAAAAAGTTTTGGCACAATTATGGAAAAAGATTTTAGAAAGCTCTTGAAAAATTTGAGAAAGCTTTTGAAACATATGATGAAGCTTTCTGCTTAAGAAAAAACTTTTTACAATGTTAAGAACTTTTAAAAGATGATATTTATTAATAAATTCAAAATAATTTCAAAAGTTTTATTTAAATATTAAGGAAAATAAGCCCAAGATTTTGAGCTTTTAAAAGATATAAGATGTAGAAAAATTTTTACCATAAATTTCGAAAAATGTTCAAGAAAGTTCCTTAAAAAATTGGAGAAAGTTCTCGTATTTTGTATTTTTTTTTTTTTATTTTAAGATTTTCGTTTATTTTTTAACTTTAGAAAGAAATTTTAGAACTAAAGCTTTTAAGATATTTTTTCAATAAAATTTTTGAATACATTTTACAATGGATATTTTTAAACAATTGTCTATTTGGACAGAAAATTTCGGAAAAGTTTTACCGAAAAAGTTTTTTACTTGGCAGAAAGATTTAAGAAATTTTTTAAAAACTTTGAGAAAGCTTTTCCGAGTACTTACAATGTACTTTTAAAAAATGACAAAATTGTAAATCTTCAGAAATTGAAATAAAACTTCTGAAGAAAAGTTGGGTTGAAACTTTTGAAATTAAAAAAAATCATGTATCAAAGCTTCTTTAAAAATTCAAAATTTTAATGTTAAAAATTTAAATTTGAATGATTTTAAAAAGGTTAAAAACTGAAACGTACTCTCAAATACTTGAACTTTGGAACAAGATTTTAGAACGTTCTCAATAACTTTCGAAGTCTTTCATATCTTATTAAGCTTAAGCAAACTTTTTTCAAAATGTTCAGAGCTTCCGATAATGCTTTCGACAAAGTGTAAAGTTCTTGCTATTTTTTATATATATAACCAAATTTTTTTCAAAGCTTTCCATAAAAATTTTAAAAGATTTCTCCAATATTACCAAAAAGTTGACCAATATATCTTGACTTTCACAACTACTCAGAAAAAGTTTGATATTTTTTAAGCTTTGCGATATTTTTGCTTCATTTATTTTCTTAACCGGTTTCTCTAATACATTAGACTGGTAGCGGACAAAGAATATTATTTCAACGTGAAAATTTTAAGAGCTTTTTCATAGAAAGCTCTTAATTTACATGTTTTTGTACAATTTTGTCGATTTGCAACCAAAAATGTTCGTTTTTTAACCGAAATAGTTCTTATAACAATGTCACGTTATTCACATGTAAAGCTTTTTCTCAATCATATCTTTTTAGGGTTCCATTAAGTTTTTGACCATTAGAAAATCTTTTAAAAATTTTTAAAAAGTCGCAAAAACTTTCATCAAAAGATCTCCAAAACTTTTTACAAAAAACTTATTTCTTATTTATCAAAAGCTTTACGTAAAATTTTTTTGGGTTTCCAAAAGCTTTTTCAAAAATATGAAAAATCTGAAAAGCTTTACATTTAAGTTTCCAAAAGATTTCAAAGTGCTTGTTGTTTGCTAACTCAAAAGCTTTTTAAAAACTTACAAAAGTTTCCTAAAAATGTAATAAAGTTTAAAAAAAGAAAAGCTTTTTCATAGTATGGAAAACTCTTTCAACATTTTTCAAGAAATTGAAACAAAGCTATTTATAAAAATTGTCGTAAAAGTTTTAAAAAGCTTTGAGAAAGCTTTCTAATGCTTCCTACACCTGTTGAAAATAATTTTAAACAAAATTTTGTAATATTTCCATAAATTAGAAATTTATATTTCCAGAAGCTTTTGAACTTATTTCTGTTAACTCTTTTAAAAGCTTTCCAAAAGTTTCATAAGTATTTTGAACACATTCCAGAATGCTTTAGGAAAGATTTTTTTTCATTTTATCGATAGCTTGGCACATATTTTGAAAAACGCTTCTAAAGTTTTTCTAAAAATTTATGCAAGCTTCTCCAAAAGCTTTTCTTTGAAATCTTCATAAGCTTTGACATAACTTTGTAATGATTTCTTAAGTTTTTGAGAATTATTTGAACAAAAATGTGCAATATTTGTATGTTTTTCCAAAAAAGCTTTTTCAGTAATTTTCGTTTACTTTTTAATAAGCTCTTGCAAACTTTCAGAAGTATACTCAAAAAATTTTTAAAATGCTTTTAAAAAGTTTTTTACGTTTTATGAAAAGCTCCCAAAAAATTTCAACGTTTTTAAGGAAATTTGTGAAATTATTACCACAAAGTTTTCTTCAAAATTTGTAAAAGCTTTGACATAATTTTTTTATGTTTCTAAAGCTTTTCGAGAAATAGCTTTTTGAAATAAAAACATGTTATATGGTGCATTAACGCTTTTCCTATACAGGTTTTTTTAATAATTTTCGTTAACTTTTCAATAAGCTCTTCAAAAGTTTCAGAATTATTCTCAAAACATTTTTAGTATGCTTTAGAAAATCTTTTTACTTTTGATGAACACAAAAAATTTAACATTTTTAAAGTCGTTTTCACAAAGTTTTATTTAAAATTTTTACAAGCTTTCACAAACATGTTATCCTTTTCGGAGATAATTTTGAAAAAAATTTGTACTATATCCATTAATGTTTGAAATAATGCTTTCCATTAACTTTTTTAAAAGCTTTTCAAAACTTTCGCAAGTATTTCAAAAGTATTTCCATTTCAGTATTTCTGAAAAGCTTTCAAAAGCTTTCCGAAAACTTTTTCGTCACTTCAATCTCACGAATTTTTTTAATTGTTTTTTTCCACTTTTACAATATGGTGTAGTCGTGGTATAGCGAACTACGACCAATTCTTGTCCAACGTGGGAATTTTCGAAAAGTACTTATTAAAAGCTCTTAGATGATAAGTCTTGTTGCACAATTTGTCATTTTGCACTCAAAATAATTGTTATAACGAAGTCACGAAATGCACACATGACCATTATTGCTAACTATGAATAATAAGCAATGCTCAGTCAGGTCTTCAAAAGCGTCCCTTTCATTTTACCAGCAACATTTGCTGCTTCAACATGTTCATCAACATTTTTACAAAATTTTTGCATACGCAAGCTTTTGATTCATGCATCGTGATCAATTAAGTGCATTTAGTGCCAGCTTTTAAGCAGAAAAATAGCAACATTATGATTTTTCTCTTTGTTTTGATGATAATAAAAACAATATCACGAATAGCTGCAAGAAAAGCAACTTTTTTGCAAACTCTTTGAAAACCTTAAAAAAAACTAAAAAAAAAACATACGACAATGTCATAAATTGCCGCAATGACAGCGTACAATTAAAAAAAATCTTGTGACAAGAATTTAACAGAAAAAAGATACAACTTTACAAAAAGAAAAAATTATATAAAAAATGACGTCATGCGTAGCAGATAAAATGCAGCTGTGAACGCATTTGACGCACTTCGTTGACTTTAGGTTATAGCTCGTCAGTGGAGATAAAGCGAACGCATTCCAGAAATTTTTAATTTTTTATTTTTATTTTTCAAAACGAGCGGCGAATTTTTATTATATGTCAGTCTAGTGCATTGTTTGTTCAGAAAAAGAAAAAAAAACACAGATAACAGCAAATTTTGTAGAAATGTAGCAGATCAAAGATTAAACATTTTAAGACGTTAGAAAAACTTGCTTTCAAATTGTTTTAAAAAAAAAATTAAACATAGCCAACAATTAAGAAAACTTGTGGCACGCATCGCACGCACTTTCATTTTTACTAAAAATCATTTATTTGTCTGCGACATGCGCGTAATTTTTTGCTGTCATCGTTGTTGTTGTTTTTGTTGTTGAATCAATTACAACCAGCTGGAAGCTATCAGTGCATCAGGCTGTCTATCTGTCTGTTATGGAAACAAACGGATCAGTTCGCCTATTTGTCTGTCTGTCTGTGCGTCCTAGCTATCTATCTTGCTATCTGCTGTGCGGCACTTGCTGCATGCTACGCATTCTTGGTGCAAATTCCAGCTTGATTTTTTTTTTTTTTTTGATATTTTGTAATAATTGCAAGATTTATTTGCGCATTGTTTTTATGAATTTTTTGTTTTTAATTATTTCAAGAGCTTTGTATAATATACTAAAAATTATTGCAATGAATTTTTTTTCTTATAAGCAGCCGACTGCATAAAGTAGGTCATAAAGTAGTTGTAACAACTGTTGTGGTTTTGTATATTTTTTTTGAAAAATATTAATGCCAAAGCTTTTAAGTAGAATAAGCCATGAGGTCATGATCCGACAAGTTCTTTTGATTTCTACTTTTAATTATGTCAGAAAGTCATCTATTGAATATTTAGAAAACCAATTAACCTCGAATAATAGGCCATCAAAATACTCTTTAAGATGCATTTAAATTCCTTTAAAGAGCAAATCAATTTGTTTGAACCAATGCTAAAAAGGCGGCTTAAATAACTTGAAATATTAAAAGCTTTTTAAGAAACTATTCACCATAATTCACAAAACTTGTTGAGAAAAATGTTCCGGCTTTCAGTGTTTCTACAATAATTTGATACTCGTAATTCCTCAAAATCAAACTAAAACCTCTTGGGTTATCATGGTTATAGTTATTGTGTTTTAATTTTTATACTGTTTTAAAACTTTTTCAAGAGCTTTTTGCAAAGTTTAATAGGCTTCATAAAAATTTTTCAAAATTATGCCTACTGGTGAAAAAAAAACTCTTGAATCGAAACATTTTTGATGGATTTAAATTCGTTTTAAATAATTCTGAAAAAAATCAAAATTTTGTGTTAAAATAAGCTTTCGAAATAATAACTACCTTATACATAAAAAGCTCTCTTCTTCGAATATAGAAATTTAAGAGATAAATTATGCCATAAAAGTTTTCAATTAAAAATTATTCACAAACATATGCAATAATTTTTGCAATTTATAAAATTATTTCACAATGTGAAGCAAAAGCTTTCTTAAACCTTTGAAACTTTTATTTAAAATGATAAAGCATTTCAACAATCTTTTTAAGCTGTCCAAAATAGATTCAAAGTATTTGCAAAAAGCTTCAAAAGCTTTAAAAAAAGTTTTAACACTGAAGTTTTTTCAAAAGTTTCATGAAGTCTTTTATACTTTGCAAAAAGCTATCGAAAAAGTTGAGATACAGGCTAAAAAATTCAACACAATAATTATAACCATGATTACTCAAGAGCTTTTGGTTTGATTTTAAAGAATTGTTAAATTATCATAGATACACTGAGGGGAAAAAGCTTTAAAAAAGCTGTGAAACATTAAAATTAATCTTAAAATGCTGTTTAAAATAGCATCAAAATATATCTAAAAGCTTTTAAGGCTTTTAAAAAGCATTTGAAGTTTTTAGTAAGAGCAATTAAATTTTTAAAATTTTTATGAAGCATTTTAAACTTTGTAAAGTTTAAATAAATTAAAAGACAATAACTGTAAACATGATAGCCCAAGAGCTTTTGGTTCGATTTCAGACAATTATTAACTTATCATAGATACACTGAAAGGCAAAAGCTTTACAAAAGCTTTGAAACATTAAATAAAATTATGCAGCTTTTAAAAAATCTTAAAATGCTATTTAAAATAGCTTTTAGAAAGTTTTTAGGAAGAGCAATTGAAGTTTTTACAAAAAATTTTTAAAAATTTTTATGAAGCCTATTAAACTTTGCAAAAAGCTCTTGAAAAAGTTTTAAAACAGGATAAAAGTTAAAACACAATAACTATAACCATAATAACCCAAGAGCTTTTGGTTCGATTTAAAGGAATAACGAGAATTAAAGTATTGTAGAAATACTGAAATGCAAAAGATATAAAAAAGTTTTGAAGCAATAAAGAAAACTATGAAGCATTCCAAAAAATTTTTCAATAGCTTCAAAGTATTTCCAAAGTGATTTTAAGGCTTTTAAAAAGCATTTAAAGTTTTTAGGTAGAGCAATTGAAGTTTTTAAAAAAGTTCTCAAAAGCTTTCTGATGCCTATTAAACTGCAAAAAGCTCTTGAAAAAGTTTTAATACAGGATAAAAATCAAAACACAATAACTATAACCCAAGAGCTTATGGTTTGATTTTGAGGAATTACGAGTATTAAATTATTGTAGAAACACTGAAAGGCGGAAGCTTTAAAAAGCTTTGAAACACTAAATAAAAATATGAAATTTCATAAATATTTTTAAGCTCTTAAAAATAGCTTCAAAGTATTTCCAAAGTGGTTTAAAGGCTTCAAAAAGCTTTAAAAATCTTTCTATAAGAGCCATTGAAGTTTTTTAAAAAAGTTCTTAAAAGTAAAAAATAAAAATAATTATGAATAGTTTATGAAAAAAAAAATCTGAAGTAAAATAATTTTGAATATATTTTGGTGCGTTTGCTAAAATTGTTTAAAAGTGTTAGACAAAATCTGTAAGCTCTAAGAAAAATGAAAAAGCCTTCAAGCTTTTAGAAACAAGCTTTTTAAACAGCTGCTTAAAGCTTTTTAAAGTAGCTTTTTACAAGAGCCTTTAAATCTCTTAACACAGCTTTAAAATTTTTCAAATTAGCTTTTGAATCCGTGCAAAAGACCTTTATGATGATTTATAAATTTTTCAAAAGCTTTTCAACTTTTCAAAGTGTTTTCGTAGAGGATAAAATTGCAACAGATAAAAGTTTGAGGACCAAACGCTTTTGATTCGGTTGTAAAAAATTATACAGGTTAATGAAAAAAAATTACAAGTAAATAATATTTTAAATATAAGTAGTTGCATTTGATAAAATTATTAAAAATTTAATGTAAAAGTTTTCATAAATGCTAACGTAGCTTTTTAAGAATTCCTAAAGAGCTTTTTAAGATTTTCAGAAGAGCTTTCAAGGTTCTCTCAAGGCTCACCACTGATCGTCACTACACGGTTGAAGCAACAACAAAAAGAGCTTTCCGATTGCACAGCTTTACATTAAAATAAAAAGTGGTTCAAAGCTTTTTGTCATTGAATGTAATTTTTTGCATAAACCCCCACTGCATGAACGTTTAAAGCATAACAAATAAAAATTCAAAGTACAGCAGAAAAACCGAAAATTTACGCCGTGTACGAGCACAGCGAGCCAATTGCTGGTTCGTCTGCAAAAATACAAAAACACAAAAACACACGACGCTTGCGAGCTATGAGAAACCAGGCAGTGGTGATCACAGTTTTAAACCAATGTCGGGCATTCTGTCGTTGCTAGAGCTTCACACGCACGCTGTTAGAGCTTTTTACACACTTTTTTAACGTTGGAAAGCTTTTAAATGCACAAATATACATAACACCAAGATTTCGGCTGTGTAAGAATGCCCACCAATGTTTTAAACACAGCTTTTGAAGCTACTCAAAAGACTTCTTAAAGTTTTACAAAGAGCTTTTGATGTTTTAAAAAGTGCATTTTAACTGCACAACAGATTTTTTGTGATTTTCAAAAAGCTCATGAAGCTTTTTAAGCTTTCCAAAGTATTTTGAAACTTTTAAAATCTTCCAAAGTTGATTAAAACTTAATTCACAAAAACTTTTGATCGATTAATGTTGCTAATAATTTTTGTGAACATTCTTGGCGCACGAAGTATAGCTTTTAAGCTACTGATGATCTTTGAAAAGCTTTTTACTCATATAGACATTTAGTACAAATAATTGTGTTTACTTAGATTTTATTTCTTTTTTTTTCATTAAGAAAAAGAAAAATATTTTTGAAAAACTTAAAACTTAACGCTCTGAACGTTGCCAAAAAATTTCTCAAAGACTTTCAAAAATTGTTCCGATAAAGTTATTAAAGACTTTATATTCTATAAAATATATAAAAGAAGTTCTCTGTAGAAAACTTCTTTTCTTTACATCAAATAGAAATTGTTGTCAAGCAATAAATACATTTTGATTGAAATGTTGCAGCAACATTTAATTTTAAACAACATCATAATTTATGTGAACAGCCAACAATTAAATGTTTGCATATTTATTACAGCTCGTGCAAGGGGCGATGAAAATCAAGACACCACACATCGCCACAACACGCCCACAACCAATGCATATTAATAAAAATTTTAATAACTTTTTACATTTACGCGCAAAAATGCAAAAAAAACAAACAGATGCCAAAAAATGTGATGTTTTAAAATTTTATAAAAATGTCCGATTTCTGTCATAGATAATATCGCGACTGATTTATGATTGTTTGTGAAAACAAAAAGCTCACTGTTTTCCAGTATCATGTGAACTACATACAAAAATATTTTTATTTTGTTATTTTTGCGTGCTGGTAATGAACTTTGGCAACTTTCTGATGGAACAACATTGAACAGTGCTGCCAAAATTCAATACAAGGACGCAGTAACTGACAGAGTTGCCAACTGTTAGAGCGATCAACTTAAATACTACAGTGCATAAAATTTAATTACTTTATGCAGTTGTGTGGAAGCTGCAGGCGCTGGTTTTTGTCCTCGCTGCAGCATTTATGTTATATAGCTAATTGGTGCAATATTTATTGATTGCTCTGGCAGTTTTTTTGAAGCGAAGCTTTTGTTTTTTCACTGAGGCAATTTTGTATTGATTGAGAGCGATTTCAAGTTCAATAACTTAAAGGGAGCCAGTCATTGAGGAAACGAAGATTATGAAATCAGTTCAAGTAGCTACAGCCAAGAGCAAAATAATGGCAATATTAATGTTTGTCGGCCTCTGCGGTTGTTTTCATTAATATAGTCACTATCTTGTTCTTTGACGACATCAATTAAATCAGTTATTGAAAAAAATTCTGAATTAATTTAAAAAAATGCTCTTCCATGCACTGAACCTAATAATATAAATATAAAGTGCCTAGGATAGCAATGGCTAAGACAGTTGTCCGACAAGTGGGCTTTAAAGTCCCATTGTTCATATAACCTCATGTGTAACCTGTTGTTATAAGTCTCTTGCTTTGCTGAACCATGAATTTGATAAATTTGTCGATTTGATTTGATGCTCTTCTCAAGACTGCATCAAGGGAGGGAAGGTCGACTAAGGAAGATCTTTTGCTTAGGGAGATTTCTTGCGGAGAAGTTACTCTTGCTTGGAGCTAGGCAACGGCACAGGAGATGCTCAACGCTTTCCTCTTTTTCTCTTTTTCAGCATATTTACAACTTCCACAGTGGTCATTGGCTTCGTATGGTCGCAAAAGGACCAACTAATGCAACAAAAATGCAATATGTTGCATGAAATTCTTACTCTCTGAGTAGAAGTGCTACGAAGAATTTTATTATACAACAGTAAAAAATGGTTTTTTGACTTCATAACAAAAAAAAAAAAACAAAAAAAACATACAGCAGTTTCGACTTTGTCGTAACACAAGACGTAGAATTATTCTATTCGCTTTTGATGACATCTTTTTTAAAAAATCCATTTTGTATGGGACCTGTACAGATGACCTTTAAGGGAGTGGTGGAGAGAGTTAATATGCATGACCAACCCCCATTACTTCTGCAAAAGGAACATTTTTCCCCAAGACACCTATTCGCTCCGACCACTCCTTAGAGGGGCTCCTATACAAATTTTATGATTTTTGTATATTTATTCCATACACCTGAACAGATGACCGTTAAGGAAGTGACGGAGGGGGTTTACATGTATGACCTACCTCCATTACTTCTACAAAACGAACATTTTCCCCTTAGAAACCTTTTCTCTCCGACCACTCCTTAGAGGGGCTCCCATACAAATTTTATGATTTTTGTATATTTATTTCCTACACCTGAACAGGGGGGCTTTAAGGAATGGCCGGGGAAGGTTTATATGTAGGAACGACCTCCTTTACTTTTGTAAAAGGAACATTTTTCCCTTGGGGACCTATATCCTACGACCTCTCCTTACGTGGGCTCCAACACAAAAACGCAATAGGGGCATATTAATTTTGTCACTCTGTTTGTAACGCCCATAAGGAGGCGTAGGTATAGAAAAGTATATATACTCTTGATCAGCATCACCACCCAAGTCGATTTAGCCATGTCCGTCTGTCTGTCCATCTCTTCGTGTGTAACTTATATGTGTTTAAAAATAACAAATTGAGTACTCTGGAATTGTAAAACATGTTCCGAAACTATATAGTTCCGCAGTTCCATTTGATTGAATGAAACTCATGCAACTCATTTGCAGCAGATACAAGAACCATGCGCAAAGCATACGGAAACATCAAATGTTGGCTTTATGTTTCATGTAATTGTGTAAAATTTAAATAAGCTAGAGAGTTCAAACATGAATTTTTCTCCCAGTGAGGATCAAGCAGACCAACAAGTGCTAACATCAACATTGTACGATCAGTACTTTAGGCACACCAAAGGCTCAAAGTGTGACCTAAAAACGCTATCAACCGCCGCTTGATCACTATCAACCGCCCTACTAACCTACGAGAATGACATATTCTACGTCAAAAATTGAGCCACGACACTAAAGAGACAACCGCTTGATTTAGTAAAAGACCAATAAAAAATCATTGCATGGAATTATAACTGCGTTACAAACAACAAACAATAAACAAAATATTAATGTAGTCATTAGGCCGCTCAAGGAACCTCTTAAAGTAACCTAAATGCACCAAATGCAAAAGAAAAAATAAAACTAAACTAAAATCAAAATATGGGAAAATATTAGGACAAGGGTGTGAATAAGTACTAAAACAAGAAGTCGAATAAGGACGAGTGCAAGGATATGAAGAAGATCAGGGCCAGAAATAAAACAAGAAGTAGGACAAAAGTTTGTACGAAGAATAGAGCATGGTATTGGACAAGGATAAGAACAATAATTCCGACAAGGATTGGGAAGGACTTCGACAAGGATTGAAACAAGGATGAAAACAAAAATCTAAACGCACCTGAGAAAAGGACAGGGAATAGAACAAGGCTTTGGACACACAAAGGCCAAGAATTAGTATAAAGTTTTGGAAAATAAGTGGGACAAGGATTAGTGAATGGATTTGAACAATAATCCCGTATATTAAAACAAGAATTGGAATAAGGATGAGGACAAGTTTGAAATCAAAGAAAAGGAAAAGGATAAGAATAAGGAAAATGATAAAAATACGCTGTCAAGTCAAAATCTACGAGTGTGTCCACCATACACCCAACTTCTTTTTTTTTTCTTGGGATGAGAGCAGCTTCGCTTAGATTTGATTTCTCTCTAAATAAAGTAAAAGAAAAATAAATGTGTGAAAAAAATACGCCCAAGTTCAAAAACTTGCAGTGTTCTCATGACCCCAATTAGGAAACTTTTTTGTAAATAACTATAATTATTGAGCTTGATTAGCTATAGCGAAAAATACAAAATTAAGAAAAAAAAAAAAAATACAAACGATATAAGTTCTAGGTACACAGAAAAAAAAATCACACACTTTCAAAAAGCGTCTTAATACCCGCTAATTGCACTTTAATGCAACCTTAAAGGCTGCTACTACACTAGGTGTCAAACGGTAAGTGTCAGCAAACAACAACAAAAACAAAAACAAACAACAACAACAATAACAACAACAACAACATCAATAACAACAACAAAACAAACCACAAACTATAAAACTATAAAATAAGTAGCTACTTTCTGCTGATCTGCAAACAAAAGCCGCTTCGTAGGTGTCAGTTGTATATCTCTTTGATGTTGTTGTTGTTGGCGTTGATGTTGTTGTCATTTCGATACGCTTGCTCGTTAGCCTCCATAGAAGAGCCTCCAGAGTGAATGTTGTAAAAATTAAAAAAAAAAATTAGATATCAGCATCCGAATGCAGCATGCTTGCACTTTAGTGTAGTTGTTGTTGCTGTTGTTGTTTTTGGTGTTGTTGTTGTTGTTTTTGGTGTTGTTGTTGGTGCTGTTTTTTATTTGCTGTCATTGTTAACACTGACACACAAACATTGGATTAGTGACACTTGACAATTTTACTAAAGAGCTGGCAACACCGTTTTGTTAGTTTTGTAGCTGTTATTGTTGTTAATACTGCTGTTGTTGCTGTTGCTATTTCTGTTGCTGTTGTTGTTGCTGTTGTTGTTGCTGTTGTTGTTGCTACTGTCGTTGTGGCAGTGATATCATTTATAACAGTGAGCTGTCATGTTTAGAGAGTATAAATGTGACAGCTGTCAGTTGTAAGTTTATTGTTGTTGTTGTTAATGATGATGCTCGTTATGTTCTAATTTTGTTCAAATAACGTCGTGATCGGCTATAATTAGTGGATTAAAATTTTCAAAATGTTTCAAAAAGGTTCACTTTTGCCTCTTTCCGATTCTAGTCTAAAGACACAGTTACTTAAAGTATTGAACTATGCGGGTAGTATCGAGTTTTACCCATAAATGCTGAAGGAGACCCATTTCAAGCTCTTTTTTCTGAGGTTCATACTTGAATGAATACATAAAAATAACATTTTTGGTATTTTCCTTCAATCTCCGCTCTCAAAATTACATTTCCATCATTCCAAAATAAATATGATGTATTCTTAACCAAAAAATATGGAAAATTTTCATTTAAATATTCGACGAAAACTGTGGATAAACGTGGATCTCTTCATAAAAGACCCTGTACTTTCAGAAGAACTTTTTAGAGTTTACTCCTTAAGATTCGATTTTCATAGGTATAAGCTCGCGGTACGAAAAAAAGTTAGTGAGTGAAATCGACTGTTAGAAAAAAGTAAAGACGTTATATGGTGGAATACTGTGCTGTGGTGAAAAGATTCAGTTTTCCAGAGCGACATCTGTGTTTTTATCAGTCAATTTCTAGCTACAAATTGGTGGGTGAATTTGCTCACATTCAATATCGATACAGCGAGTATCTAATCATCTAAGCATCAGGTAATAATAATTAATAATATCGCCTGAGATCAAAATTCGAACAAAATTCGACGGTTGACCAACTGTTGCGTATCATGGAGGAGGAAGGCTACAAAGTTATTGCATATGCTGATGACATTGCTCTTGTCTTTAACGGAAAATTTCCTCAAACTCTCTGTCAACTCATGGAGAGAGCACTCGCAATCCTCTCAAGATGGGCGTCCTCTTGTGGTTTGAGTGTAAACCCGGAGAAAACAGATCTCATCCTTTTCACCAGAAAATATAAAATCCCTAACTTAGAACCTCCGCGTCTGAACGGCACGAGGTTGCTCTTTAGTGACACCACGAAATACCTAGGAGTTATTCTGGATAAGAAACTTATCTGGAATGACAACATAAAGGAACGTGTTCGAAAAGCAAACATAGCTCTGTTTGCCTGTAAAAAATCGATTGGCAAAAAATGGGGTTTTTCCCCTAAAATAGTACGCTGGATCTATACGGCAATTGTCCGCCCCATACTTATATATGGCTCACTGGTATGGTGGAGGGCCCTGAATAAGAAAACTACACTTCAGAAATTTGCTAAGGTTCAAAGAAATGCAAGCCTATGTATTACCGGGGCATTATGCTCAACCCCAACTAGTGCTCTGAATGTCATGCTTCACCTACCTCCTCTAGATATCTTTGCCAGAGAATGTGCTAACATAGCAGCTCTCAGACTAAGAAAATCTGGAAATTGGATAGGTAATAATTGCGGTCACACATTAATTCTAGACTCTCTGTCCCTGACAGAACAGATTACTGTGTGCCCTGCCTAAACCTTGAAAAGAACTATGAGGTTCTCATCCTTTCACGGCTAGACTGGGTTAACAAAACCCCCCTTAAAACCACCGGCATTAAAATCTTTACTGACGGATCTAAGCTTCAAGAACAAGTAGGAGGAGGTATCTACTCCCAGGATCTTGGAATTGAAGCTTCCTTTAGACTCCCAAAATATTGCAGTGTCTACCAGGCGGAGATGATGGCCATTCACGAAACCGCTAAGATTCTAGGTCAAAAAGACCTCAGTGGAAAAAGTATCCACATTTTTTCAGACAGTCAAGCTACGCTCAAGGCGCTAAACTCACATATTGACAACTCCAAAATTCTCACTGAATGCCGCAGATCTCTCAACGAGATGGTCAGGTTATTCAGAATCCACCTCGTATGGGTACCCGGACACAGGGATATCGAGGGCAATGAACTGGCTGACGATTTGGCAAGGAAGGGTACGACCTCTTACACCCTCTTAAACGAGGACTTTATTGGTATACCCATTTCCTCCTACAAACTCCGGTGCAGGAGCAAAACTTTAAGCCGTGCACAAGAACGCTGGGAGCAACTTGACACATCTAGGATAGCTAAGCTTACGTGGCCTTCCTACGACTTAAAACGCACCAATTCGCTGCTTGAACTTAACAGGGTAAACCTGTCTAAAATAATAGGAATCCTCACGGGTCATTGCTTAATCGGAATGCATGCTCTTCATTTAGGAGCTATATCTAATGACTTTTGCAGAAGCTGCATGTGCGAAGAGGAAGAAGAAAACACTCCGCACTTCCTCTGCGAATGTCCGGCACTAGCTAGAAGGAGAATGGCAACTTTGGGCCATCCCTTCCTAAGTAGACTCACCGAAGTCTCATGCCTGGAAATTAGGCATATTTTAAAGTTCATACTCTGTTCGAACTGGTTTATAGAGGAGGGAAATCTCTAGTTAAAAAAGGGATTATGTGGTGTCACAACGGGCCTGTACTGACCTAGGTGTACGAGTCGTCTATCGGCTCAGCCACTTCAACCTAACCTAACCTATTTACTATGTGTACACGTTACATTTTCTTATCATCATTTTCATATACGTGCACACCAATGCATACCTTTTCACTCCCTCCTTCAAAAATTCCTGCGTGCGCCTATGTTTAGGAATGTTTAGATTTAATCATCGAAATTTTCTGAAACTTTATATTTATTTTCTTTAGTTTAATTGTATGAAATGATTTATACAATTTCTTATTTAACTTCTTTACTTTAAGAAAAAGACTTAAAGTAATTCATCCGAAAATTATCCCTTTCAATACACTCCCTACATTATGTTTGACAATCTTTTCGTCATATATGTATGTGTTACTCGTATATCGTGAATATTTATAAAAAAAGCAAAACTACATGATAATGAATAATTATTTGTGATATATGACTGTATCATTCATTAGTCAACATCGACAGCTCAAGAATTACAAGAAAATTGTTTGCAATTTAAATTGCAATTAAATGCATTAAAATTAATTTGTAAGCAAATTGAGTGATATATAGCAACAACATGATCTCATAAGTGCAAGAACAAAAACACAAAAAAAAAAAAAAACAAAACTATGAAATAATATTTAAATTTGATGTCAGCGCATGAAAAAACATTTTTATTAAAGCATGATATAAAAAATCGTGCTGCCACATTTTTGCACTCGTTATTATTAGAGTGCTAAATGATGAATAAAATTTTCAACTTGACATACTCGCATGACGAAGACGATTATTAAAGGTTGAGCAAATAATGAATGTGATAGGAATGAGGCAGGAAGATTTGATATTAACAAAGAACTCAATAGATGCTCATGATATAGAAATTATTTCAAAACTAAGTTGACAAATTAAGTTTTTTTTAGTAGAAATTTAAAAAGCTCGCTCTAAACACTTTCAAAAATGGTTGAAAAGACTTCGATTTTATATAAAATGCTTAATTATTCCATAAAATATTCTATAAAATGTTTAACTATTCATGTCAAGAAATCGATGAAGTATTTATTTTGAAATTGCTTAACTGGAAATTTTCAAGTTTATCTTAAAATGATAAAAAAAATCTACATTACTGTGAATGCTCTTGTAAATTGAAAAACTGAAGAAAACATATGAATCTATTCGATTTTTGAGAAAAACATTGTTCTTTTCATTACTGTGGAATTAATGTTTGAGTTTTGATATGAAATAAAATATCAAAACGAAGAGCGGCAATAAACTAAAAGCAAGCAAAGGTGAATAATGGCGAGTACACATCCAGCACACAACGTCCACCTTATTTGAGCATCGATAAATTTGCAGCGATCGTTCTCAGATTTCTAAAGGAGAACCCAAAATCGGGACACACAAGCTAAGAAGTCGGTCAATACGACTACATAACCTTAAAAAATTAGAAATAACGCCATAGCAAATTTTCTAAAAGTTCATTCAAAATTGGGACGCACAAGTGGAGTCGATATTCTCTTGTTCGGTCGATATGAAACCAAGGGAAAGGAAAAAAATCGAAACATTACATACTTATACCAGTATAGTGCGTTATAATCTTTTTCTATATCCTACTTCAGTCGCGATCTACTTTCTAAAGTAATAGTTCTAATGCTTGAATGTTATTTTGTTTGTTGGTGCAGTATTTGTACGTATACCTATCAGAACATATCTTTACTATACCTCTTGATTTGAAATGCGACATTAAAAGAAATGTAGTATTTGAAAGCATGATAAATGGTTTGACTTTTTTGCTTGACTCTTTAATACCTCGTATATTTTCAGGCATCAATCGATAAATCGACATTAGTCCAGATATAGCAAACGTGATCTTTTCATATGGAAATGTCTTGAAATGATCTGAATATCACACAGGCTAAAAAGTATGCTCTAATATTTTTTTGAATTTCTTAGCTCCACTCTACGTAATAATAAATCCAATATTAATTTGAAAAAAAAAAATTCTTATAAATTCGTATAATAACAATCTATTGGTTTTTTTATAATAAATAAAGATGATCCCGAAGCTTGTATGCATTAAGTATAAAGATTGTTACCGTTAAAGTATGTTTTGATGAGAAGAAATTCCTAGGAAATGTCCAATGACGGTGAAACTTTTCAAGAAGCGTGTCACATAAGGACCGTTTTTTTTTTAAATTAACCGCCTTTTTTTTGACGGCTGTACAGTATTTTTTTGACCTCCTATGATGGTCAAAAAGTTTGATGTGTCACTATCCATTTAAAAGATTGCTTTGAGTGGATTTTAGTACCATACACATTTTCTAGTTAATCTAGGTGTATTAGCAGCCAAAAGGGTATTTTTTTATATAATTTTACCAGATTATAAGCATCTCTATCATTCTTGGATACAAGCTATATGATGATATTGGATCACCCCTATAAGAAGATTTGTGAACAAAACTTATCGCCATCAAGATTTTCTTTATAAATCAGATATTGTTACATTATCTCTCATTAAAATCCTAATACCTATCGTTAGCTGAGGTAAAAGTGCATTTATTTTTTTTTTTATGGAATTTGTTAAGAACAGGAACCGATCCTATTACTCTTAGTCGTCGTAGTTGGTTCATCGACTCAAACCATTGAATTATAATTCGTGAAACCATTGAAAAGACGTGAAGCTTGATCTCTTAGGCATATTGACGAAATTGAAAATAAATTCTTTCGAAAGAGTAAAGTAAAAATATCTACTCTTCTGTATAAAAATATGAATATTTTCGTATACGAAAAATATGAATTTTTTAAACTTTCAAAATTTTTATTTCCTAACCTATTCCAGACGTACAAAATTTGATTGTACCAATGGGTTAATGATGTCCATATACATATTAAAAAATAAGAAAAAAAAAAATATTAAAATTAAAAATTAAAAAATATTAAAAGCAAAATTATTCCAAAGTCTGACAATATCGCTTTTGACGTCATGCTCTCTCTCTCTCTCTATCTCATTTGCTGAACGCGTAATCTGGTTTCTATCATTCTTGGGTTGAGCCTTAAGAAAAATTCGATTTCAACAAATAAAAGATCTCTTACCGTACTTTCGGACTAAAAATTTTAAAATTTTTTAAAGCGTGAGAGTAAGAAAAAAAAACTTTCAAAAATACAGAAAAACACAAAAAAGTACGAGAACGCTTTTCGGAATAATATTGTGTAAACTGTCATTGCATCGACATTATTTTGTTTTTCTTTCTTTTAATCGAAAAAATGGAAGAAGATAAAAAATTTAATATTGAATGTTTCCCAGGGACTCATGTGCGATTTGTTTGGTTCAATTCCAGCGCTTTCTTGATGTGAAGCATCGGCAGTGCAGACGACATGCTTACGATTTTTAACAATATTGAAATTAATTCTCAAGTAAACATTTATTTTTAGTTTTTACACAATTTACCATGTTTCTGGTTGCATAAGTTCCATTCCAATAGTTTTTATTTATTTCAGAGAACTTTTTTGCAATTTCTTTATTAACTTGTAAACTGCAGTTGGACACTTTTGCCATTTTGCCAGAAGGAATTTCTCAGACTAAAATCTGCAACTTTTACAGGAAGGAGGAATTTTTTTCATTTCTTATTTCAATCGCACTTTCTCTTACCACTTTTTTCCAGTACGAGAACACTTCTCAGACTAAAACCTGCAAAACTGTTTGATTTGACTAATTCTTTAGCGAACGGGAACAAAACTAATCCCTGACAAAATTATAGGAAATTTAATCAATTTTTGACTGTTTGAAGAGAATTTTTTCAAACTGAGAAATGTTCTCACTTTTTGTCTTTTTTCTCTAGAAAGTATTTAAACAATGTGACTGGTAACAGCTTTTTGTGTTTAACTTAAAAGTAGATTTTATATAAACTCAACTTTCGCGTTTATGATTATGAACTTTAATAATGCTTTTGTATGAAGCATTTAAGCATATCTTAAAACCTAAAAGCTCATTTTTTTACCATGACTGTGCCCTAATATTACAATTTTTCTGTGAAAATTTCCAATTTTTTGGAAAATTCCAATGAAAAATTCCAATGTCCAAGGAAACGCAAGTTCGGGCTTAATTTGAGCTTTATCTTTAAGTGAATTTTCGAGCTCTTAAAAAAAAAAATAAAACACAGGCGCGTAGTTGGACACACGAGAGAGATGAAGCTTTTTCGCAGTTGTATAGATTTGATAATTAATTCCTTTCAGTGGATTTATCGATTATATTCGACACTGCATGCGCGTCATAACATGAATTTCAATTTTAATTATCACGGAGAGGGTTAATTTTTTTTGCTGCTTTTGTTGCTTGGATAGCCAATACACAAACCTTTTAATAGATATTTTACGATATGAAGGATAGCCAATACACAATCCTTATAGCCTTTTAATAAATATTTAACAATATCAAGCAGAGCCAATACACAATCCCTTTAATAGATAATTCGGATCTTAAGTTAATACTTACCCCATCACCATTCACTATCACGAAACGAGGCACGATCGACATAAAAGAAACGATCAGCAATAATTTCTTGCATTCAAAAATCTATTGCTTATCGTGGCTTGCTTATCGTTGGTGTGCTTTTTCGTGATACAGATTGAAGGGACTAATATTGAACTAGCGACGTTGCACAGCGAAGGCTTATGGTGTGTTGGTTAGGGTATAGAACCATGAATCGATGGGAGATGAGTTCAATTCCCACGGCAAATAAAGAAATATTTTTAATTTTACATTTTCTTGTTGTAATAGACGCAAGCAAAAAGCAACATTAATTCTAAGAAAAAGGTGTCGAAAAAAGTGTCGTTTTTGAGATTTTACTCCAGCAAATCACAAAACGAGGCGTAAAAAGCTTCGCTTAGAAAAATACAAATGGCAGATTTTAAAAGTAGTGTAAGTTGTAGTGAAAAGACGTGGAAATTTACCATTTTTTAATTTACTTTTCAGTTTGAAAACTTATAGATTAGCATCCACTCAAAACCGTGGATAAATGTGAATAAAATAGTTGTACTTTCAGGATAAATACTTTTTTCTAACCTGAAAACGCTTTGTTCTTTTAAAAAATGGGGACAACTCCATTTGAGTTGAAAATCGAAAAAAATATTGTTCAGAATATGTCACAGATGACAAGCTGTCATATTTATATGGCGTATTTTGATAAATGATATTATTGCATGGCTTTGAAAAAAGAAAACAAAAACAATTAATACAGCTCAATCTATGATTGTTATGCGCTTAATTGATAAGTTAAATTTGACTATCGAATATATCATTCAATATCCTCTCTATTTATAGAAGATATCCTTTATAAAAATGTCAATTAAAATATTGAATGGCTGATTTTGATGTTAAGATAAGAAAAATCAATTAATTCATTTTAATCTAGAACAAAAAACAATTACTACAAAAATATAAACCATTTTATTTTGCTCTTCTCTTTTCAGGTATGTATGAAAGAAAATGTGTAACAAAAACAAAATGCAAAAAAACAAAAAAACAAAACGTTATCCAATGTCATGTCCATAGGGTGAGTTTCAGCAGTTCTTTTAATCTATTATTTAATAAATATTTTTAAAACGCCCACCAGTATGCAACAATTTTTTAGCGCGCTCACTTATATTGATTCGCTCTAACCTCTAATCTATGACAACATCAAAACATCAGAATCGACCTAAAGCGACCCAAATCAGCTCAGCCAAAATAGCATTAAAAAAAAAAACAATAGCAAGGAAAAAATCCTTTTCTAATAGCACTGTAAATAGTAGCAGATTGAAAAATAGCGACATGCTGAAAAGCAAACAGAAAAATCACGTCAATAATTAAAAGCACAAAAACAAAAACAAAAAAAAGAAAAAAAAAAAACGCAAAAAAGGACGAACAGACAACAACGGCAACCAGTCAGGGAAAAAATTCCTCAACAAACTAAAAACAAAAGCAAAACTTTGCGACTTTTCCAAATTGTTTGCACAGACAACTGGTAGAAAACTACAAAAACAACAACAACATTAAATGACGACAACATTAAGAACGCATTCGCGAGCAGAGCAGTAGCAGGACGGCACGATTTCACAGGACGACAATGAGCACGACTTTTACGTTGATGTTGTTGATTATTGCGGTGCCAGTCGACGACTGACACCTCGCACATAGATAGACAACACACACATACACACAAACACACACACAATTAGACAAACACGTGTGCACTACTCTTGCAGTCACAAAATCTCGACAAGCGTCGCCGAAATGTAAACGAAGACTCATTAATATTGAATAGCATGGAATGTATGTTTGTATGTCTATTTGATTCTCTCTATACATGTACCAATGTGAGTTGTGTGTGTGTATGTGTTGTTGTAAGCATGTATGTAAGTGTTTATATTTACATAACCATTCCACAAGGACATCATCAGGCTGCGCATTGAGCATTTTATATTCATTTAATGCAACAACAACAGCAACAACAACAACAACAACACTCAATGAAGTGTCCTCTAAGTCCGCAAGTGGCTTTATCTGTTGCATGGTGCAATCATTACACTCCACATCGAATGAAAGGCATCACGAAATTTTTATTCTTAACTTGTTCATTTTGCCACTTTTTCAACAGCTCTTTCACTTTTACTTGGAAATGGTATTTTTTTTTTGTTTTTTTTCTAATTGTGTGTTGCTATATTGAAAAAAAAAAAAGAAGTACAGGGTGGGCCAAATACAAGTTTTTTCTTTAAAATGCAGTAAAATGAACAAAATTAAATTTATCCATATATTATAGCTTTATTAACAAAAACAAACATTCCCATTAACTATGAAACACAACGGCGTTCAAATGGCTGGCTCGGCTGGCTTCGCAGTAGCGCATTCTGTCACTCCAATTTTCCAAGTCCATGTTGATGATTTCGTGCTGTAGCTCACGAATTGCTTGAATTATATTGACCTTAAGTGCTAGAATCGTTTCCGAATTGCATAACATCGGTCCCACAAAAAAAAATCCAAAGGGGTCAAATCGCATCTTCAAGGCGGCCAATTGGCATCGCCAAGATGGCTGATAGCACGATTTGGGAATTTGGTGCGCAAAAGATCGATTGTGGCATGGCGCACCATCTTGTATTAAATACAGGTCGTCCAAATTCATGTTTCCAATTTTAGTAAAAAAAAACGTCGGTTAACATGGCTCTGTAACGTCCACCGTTGACCGAAACGTTGTTCCCAGCGTAATTTTCGAAAAAAAATGGTCCAATGATACCACCACTCCACAATCTGCACTAAACTGTCACTCTCTAGAGTAGAGAGTAGATGCGTAGAGATGTGTAGAGTAGTAGAGTAGAGTAGATGCATCGGCTTTTCGACAATGATGTGCGGGTTATCCAAACCCCAGTTACAGCAGGGGTACAGCAGGTACAGCAAGCGTGGCTCACAATGGTTCCAAATCGAAAAAAGACGGCCAAAACCTCAAAGCGTTGTCTAATCTGCATAAAAACGATGATACACATGTTACAGGGTCGTTTTTAGGGTCGCTGATTACGAATCTGAAAATCAAAAATTCGAAATTCAAAATGGCAGCTTAAAAATGGCGTCCAGGAACATGCATATTTTTATAATATCGGTATTATGCATTTCAAATTTGGTTCCCCAAAAGTTTTCGGGGTCGCTGGTCACGAATCTGAAGTCAAAAATTTAAAATTCAAAATGGCGGCTTAAAAATATGCCAACTATAATAATAATAATATAATTTCTAAAATAAAAATAAATACATAACTGGTCATTTCAGCCCTTGAAAGGACTTTGACCTAGCTTCTTATGATTAATTGTGTTGTGCGTGTAATTAAGTTTGTACACAATTGACCGAGAACCGGACCTACATTTTTAACGCCGACTCCGAACGGCTATGAACAGAATGTTCTCGTTCTCAAGAAGCTTTTCATGGCATTTTGATTACTCTCTGAGGTTTGCCATTGTCTGCAGAGAGGTGGCGGCCGTACAGAAAAATAATTTTAATTTTAATTCAAATAATTTTTTGACGCTGCTGGGATTCGAACCCGGGTCTCCAGGTTCGTTGACATAGCGGCCACGCACTTTAACCAACTAAGCCACAAACGCCACATATATAATTTCTGATAGAAGTAAAACATCTGGAGGTAATGTTTATTTGTTTTTTTTGTATATGTTTACCGACAAAGATATTTTCGGGCCTGAATATAAGAGGCACCTATTAAAAACATTCTCATTTGTAGTCAGCCGTGACATCTTCCTGGCATTATTATATCTAGATTTTTGTGCAAATTTATATGATACATCAAGAACCTCTTCAGATAGCTAAAAGGGCTTACACATCGGCGAATCTGTTCGTCGAACAATATGGCGGCGCGAACGTGTGTGAAAAAGCTAGCGTTCAAATTGAACGAACCTGTTCGTCACACAAGCCATTGATTTTTGTTGTTGTTTGTCATCATTTTCGGCAGCATCCCTTGTTCGACAGAGAAAATCAAAAATTTTTGTAAACACGGCCAACCGTGTGACAAACTGTCGAACATCGCTTCTTAACTAGCGAACTTGTGTGAACTTGGCCGCCGTGTGACGAACAGATTCGCCGATGTGTAAGTCCTTTAACCCTTTGGAAGCACGCTGTTCTTTGCCAGAGAAGAACCGTGCATAAGTACTTTGTGGATACTGGATGGCATGTGGTACCATCCTTATAAAATTTAATGGTTTCCGACACCATTTTAGTTTTTCTTAAAATTTTCCTACAGTGGCACTCTGTGGCAAAAAAAAATATTTTTGTATTGGTACAATAAGACATCACATAAAGGAACCAATTCGGAGGCCTCGGTAGTCGAGTTGGCAATGTGTTCCAGTGCCAACCCAGAGGTCCTGGGTTCGATTCCCGGCCAGGCCATGGTCCTTGGCTTTAAAAAACCTTTCTGAATATTCTATCCTCATTTCTAATCAACTGAAATTAAAAATTCATCAATATTTACGACTGATGGTAGAGAAGTTTGTGGGTGAGTTTGTCTTATAACTTGAATTGACTGAGGTAAAGGCATAACACTTGCCTCTGATTCAAATTCACATGTTTCTTTGGCTTCCCACCACGCTTAGAACATTCTACACGTGATTCACTGATTGAACTTTCCTTCCCACTAATCTATCACCTTATTTCAAACCAAGGCAGACTTGACTTAATAGGTATTCCACCTTAAATCCTTGGTTCACAAATAATACAACAAGTGTTCGAACTTGGCTTAAAATATTGCTTAATTTTTTTTTTTTTTTTTTGTTAAATTTTTGACAGATTTTGAAGGTGGTCAAAATTCTTAAATTCTTGTTTTCTTTGTCTGTCTTAAATAACTATTTGAAGTAAAAAACGTTTTTCAAACATCTTTGAAAATAAGGTTTTGGCCATATTTTTTCGATTTGGAAGCAATGTGCGGCGGGTGCTTCATTCGGCCAAAATTATTTTCAAATTTTGGGCTACGCAACACTCACTTTAGAAATAAGTTTTCAATACTTCTAAACGTTGTTCAAGTGTAAAGCAACTCATTTCTTTACGCGGAGGTATGATACTGAATTTATGTCAAGATTTCGAGCGGGAAACAGCTGTCAGTGTCAAAATTACCCATAAATTCAAAAGAAACCAGGAAATGGACGACCTTGTATACAAATTTCTATAATTTTTCTTAGGGCCGAAGATAAAAACCCTTTTGTTCCCATACTCCTTAGATGACCGCTACTCCCTGCAACTTAAAAGTTTCTTGTAAATAAAATACATTTGGTTTCCAAATTAGACAAGCTTAGAACCTCAGTTCCGAGATGTTATTGCACTAGGGCGCACCGTATCAAAATTTTTCATACTATTGTCCATTGAATATCTAGAATTTTTGATCAATACTAATTTGCATTAATTAACCATCTCTAACATAATTGTTTTTAAACTTTACATTAATCTTCAAGTAAAATTCATGTGAATATTATTCTTACATAGGGGAGATGCCCACCTGCTGAACACTGTCAGTTCTGACGTTTGTATACGTGACAGCGCCAATATGTATAGTGTCGCAGTAACATCTTATTGAATGTCCACTTTTGATATATCATTGAGTTGCACGCGCGTGCTGATTCAGCCCCACGACCGTTAAGAAATAAAATATTCGAATAAAATGAAGCTGAACAAAAATAGTTAATCTCTATTTAGTGAATTTACATGTGTATTTTATCTATAAAAAAGGTGACTATGAGTGAAATTCATAGTTTAATATTTATTTTTTACAATCCGACGAGCACTCGAAAAATATTGTGGAATGTGATAAAAATATTTCGCATTATGTCATGATGGCGTCACTGCCCACCTACCGAACAAAACGTCGGCCCACGTACTGAACAGATTTTCAGACATTTGTCATTTATACGATTGCAAATGGTGTTTGGAACCATCTTAGAGTCCAACGAAACCATGGTCTAGTCAGCTTGGTTTGTTCTGCAAAGAACTTTGTTGTTGTAGCAACCTGTTGCTTCATAAATTATTTGGTATAAAGCTCTTAATATATTATAAAATTAAATTAAAGTTTTTCTTTTGCATTAAATGGATATTTTTGTGGTTTTCGTCCACGTTCAGATAAAATTTCAGAATGCCGTCACCGAAAAAAAGTGAACAACAGAACGAATATAGATCCTGATGCAGCTATCACAAAAGTTTAAATCGACCCTAAACCACTATATTTTTAAAAGTTTAGTGAATCACTGAGAAACAATGAAAGAGTAAATTTTTCATAAACGCTCAAAAACTAGTGTTTTTACTTCATTTTCTAATGTTTAGAACGACGATTTTGGAGACTTTTGCTAGGTGGACTGCCAAAATTGTATTTTTCGGAAATTTAAAACTCTGTTCAAAATTCTTGTTAACTATTGAGTTTAGCTTTCAAACAAAATTAAGAGCTCAGAAAAATTATGTTTTAAACCAAAGTTATGGCCTCCAAGCGAAACGTGTTCAGTAGGTGGGCATCCTCTCCTACATATTTTCTTCCTTGTTCCCCTTTCTGGTTCTCATCATTTTGTTCAATGGGGCTTATGTCCCATTGTCCATATGATTTCCAGCTTGAAAGTCTATTCGGACATTTTCAATATGTTTGACTTTTGCCGCTTCCTTTTACAAGAATTGCTGCTATTGTAGTTATTTCTGTTGTAATGGTTGTTGTTATTGTTGTTGTTGTTGTTGTTGTTGTTGTTGTTGTTTTTGTTGTTGTTGTTGTTGTTGTTGTTGTTGTTGTTGTTGTTGTTGTTGTTGTTGTTGTTGTTGTTGTTGTTGTTGTTGTTGTTGTTGTTGTTGTTCTTGTAATTGTTGTTGTTGTTGTTTGTTGTTGCACCGCAAACACTTAGGGTTAGCAACTTCGTTAAAGTAAACAAAGCCAGCCATAGACGAAAACAGTCTGCATCATTCGTGCACTTTGCGAATTTTAACGACATCAAATCAAATTACGTTGCCTATTTTAAGGCGCTCTATTTGTGGATAGATTGAGTTGCACGCAATGAGATCGAGTTGGGTTTACATTTTTTTTTTTTTTGTTACAGCTACTGGCAACATTTTAAAAGAAACATTTTTGTGATGAAGACAATTTCTTTGAGTTTTTATAAAAAATAAATTGAAAAATTGTTGCTAAAAAATATTAAAAAATAAACTCGAATAATTCTAAAAATTTATTAAAATTTTATTTTTTTTATTAAAATATATCACATAGATCAAACATGCCCACGTATTGGTCCATATGGCCCGCGTGGCCCTTCATACAAATTTTTTTTATCTTAATTTTGTCTTTGCGATGCAAAAACAACAACACAAACCGCACTAGTTCAGTGTTCAGCACATTTTCCAGCAAACTTTACAAAAACAAATGCATGCAAGGCCAAAATAAAAAAAAAACGCACACTCGATGATGTCGAAGCTGAAGCTGATTGTCCCGTTACTTGTGTGTCGAGTTATTTTTAATGCAAGCATTGTTATTGTAATAGAAATGAAGACTTGTAGCAGTGCACTGGCTGTGTACTTCATGATATGTAATTTTATTACATTGTAATATTTTCCTTCTTTTTTTTGTCAAAAGCAATGATAAGCAACCTTTTTATATTTGTTTTGTTTTTTAAGCATTGGCCCACGCTTGAAATTTCTTGGGCCCCACTGATTTAGATCAAACATGCCCACGTTGTGGCCCGTATGCCCCGTTTGACCCTTCATACAAATGTTTTTCTATCTCAATTTTGTCCTTGCGATGAGCCAAAATCAAAGAATGCCTGGAAAAAACAAAAACACAAACCGCACTCGTTCAGTGTTCAGCAAAGCCAAAATAAAAAAAAACCCACACTCCATGATGTCGATGCTGAAGCTGATTGTCCCGTTACTTGTGTGTCGAGTGATTATGCATGACATGTGTTTTTATTGCATTGCAATTGTTTTTTTTCTTTTGTTTGATTTTTTGCCAAATTTTTTTTTGTTTTTTAAGCATTGGTCCGCGCTTAAAATTTCTTGGGATCCACAGATATAGATAAAAGATAAATAAAATTAAAATTTCGCTTTCAAAACTTTTTCATTTTTTTAAGATTTTTCGATATAATATCTTAACCCTTAAGTACTGTTGTTGGTCCGTAGGCCACATCTATACAATAAAAATTTGTTTTTTGACTATTTTATCGATTTAAAAGTTAAATAAAATTAAATAAAAGATTTATAAATTTAAGACTTCGCTTTCAAAAATTTTTTAATTTTTTTAAGATTAGATCTTAACCCTTAAGCACTGTTGTTGGTCTGTGGGACCACATCCAAATTATAAAAGTTTGTTTTTTTTTACTATTTCATCGATTGGAAAGTTAAATAAAAGTTTTTCCTTCCGGCATGAAAAACTGTGTTTCTTCTTTTGATTGTAAAGCTAAATGACTAGTTTAAACTTTTCAGAACATATCGAACATATCAAAAGTGACACAACTCAAAATTTTTCAATTTTGACTTTTTAATATAAATCGATTCCTAATGCACATCTCCATCGATTGTCAAAATTTTGTTTTAATCTGATTGCTCGTTAATTTTTAAAAAATCATTTTGTATGCTTCTTTTGTGTGAACTTGCTTGAAAAAGGAATAGTTTTTTGACTCTGCTGAAAATTTCAAAATTTTGAGTTGTGTCACTTTTGAAAAAGGTGTACTTTTGTTCTAAGTTTTATTAAAACAACAAAATACAGGTGGTCCCATGGGACATCTAGAGTATTGACGTAATTTTTTCTTCACAACAGTCGTTAAGGGTTAAATTTTTATAAAATATATTTATTCAATTCAATATTTTTTGAACTAAGCAATAAAAACTCGAAGAGAACTCAACATTTTTTTTACATTTTTTTTTTTTTTGTTTAAGTTCGGTTGCTCGTTTAAAACTATTGCTTGCTTTTAAATAATCTCTTTTGAATATTTGCTTTCAACCTATCCCACCCCTTGCCTCTGCTTGTACATTCAAAAACTTACCCTTGCATGCTTTCAACTTGGTTAAATTTATTTGCTGATCAACAGTTTGTTGTCTAACATTAGCTACCGCCAAGAGCGAATGAACATTAACTCACACGCATACCGGCGCACAATACAATTACATGTGTTTGCAGTAACTTCGACAAGGATTCACTCAGGCGGTTTCATTACCTGCACCTTCCCCCATACATGTTGTTTTTTTTGTATGCTTTTCGTAATAAATTTATTTAAATTGCAATAAAATGTGGTTATTTTTGTTGTTGGCTCCTGCCACTTGAATTTGTTGCTGTTACTATGACAATAAATGTTGAGTATGGTTGTAAAAATCAGGGGGAAACAAAAAAAAAAAAATAGCGAATGTCATTCAACAGACAAAAAATATATAAATCAAAAAGTTTTGTTCAAGGCTTTAACGACGTTTTTGGTTAAATGTTTTTTGTTTCTCTATTTTTACATGTTTGTTTATGTGTGTGCCTTATACGCCCTCTCAACTCTTTTCATAGTTTTACAAGGTATAACAACAACAACTATATGCGTTTTTATGCGAAGTTTGAGTTGAGTTAACGCAGCTGGCTAAATCAGGCAACTACCACAAAACGTATATAAAAGTTAATAAAATCAAATACTTAATTGTAGGCAACTACGTAAACGTTTACGTTATCGATTTGAAATACGTCTGCTGAAGAAGCACAAAATATTGCCTGCTTGTAATTGGTTTTATTTCTGCTAGTTTTCACTCAGTAAAGTGAAGATCCCTTTACTTAGCAAACAAAGTTGTTTTGCAGTGTTGGAAGGCGTTATAAGTTAATGAATCGTTTAATCTAGCATGTTGCAAATTTTTTTAGCTAATATACTATATAAAATATGGAGTTAAAAATGTATTATGCACTAAGACTTAATGCAAAAAATTTAATTTCAATAGAATATTCCTCTAAAAATTTGAGCCTACCAACACGGATATGCATACGTTGAGCATGTTAGTAGCAGCGGAAATTTATGCGACACTGACTACAAGCATACAAACAAACTCTAAGAAACACACTTCTACTCACAAACACAAAAATTAGTTGCCATAATTTTATTATGTTTGATTAATTTTAAGTGACTGACAATTTATGCGCAAATTATGCGGATATTAGCAAAATAACAAGAGTTTTTTATGAGCAACAACTAAATTTATGACTTATTTGAAGGTTTACTAAGGAAATCATTTAAAGAAACCAAAAAATTATGATAAGAAAATGTAAAAATATTTGAATATAAAATTATTTCAATGCAATGCATAAAACCTTTGTGGGAAAATGCATTTATTTAACTATGAAGAAAAAAATTAGCGCACAATTTCTATTAATTAATAATTTTTATTGCTTAAGTGTTCCAAATAGTCACTTTTGATTGTTGCTGAGACTCGTAAAACAGTCATATTTAAGTTAGGAAAATGTTTGTAAAATTTATTTAAAAATGTTACTCATACGCCATGTTGCATTTTTTTGTATACAAAGCAAAATCATGCAATAATTCTTGAAAAACAACAATTTTCTCATAATTTTTGAATGCTTTTAGCGCCAAAAATATTCAATCTCAAATTTACACTTGCACCCAGACACTTATCCTTGTTCTACACAAGGATAGCTAAGCGCAAATTCACTTGCTTGGCAAATAATGCGATTATCTGGCATAAAAAGCATTTGATAATCGAATAAAACCGCTTAAAAGAACAAATTGTCAACATGCAGCTATGCAGTAGCTATAAAGCGCTTAAAAAAGTAAAAAAAAAACAAAAATCGCACAGTCGCAGCTAGCAGGCAGCATGACAGCATATTATCCTGTTGACTGCTTTTAACCACTAACGCTGGTTTGACAAAAATAAAGTCACACACACACACAAAATACAGCAGAAAAAAAACAGCTAACATACAACAACAACAACAACAACAACAACAACAATAAAAACAATTGTTGCAAAATGTGCTTCTTTATGTGTTGCTGAGGTGTCAATTTGACTGCCTGTTGAAGTGCGCTATTTTTTTTTCTCTTGTTGAACCGTCTCATTTTTGGCTTTGGTTGCTGCATACTTTTTTTCTGCACTGCATTGCTCATATATCCTTGTTATCCTTTGACTGTTGCCTAACAATCAGTTAGTCCTATTCTTTGTTGCTCTTTATTGTTGTTGTCTAAAAACACATCCCACTTTTACACATGTGTGTGCTTTGCTTTTTTTTAATTTTTTTTTTTTTTTTTGCTTGTCTTCCTCTTCTGCAAATTGAGCTGGCAAACATTTGTTGGGTCGTTTTTTTTTATTTTAGCTTTGAGAAAGCTTTCAATCCTTTGATATATTTGAGTTGAAATATCAAGCTAAGAATTTTTTGTTGTCAAGGTTTTAAATGGCTTACAGATGATACAAGCAATATTTCAGCAAAATTATTTTAAGGATAATCAGCACAAAAACAGCAAAATGCTTGAGCATTACTTATTACTATTAATATTTTAATATTCTTAATATTGGCTCATATTTAACTGTTTTTTTTTTTTAAACAAAATTATGGAATTTTATAATTTATAAAAAAAAAAAAAAATTCTTTTGCATCCAGGATCCGTCTAAGAAATCTACGTTAAATCAAATGTACTCGTACTTAAAATAAACATTACAAATTAAGGCTCCCGGAATTAACGCCCAATGAGCTTACGCCCAATAAAAGAAATGGAAAAAAAAGCCCGATTTTCGATAGCATCGAGTTTTGGAAAAAACGCCCGAATTTGAAATGGCAATTGAGCCCGAAAGAAGGAAATTACGCCCGAATGGTTTGGAAATTAAGCCTGAAAAAAAATGGAAATCATGCCCGAAATGTTCAGCAGTGTTTCGGGCTTTCCAGATCCAGATTCAATGTACGACTATCAAAATATTAAACAATAGATTTGAGTAGTAAATTAAGGCTCTCCGCAAAATCGCCCAAAGAAAAATCGCTCAAAACAAATTTTTGTTGGGTAAAATTTCGCTTTTTGTTTCGGGCGATTTTTCGTTTTTTTTGGGTGATCTTTCGTTTTCAATATTAAATAAGAAAAGTCAATCAGTTCTTAAAGATAACGGCATTTAAAGTAAAAGCAGCGGTTCTTCTTTTGTTTTTCTTTTGTATTTGCATCATTTGCTTGAGTTTGCTTGGTCAAGTCAAAGGAAATGTTTAGTACCTCGCCCGCGCATCGCGACGCGGCGGATCGCGCGTATCACGGCGCGGCGGATTACGCGTAGTGCGACGGATCGCAAGCGCCACCCGTCGCCCACCCCTTTACGTGGATAAATCAAATGTTTTCCTTACAACTCGTTTTTTCCCGTATTTGAATTTTATTTATACCACACACGTACACACATATTCCATACAAGCAAGCAGCAACAGCATCGCACACGTACACACATCCTGCAGTTTATTTCTTGCAGTTGCAGGTTTCTTATATTTCTCATTTAGCTAATCTTGCAAGGGTAATATAGCCTGGATGTTTGGCAAATATGATTGGTGAGTGTGAGTCAATTTCAATATTTTTATATAAATTTTCCTTAAATGCGATAGTTTTATTTTCAAATAGTAAATATTTAAAAGATATTTAAATATATTCGTGCATAATTTTAATATATTTTTTGTTTAATTCTGTTTAAATATTTTAATATTTTATTTACTTAAAAAAGTATTTCAATATATTTTAAATATTTACGTAGTCGATTTAAGTAAATGCGTTATTGGTGCAAAAATGACTCGCTTTTTGAATAAATTAAAAAAGATTTTGCATAAATTTAATATTTTTTTCCTTTAGTGTAATAATAGTTTTCGTGTTATTATTTCATGTTTGGATAACAGTGGTTAATAAATAACTATTTATATTAATAAAAAATAAATAAATAGTATTTATCTCATCAAATGATTGAATATCCTCTTGTTTTAGATTTTGTTAATACTTTTTCACCATTCAAAATTTTAGTCTCATAATAGTTTTCAAAGAAAAGATATATCAAAAATGTGGCTTAACCCACTTTTGAACTCAAGGCCTCATATATCAGCGCTTCTGCAATGTGTTTTCTTGCAATCTTCAATGATTCGATGCAATATTTTTGAAATAAAATTGGGAAGGAACTTGCAGAGAACAAGTTTGGAAACGCTGATCTACATAACAGTAAACAGTCTACATAACATAAAAAACTCATTAAAATTTCGTAACTTTTTGTTAAACAAAAATTCGGGCGTTTTTTTCTTATTTTAATTTGGTAAAAATGCCCGATTTTTTTTCGGGCCTAAGTTCCAATTTTTTTCGGGTCTTTCTTCCATTTCAAATATTTGAGAAAAAACCCGACATTTTTTGGCACAAACACCCAAAAACATGACGAAATCACCCGAAATTTGGGGCATTTTTTCCTAGGAATTAATGCCCGATGTTGTATGGAGAATTTCGGGCTTTTTTACCATTTTTTTTTTCGGGCGTAAGTTCATCGGGCGTAAATTCCGGGAGCCCCAAATCTTTTACCGCTGAGCCATTTTTTGAAGTTTGGAAATAGGAAATAATCGCAGTAACTATATGATGGATGGGATAGCAGTTCGTAGTTATTTTTGATGATTTTTTTTTTCATAAATGGTTTTAACGATATAAAAACTATCATCTTATTTACTGTTACATAGAATTATGTCCGAATTATACAACCATTATTTGAAATAGTTAAAAAAACGACCTCGAATTGAAAATACTCGCATAATGCTTGAAATATTTGATAAATTTTCAATCTCAGTTGAAGGTGAAGATATTTTGACATATTTAAAGATTTGAAACTGAAACAAATATGCTAAAGATATGATACAGCCATTCCCCCTCTCGCTATAATTATCATTTGGTTGTGTATGTAAGATGCATCATAATAGGTGCATCTAATGATTCATTAAAGATTAGCGCGCTCGCCATTCAGCACAAGTGATTCAGTGAGTGAGTGAATGAGTTAGTGAGTGAGTGAGTGAGCGAATGAGTGCTGGCTGCCTCATAAATATTCATAAAGCACGTGTGTGAAGTTGTTGTCATAGCTGCTAATGTGCAGCAGGTTCGAACATGGGTAGGTAGCATGGGGTAAACAAAAAACTCATTGCCAACAACAACATCATGTAGCTGCATAAGAGTGACATGCTGCTTGATATATTGTCAAAAGACTTGACATCGATAATTCTGCTGAGACAAACGACTTAAGCTATAACATAGCAATGAGTAGTGCAGCAACAAAAAATTTAAACGCTTTAAATGCGGTTTTTTTTTTTCACTGTTTCACTTAAAGCTTGAGCATTTTGTTAAAGGTTACTTAAGCGCATAGCAGCATTTAATTTTTTTTTTTTTTATTGTCACTTCAACCCTTCTGCCTATTTTGGTTTTGTCTATGATATCTAGCGTGGTGATAAACAAGAGCCATAACATAGACAACAATAACAACAAAGGCAACGACAACAATTATGACAATTAATTGCCATGCAATATCTTCATTGTTAAATCGAGTCAAATTCAAGTTCGTGTCGATAATTATATCGAAAATAACCGCACTTTAATTAGCGCTAAGTTTATGTTATTTTTTTGTCTCTCCTAAGCGGTGAACAAAACAAAAAGAAAAAAAAAAACAAAACGAAACAACTAAAATTCACAAATGTCACCATGACTTTTGGCTATGCTTGTGCGATTATTCATCGATTATTGTTAATATATTTGTTAATAAGAAGTTAAGAAATATTTAATATTTAGCATATTGAGGGTTATAATAATAGCCACAAGGGAAAACATTAGTATTCTTTTTTTAAATTTCTTAAAATTGCATTCCAACTGAATTTTTTTTCTTATAACACTTTTTTATTTGGGGTCAGAGACATAAGAATCAAGATTTACTTGATTCAGACTCAGACTCTGACTCTGATTCTGACTCTGACTCCGACTCTGACTCTGATTTTGACTCTGACTCTGACTCTCACTCTGACTCTGACTCTGACTTTGACTCTGACTCTAAATCTGACTCTGATTCTGACTCTGACTCTGACTCTGGCTCTGACTCTGACTCTGACTCTGACTCTGACTCTGACTCTGACTCTGACTCTGACTCTGACTCTGACTCTGACTCTGACTCTGACTCTGAATCTGGCTCTGACTCTGACTCTGACTTTGACTTTGACTCTGATTCTGACCCTGACTGACTCTGACTCTGATTCTGACTCTGACCCTGACTCTGACTTTGAATCTGACCTTGGCGCAAACTCAGACTAAGGCTCTGAATCTGAATCTGACTCTGACTCAGACTCTGACTCTGACTCAGACTCTGACTCTGACTCTGACTCTGACTTAGACTCAAACTCAGACTTAGTCTCAGACTTAGACTCAGACTTAGTCTCAGACTTAGACTTAGACTAAGACTTGGACTTAGACTTAGACTTAGACCTAGACTTAGACCTAGACTTAGACTTAGACTTAGACTTAGATTTAGACTTAGACTTAGACTTAGACTTAACCTTAGACTTAGACTTAGACTTAGACTTAGACTTAGACTTAGACTTAGACTTAGACTTAGACTTAGACTTAGACTTAGACTTAGACTTAGACTTAGACTTAGACTTAGACTTAGACTTAGACTTAGACTTAGACTTAGACTTAGACTTAGACTTAGACTTAGACTTAGACTTAGACTTAGACTTAGACTTAGACTTAGACTTAGACTTAGACTTAGACTTAGACTTAGACTTAGACTTAGACTTAGACTTAGACTTAGACTTAGACTTAGACTTAGACTTAGACTTAGACTTAGACTTAGACTTAGACTTAGACTTAGACTTAGACTTAGACTTAGACTTAGACCTAGACTTGGACTTAGACTTAGACTTAGACTAAGACTTAGACTTAGACTTAGACTTAGACTTAGACTTAGACTTAGACTTAGACTTAGAGTTAGACTTAGACTTAGACTTTGACTTTGACTTAGACTTAGACTTAGACTTAGACTTAGACTTAGACTTAGACTTAGACTTAGACTTAGACTAAGTTTAAGTCTTCGTTCGGCTCAGAATCCGACTCTGATTCTGAGCCGAAACGAAAGACAATAACGCTAAAACCTATTTTTGCAATAATCCTTCGATTCAATGAATGAATGTTGTATTTTTCTACGAGCATTTTAGAATTTGATAGAACTTGAAAAGATAATTAAATATATTCAATTTTTGTTTGTTCAGAATGAAACATACGTAGAGTCTACATCTGCCAACTACTACTTTTATAGAAAAAAATTTGTCTTGCACACAATAGTTATATGTTTGTGATAAAAAAAAAATAGTACATGTCCTCTTAGCATTCCATTCTTCAAAGAATAACATTCAAAGACATAATTATTTATAAATAAATTAGCTGTTCAAGCTGGTCGTCCAACAGAAACATTATAGCTTGTCATTCGCAAACTCATTAGGGGTATTCACAATGACTTGAGTAGCTGGGTAGATTGGCAAATGCTGTACATTTTGTTTTTGTGAAGTTGTACTCAAGTACCATTGTAACCAAATACTCATCTACCAATAATCTACTCTAGCTGACCCCCGACTTTTTTTAATGATACAGAGAGAATTGTATTAAGGGGCGTGGCACCTACAATACAACCCAAATCTGCAATATCCAATAACTTTGGAATTATAGGTCGCACAGCATTAGAATTAGGTATTCTGCCTCGATTTACATGTGCCGTTCCACTGCTAAAATTTTATGGGCGTTGAATAAAGGGCGTGGCACTTTTTCGGTTGCCCAAATTTTTGGTATAACTTTCGAACTATTAGTCACACATCAATGAAACTTAGAAAGAACGTACTATTTAGTCCTATCCTTTGACTGGAAAAATTGAGTGATCATTGGACAAGAGGGCATGGCACCGCCCATATAAGTCAAACTTATGGTATCAAATAGCTTTGGAACTAAATGCCGCATAATAATGAAACTCAGTATGGACTTTGACACTTTAAAATGTCTAAATCTACTAAAAAAATTGAGATGGACATTGCACAAAGGGGTGTGGCTCCGCCTATATGATCCAAATTTTTTATATCGAATAGCTATGGAAGTAAAAGTCACAAAACATTGAAATCCAAAATGGAGTTACTATTTGGTGATGTATTTCTACTAAAAAACTTGGACAGTCATTGGTCAAGGGGATGTAGCTCCACCCATAAATGTGAAAGTTTTGACTTCAAACAGCTATGGAAATTAAAGTCGCATAACATTGAAACTCACAATGGAGTTCCACTTGGTAATGTCCTTCTACTAGAAAACTGGGAGGAGAATTAAACAAGGGGGTGTTTCTCCACCCATAGAAACCAAAGTTTTGATATCGAATAACTTTGCAAACAAAAGTTTTCCAAAAGTACTCAATTGCAATTTAGGGTGCTCACAATAACCACAATTTGCACAATATACACATATTCAACTATCCAAGTCAGTGTGAATACCCCTATTGTGTTTTACTTTGCCATCACTCAAACCCGATGTTTCTGTCCACAAACACCAAATCGTTTATATCAAGCACTTACCTTAAAAATCTTTCAATAATCATCAAATCCTTAAGAACTTCAATATGCGACAGCAATTTTTGAACTTCTAGAGTATTTTTTTTTTATTTTTTTTGTTTTTGCATATTAACTAGTTTACCGGATATGCTGTGTGAGCTTCATATCCTTTTAGCAGCTAACAGCACATGCATATAAATTCCACACAAACACACTCATTCACACACACACACATGCATAAATGTAACAGCCAATCAACAAATCAATTAAGGACCATCCGCTAGCAGACGAAGTTTGAAAAACTGATTGAACAACTTCAAAACTAGCAACAAACAGTCAACAACAAGCAACAGCAACTTTCAAGCATCAATAGGATTAGGCATCAGAAGGCAACAACGACAACAACAACAACACACAAATTGCGGTGAAATTAGGGTGAAAATCAGATTATCCTTTTGAGTGCACAAAACCAAGAGGTTAGATACAAAATTCACTGTACAACCGGCATCCAGCCTCCTGATGACGCGCCGTTGACGTCGTCACCAGACAACAAGGTTCGGTTGTCAAACGGGGTTTAGAGACGCAACAAATGCTGGGCGCGCAGTAGCTAGCAGCAGCTAGTTGATGAAATATGGTACGGTGTTTTGTTTTTTTTTTTATTTTTTGCTGTAACAAATGGCAACCCTTAAGTTTTGACATCCACAGCTATTCATATAGCGGGCAAATTTAATGACAACTTAAGTGTGAAGAACAATTAAATGAAATTAAAATAGATGCTGCCACAATAGTTATTTATTGTTGTTTCAACGTAGACTTAATTTGACTCAAAGGTTGTGGTGTTTTGTTTTCTACTCATCACTGAGCACTTCCGACGCTTGACAACAGCGAGAAAGCGCACTTTTTTTATTACCAGATCAAAGCAAAATTCCGATTTTCTTTTCCCAGCTGTTATGGGCGCACATAAGTCGGCAGAGCAACAATGAGTGGCGGCATCATGAAACAGAGAGAATGGTACTGCTTAGTAAAGAGCTAAAAGAGGAGGGTATAAAGAGTAAATTGCCAAAATATAGCACACATACAATAACCGAAATGTTACAACTTCACAAATAAGACAAAATCCTTGCAAATTGTGTGCAACATATGCAATTCCGTCATTGTTTAAGCTGCTTTATGCTTCAAGGCGCACTGTAAAAATTTCAAATGGAATACAGCAGTAACGCAAAGCCACCACTTTGACCAGCATGCTCAACAACCACCCGCATGTACGACATGGTAAACTCTAACCACCCACAAATACAACACAGTCCAAATACAGCGTCCTCCACATTCAAACGAGCCCGACATAACGTCAGTTGCACACCCCAATATCCAAAACTACAAAGTTTGTTTTCAAAAATTTTGCGCTCAATGCACGAGCAGCGACCTGCTGTAAGCCTGTTAAAAGGTCCTTCGAATGACGCTGACACTTCCGGTCTTGCGCGCACTTGAAACAAGAAAATACCAACAAATGCCAAGCTTTAACATCAAAACTTTGCGGCTGCTGCAATATTTTTACACTTCACTTCCGGTTGTGGTAGCTGCTGCTGTTATTGTTGGTGTTGTTATTTTTGTTGTTGTTATTTTTGTTGTTGTTTTTGTTGTTACTCTTATTGCTGTCTTTGCTTGCTTACACTCAACTTCCGTTCATCTTAAGCGGAAGTCTTGGCAAATGTTAAGGATATCATCGAGTGCTGTCGTAAATCGCACGAGTCTCTTTAAATGGGACCTCATGCCAGGCGTGCAGAATAACTAGCGACGGGATATTATTGCATTCCAATGCAACGAGCTAAACATGCGATATGCCACAGTTGTCATCGCGTCACGTTATAGTTGTTATTTTTGTAAATTTTTATTGTTGTTTATTTGTGTACAAATCTTTGTGCACCGGCAACAGTGAAAACTTTTATTAACTTTTGATTTTTGTGTGGGGGGACTCAATTGGCTGGCCAGTATTGCCAGTTGATAGAAAAATATTGCTAAAAATTCGTTCAAGATTAAATTTCTATGCTACGAGTTTAAAATATTTTGCAAATCATTTCTGAGAAGCTTTAATAAAATTTGACAGAATTTAATAAGTATCCTGGTAAAACAAAGAATTAAAAAGCGACAGAAAGAGCATATTTCTCCGAACAAAATCCGAAAATTTATAGGCCTTGCATCACAACAATATTAAGTAAGAGTGAGGAAAAAACAGACTTAGTCCTGTCCAGAAAAGCCAAAGTCTGAACCCTTTAACAAGTCCTTATGACGGGTATTACAAGGCATCTAATGAAAAAGTGCAAAAGCAAGGAATTATCTTGCAAGACAGTCAAGAAAGACAGACTGACATATTAAAAAAAAATAAATAACTGACCATTTCAGCCCTTGAAAGGACTTTAACCTAGCTTCCTATGATCAAATTGTGTTGTGCGTGTTATTAAGTTTGTACACAATTGACCGAGAAATGGACCTACAGGCTTAAAGCCGACTCCGAACGGCGATGAACGGAATGTTCTTATTCTCAAGAAGCTTTACATGGCATTTTTATTACTCTCAGGTTTGCCATTGTCTACAGAGAGGTGGCGGCCGTACAGAAAAATTATTTTAATTCAAATAATTTTCTGTCGCTGCTGGGGTTCGAACCTAGGTCTCCAGGTTCTTTGACATAGCGGCCACGCACTTTAACTAACTACGCCACGGACGCCACAAGACTGACATATTATCCCTTTTAAAATTCAAATATACGGAGCTACGATATAAGCAAGGAGAGTGAGAAAACATAGAATGAAGTCGCAAAATAGAAAAACGAGTAATAGGTTGTGGAGCTACATCTTTAAAAACATTGCAACAGTGTTCAAGTAAAATATGTAAACAGAAATGTAGAAACATAGAAATGTGAAAACATAGAAAGATGAAACCTGGAAAGAATGTCAATAAAAAAGACTGACTTATAACCCTTTAAAAATTCCAATATAAGAAACATATAACATTAGATAGAAGACTGAGAAAACATAGAATGAAGTCGCAAAAGGTAAAAACAGTAAAAGGCTATAGGTAGGCTACATCTTAAAAAACATTGAATCCGAATTCAAGCAAAATATGGTAATATAGAAACGTAGAAACAGAGAAATGTGGAAACATAGAAAGATGCAACTTAGAAAGAATGTCAATAAAGAAACTGACTTATCCTTTCTAAAATTCTAATATACGAAAGATGAAACATTAGATAGAATAGTGAGAAAACATAGAATGAATTCGCAAAAGTTAAAACCTTATATAAACATAGAAGCATAGATATGTGGAAACACAGAAATATTAAACCGTAAAAGAATGTCAATAAAAAAAATTGGCTTTTGGATATGGAAACATGGAAACATAGAAATCTGGAATATAGAAAGATGAAACCTAAAAAGAATGTCAATAAAAAAAAATTGTCTTTTCCCTTTTAAAATCCAAATATACGAAATATATATCATTAGATAGAAGAATGAGAAAACATAGAATGAAGTCGCAAAAGATGAAAACCAGTAATAGGCTGTAAAGCTACATTTAAAAAAATGGCAACAGTGTTCAAGCAAAATATGGAAACATAGAAACGTAGAAACATAGAAATGTGTAAACATAGAAAGTTGAAACCTTATAATAATGTCAATAAAGAAAATTGACTTATGGATGTGGAAACATAGAATCATAGAAACATAGAAATATGACGCCTTAATATAATGGCAATAAATAAAAATTGGCTTTTTCCCTTTAAAAATTCAAATAAACCAAATATAAAAAATTAGATAGAAAAGTGAGAAAACATAGAATAATCTCGCAAAAGATAAAAACCAGTAATAGGCTGTAGAGCTACATTTAAAAAAATTGCAGCAGTGTTCAAGGAAAATATGGAAACATAGAAACATAGAAATGTGTAAACATAGAAAGATGAAACCTAAAATAATGTCAATAAAGAGACTGACTTATGAGTTTAAAAATTAAAATATATAGCATTTTATAGAAGAATGAAAAAACATAGAATAAAGTCACAAAATATAAAAAGCAGAAATAGGCTGTCGGTTTATTGTACATTTTATTGATGTAATGATATCTTATAAAACATTGCAGAAGTGTTAAAGCAAAATATAGAAACACAGAAACGTAGGAACATAGACATGTGGAAATAAGATGTGTGGAAACATAGCAAGTTGGAACTTTAACACATTTAAGCTAAAATATAAGAATATAGAAACATAGAAATATGGAATCATAGAAAAATGGAACCATAGAAATATGTAAACCTAGAAACATTAAAACATACAAACATGTAACCATGTTTAATCATAGAAACATAGAAGCATAGAACATAGAAATATGTAAAACATAGAAACATAGAAATATTTAAACATAGAAACATGTTAACGTAGAAACAAGAAAACAAGGGACAATTTTGACCAGACAAAAGAAACAACTCAGCACCAAAAAACAATGACATTGTCAGAAACATAGAATACAATGCTGCCGTTTAAGGAAAAATTAAAGACAAATACCTGTGCTCCTAAATACAAGACCTACCAGCCTATTGAACAGGAGAATTAAAAACATAGAACTGATAAAATGAAAATTATAAAACTGGACAAAGAGTAAATCTTGTACCTTAAAATGTAATCCCTATAGCATTCTGCTACATTGATCTAAGCATAGAATTCAACACATTGTCAGAAACATAGAATACATAGCTGCCGTTTAAACAAAAATTACAGACAAATACCTCCTGTGCTCCAAAATACAAGACATACAAGCTCATTAAACAGTAGAATGGAAAACATAGAACTGAAAAAATGCAAATTATAAAACTGGACACAGACTAAATCCTGTACCTCAAAATGTAATCGCTTGAGCATTCTATTAAATTGGTCTTAACATAGAATACAACACTTTTCACACTTATGAAAACATAGAATTTAACAGTTTCATAGTCGAACAATTTAAAAAAAACCTCTAAGTAGCATAATATTCGAATGTAAAAACATAGATTTAACATTTTCAGATAAACATAGATTATGTATTTCGGCAAAATCACTACAACATTCTATTATAATCATCGAAACATATAATTCAACAGTAATACATTGGTTGAAACATATAATTTAACTGTTTTATGCTCGGAAAAATTGATATAACAGCATTATATTCAAGTGTTAATAACATATACTTAGAATTTAAATAAACATAGCATTTAGACAAAACATAGAATATGTTTCTGCCTGTTGGGCACAAATTGAGACGAATACTTGTGGTCTAAAATAGAAGCCGCACTGAACAAGAGAGTGAAAAACATAGAACTTATAAGACGCAAATTTAAAAATAAGACTAGAACTTAAGCCTGTACCTTTAAAATTATCCACTACATGACTTTATTATATTGAATGAAACATAAAATCTAACACTTTTACAACTTTCAAAACACAACATCGAGTAGTTTAATACTTGAAAAAGTCAAAACATAGCATAAAAGCAGTATAGCAGTAATATTGGGGTGTATAAACATAGATTTATGACTTCCAGGTAAACATAAAGTAGGTTCTTACCGGCTTTAAAAAAATACAAACATATAGATGTGGCCTTAAATAGAAGCATTGAAGAAGAGTGTACAAAACATAGAACTTATAACACGAAAATTAAAAACTTAACAGAGGCTATAACCTGTACCCCAAAAATTAATCACAACATCATTACATTTCATTGCCGAAACGTAGAATTGAACATTATTACCTTGGTCCAAACATAGAATTAAACATTTAAATATTCAAAACAATTAAAACCAAGCATACTTGCACAATATCCTAGTTTGAAAAACATAAATTTAAAGTTTTCATATAAATACAAGTGTATTCTATAGTAAACATAGAATTTAGATTTGCAAGCTTAACGATAGTAAATGATATTAAAGCTGTTAGAAAAGGCATTGCACCAGCATTCACGTAGAATGGGAAAAACATAGAACTAACACTGACAGTACAAAAACTAGTTAAAGCTAAAAATGCATTCTATGAAATTGATAAAAACATAGTATTTCGGAGTATAAGAAACTCGAAAAACAACAATGCAATTGTCTAAAATTAAGAAGCTGTAAAACACCTGTTAGAAAAGGCATTGCAACAGCATTAAGTAGAATATGAAAAACATAGAACTAACACTGACAATATAATTACTAGTTAAAGCTCCAAATGCATTCTATGAAATTGATAAAAACATAATATTGCAAAGTATAAGAAACTTGAAAGAAATTATTGCGATTTTCTAAATTTAAAACCTGAAAACATCAATTTAGAGTGTGAAAAACATAGATTAAGAGTTTTTATATAAATATAACTATATTCTTTGAAAAATTGTATTTAACAGTGTTAATAGTCTAAAGGTTGAATTAATAGAATTAATGTTTGCAAAATAAACGTCGATTAGTGCTCTTCAAGATGTTTTCTTAAAAAGTTTTTCGGAAGTTTTCCATTCAAGTAGAATGTGGATCACATTGAACATAAATTTAAGTTAGATAAACCCTCACATTTGTTTTTAATTAGATATTAAAAACAAAATTTAGACTTCATACTATGTATTAAAGGATGAAAATCTGTAGCCTTAAGAAACGCCCGAATATAACGTAAAATAACATAGAATTAATACTAAGACATAGCTTAATAAATATTTGATAAAGACTGAAATATTTGCGTTGAAAAACACAGCAAATATAGTCACAAGATAGATAGAGGTTTTGAATATTTGATTTTTTTATTTTATATTTTTTTTCCTTTGGCTTCGAATAGTTTCAAACTACCTTTAATTCTTTAATTTATGCTTTTATTTTTAGAAAATAACTTTGTAATGCGAATTAATAATTATAAATTTTGAAAAAAGCAAAATCATGTTTTAGTACAAAAAGACAACTACCTGCAATTAGCGCAGAGTACAACAAAAAGTTCAGGCTTAAAATCGTTAAAGATGCGCCGACACGGCACGAAATTCGATGATTTTTTTGTTTATGAACTTTTTAAATATTTAAAACTTGTGACGATTCAATTACAACTTTTTTAATCATACTCTTGCTTAACAACAACAACTATAACAACAAAAATAATAAAAATAACAACCAACAAGCAACATGCCGTTAAGTCGCCCAACAACTGCACGACTGCAGTCAAAACATCGCATGTCAAAATGTTTATCTATGTTTCATTGACTCATCTTTTTTCTTGATGTGCTTTTCATGTGCAACAACAGCAAATATTAAAACATTTGCCTTCTGCTGCAGCCAGGATTTGTATTATTAGTGCCGCAAAACTACAGAAATAAAAGTTAAGCAGTAACAAGTATTTGTCATAATTTGACACTCGCTTTACGATGTTTTTTGTGGTTGAATTTTTGATGATATGAGGCATGAATTAATCAGAAAACTTTGTGGCGGCACAAGGTATGTCTTGATTGAAGCAGCAACAGAACAAAGTAACTACAAAACAAACAATCAGAAAAACATAGCAAATCGGCAATACAATTTAGAGCTTTTACAGAAACTTTTTAAAATCATAGAAATCACAGACAAGCCCAACACAAAGCAAATTGAAATTTTCAACAAAAAAAAAAAAAAAAACAAATACAATTTAGAATATTAAGAACCGGCTTAATATTGAGGAGAATATTAACATATTTCATATGCCTCAACTAATAATCGCAAAACATAGAATTCAAATATAGTCAAGAACTCATTAGTGACGTTAAAAGACGTGTTTCTCCGAAATTTCACAACATTCCCAACATTGTATTAAAAACATAGAAAACATCGAATATTTATTTCAGTGCTTATACGATGAAAAAGTTACAAATATTATATTTCTGGCGGAAAAGCTTCAATTTTTTACAGCACAAATACTCTCTGCAGCCAAAATACAACAGCCAAAATGCAAAACTAAATCGAATTCAATACTTTAAATATGTTTCCCGACGGGCTCATAAAATATTTTCACAATAATGTTTCTTTAATATATTTTTTTGGTTCTGATATTAAAAAACTCATATGCGAAAACATGAAATGTAAGAAGCACCAGGAAAATTTGGAGTCATTTATAAAAGCAGTCCAAAACGTTGAAAACATAGAAACATTAAATTTTAACAATGCATTTATTTATAAGTATTTAGCCACGCTTTAATATACCTCAGTAATTTAAGGAATACTAGTGCATTTATTTGCCTAACATTGATAGCCGAAAAACATAGCATTTTAAAATCATCAAAAAACACCTATGTGACTTTATGGAACATTTTTATTTCAAACAGTTTTCAAAACATTCTTAATACAATTTTAAAAACAAAGAAACATTTTTGGAATAATAACATCGAATAATTTTTGCAATGGTTTCAGACGAAAAAAAATCGTTAAACTTCGAATGTGAACTCTAGCTTAAAAACTACGTTAACTCTACCTTAAACATCGCATTTTACAAAATTAAATGGAATTAAATTTATTAATTAGTTGTTAAAATTAGTTAACTTGAGGTACTTACAAAATACTTTCAAAATGTAAGGGGATAAAAAATAACTCTTGCTTGCATAAAGTATAGAGTTTTTTAAAGTCAATCAAAAGCCATAAAGTTTTTCAATTCACATATGGGCTTAGGTTATTTAAATAAGCCTTTGATTATGCAAAACTGTGTATTAAATCAAAGCATAGAATTTGACTAACTGTTATTATATTGTTTTAAGTTCAGAAAAGTTAAAATTAGTTGAAATTAGCCTTAAAATAAATAAAATGTTATAACATAGAAAAACATAGAATTTACATTCTATTTTTTTGAAAGATTTTTGGGTAAAAAATTTTAAATAAGATCAATTTAGATTAAATAAGCTTAAAATTGAGCAAAACTGTATATCATAGAAAATCATAGAATTTACTTTCTTTTATTTTAGAAAATTTGTTATGCCCAAAAACTAATATTTACTTAAATAAGCCTAAAATTATGCAAATATGGATTTTAAAAAAACATAAAATTTATTTTCCAGCCTTTAGAAAATTACAGGATCACAAAAAAACTACAAAAGGATTTAAAAAATGCAACAAACATAGAATAAAAATGCAGATTTTATTAAATTTTAGGGTCACAAAAAGCTTAAGTTAACCAAAATAAGCCCTTAATTCAACAAAAATTGTTTTTATAGAAAAACACAGAATTTAATTTTTTTTATTATAAAATTTTTAGGCTCGAAAATAAGTTTAAATTAGCTTTTATAAGCATAAAGTTATACATAACTTGTTTCATAGAAAACATTTAATTTAATTTCTTGTGGTTAGATTTTTTGTTTAAAATTAACGTTAAAAGCTTAAAATTTCACATCGAAAAACATAGAATTTAGTTTCCTCTTTTTCAAAAGTTATAGAGTCACAAGTACCTTAAAATGTTTTAAATAAGCCTAACAGCTCTATTCTAACAAAGTCACAAAAGCCATCTCAGTATCAATTGATACAGAAGTCACAATTGATACAAATTCCTATTCTGAGCACTTTTAAAAGCTCTTTTTGTATCAATAGTGATCAAAATAGTGACAAGCAGCTAAGAAGGTCCCAAGCGAAAAATTCATACAAATAAAATTTTATAAAAACAATAATAACAAAAAGAAGGGAATATCTTAAGACGGCTATCAGGATACCGAAATCGTTTTTGCAAATTCATTTCGACTGCCAAATGCAGTGTGTTTGGAATTAAATTGAGGAACTCCAACCACATGATGAGCGAAGGTCGTCCATAGCATTTGCCTTGAGGTTTTTAGCAACTATTTATTTTTATGCTAATGGCTCTTATCTTAACTACGTCGGCAATCATTTTTCGACTTCCATGAGCCAATCATAGGTATTGCGGTCAATTCAGCATATCTCACAGCTCATTGTTACACAAATATGTATCGACATTTATTTTCCAGTGACAACTAATGAGCAAGTTGATATAAAAAGAAGGTGACCATTTCAAAAAGCTTTATAACATGATGTGGTGAATTTTTAAAGCTTTTTGCTTGTGACAGTTCAATCTGAATACGAATCAATAGAGACCGAATCAAAATGATCACAATTTTTCAGTATCAATTGATTGTGACGATTATGCCAGAATAGGGCTGTAAAACTAAGCAAAATTTTGCCACGTAGAAAAACATTGAATTTATTTTCTTGCTATAGTTTTTGTGATTTAAGGTCACAACAAGCTGGAGCTGATTCAAATAAGCATTAAATCCAGAAACCTTTGTTTCATAGAAAACAATAAATTTAATTTCTTAGTTAGGAAATATAAATTTAAGAAAGTTGTTAGGACCACAAAAAGCTCAAACAGGTTAAATAAGCAAAAAATTACGCAATATATTACATTTACATAACAAAGAATTTAAGTTCTTATTAGAATATTTTTAAAGTTATGGGGTTACAAAACTAACTTCAATAAGCCTAAAATTATGCAAAAATTTGCATTAGAGCTTAAACATAAAGTTTAAGTTATTGTTCTAAAAGAGATTCAAAAATTTAAAGTTTTGCACAAAAAACTAAAATTAGCTAAATAAGCCTAAAATTTTACAAAACTTAACGCAATAGAAAAACATAAACTTTAAAATCTTATGAAATGAAGATATAAAGATCACAAAAAGCTAAAGTTAGCTTAAATTAGCCTAAAATCACGCTTAACTTTATAACATAGAAAACATAGACTTTAAATTCTTATTTACTGAAGATATAAGGATCACAAGAAGCAAAAATTAGCTTAAATTGGCCTAAAACCACGCTAAAATTCATAACATAGAAAACATAGAATTTAATTTATTGTTTTAAACAACTTTAGGGCTATTTTTATTTAGCTTTAAACCATAAATTTTGCATTACTATATAACATAGAAAAACATAGAATTGAGTTTCTTGCTTAAAAAGTTTAAAGTGCCCAAAAAACTATAATTAACCTTAAGTATTCTTATATAAGCAAGATTTTAAAACATATAAAAACATAGAATTTAATTTCTTCGAATTATAACGTTTTAGAGTCACAAAGAAATCATATAAGACATTAGTCTATTTGCAGTAAGCACAGAATTTCATAAATACTTGTTTTTTATTCGACAATATTAGTATTTTCTAAGTTTTGAAAAAAGGTAAAAACTAAACAATGCCTAAAATGGCAATTTTGCAATGAAATATTGTTTTAATATGTAGTTTTGAAAATCATAGACACCATTTGGTAAACTTAAAACAACCGAAGGCTTATGACTCAGTATTAATTAAACATTTTAATTGAGTTGTTAAGTCAAAATATAACAAATTTTTAAAATTTAACCTCCAACCACCCGCCCCCCATTTGTATTACTTTATTGAGTTGAATCAAAAAACATTTCACTTCATTCCTCTAATTCTTAGCTCAATATTTTTCCTCCACAATCTGCATTTCAATAACTTACTTCTTGCCTTTTTCTGTTTTCTTGTCATTTTCTTACGGATTTATTTACTATGCTAGCAAATGGCAAGAAAGTTTTTACGGCCTCCTGTCGATTATCCTTTGCATACCCACAGCTCAAAACTTCAGTTTATATCATTGCTTCGTAGAAATTCAACTTACTGCGAAAAAGAAAACATTTTGCTGCTTGATTGTTATTTTTTAAGCGCACACATTTATTTAAAATGACAACAAATTTAAGGAAAACAATAACAAAAACAAAAACATACGTAGAGCAATAAACTGCAAGCGCGTTAAGAAAGTCAAAAGTTTTTGTCAAAGTTTTGCATTTTCGGAAATGTTACAATTTGTTTGCTTGACAATTTTTAACTATCCGCGCATTGCGGATATCATCGACAAATTTATACCGGTTATGCAATAACAGCAAGCCAAGGATATTAAATTTGCATGATAATAAGAGCAAGGAATACAAAATAAATGCTGCATAGTCGGTACAATACGAAGGCAATGAGTGAGTTGAAAGGCTTAATTTAAAAAAAAAAACTCCAGGATTCTTTAAAAATGTGCAGTGGTTTAAGTTCCATTTTTCTTAAAGTGTTAAAGAGGTTTTGTAGAATCCTTAAAGGACTTAACCAAAGAGATTTTTAAGAACTCCTATATATTTATAGTTTGTACCAAAAATAATTGGAAATTTTACAGTTTTACAACCAATAATTAAGGCCAGCTTTCTTCATTGCCTACGCACATAGAGCTACACAACTTCGACCTCGTGTGTGTGAATTTCAAATTAATGAAAAGCAAATACAATAAATAAAAAATGAAAAACCAAACAAAAAAAAAAAATAAAAAACAGCTCTGAAACGAGCTCCGAACTGTTATTGACAGACACCTAGCCTTAAGCATCTGATTAACTCTACGTGTTCTGCCTCCTTTTTTTTTTGGGACTCCGTTCAAATTTATTTTTTTCCACTATGTTATTGTGTTGTTTAGGCTGCCAAAATGTGCTTTAAGGCATGCAGGCAAGTTGCCAAAATCATGAAATAACAGCTTTCAACAGGCTTTCGAAATGTAGAAACTTAATTTGGCATTAACCAGAAAAAAGCGCAACAGTCAAATAGTGAATGGCTGCAAATAAATAAATAACGATATAAAAAGCAAAAAAAGGTTGGTAAGAAAAGAGCGCCGAAAATAAGTTAAAATTTGCAAGACCAAGCTACACATGGCAATATATGAGCAAACATATTGAAATTAAGACAAAACTATGTGAAGAGAAGCGTTATGGTAGAAAGGTCCTTAAAGTATTAAGCTGGTTGAAGAGGAAAATTTTCTAGATTAACAATAATGTTCAGACTAATTTTCAATTGAAGCGGATGTTTCTTTTTAATGTGAGCTATCTACCGGACATTGGTAAATAAGGAATATATCGGGTTCTGTTTTCAAAGCTTTCAGACGCCATTTTATTTTAAATACAGTCGACATATACATATGATTATTTAATTTTCAACTTGTTTTAAAAACTAAAAAATATTGCACTTAAACTTGAAACTTTGAAACAAAATTATTTTGAAATTCATAAATAAAGGGTGTTTTTTTTCAGCCAGTACTTCATTCGATTTTGAACAAAACATATTTAATTTCTTTAAATAGCCGTTTAATTGTATTTAATCCAGATAATAGGTATATTTTGCTATTATCTCTTTAAATGCTTATTGAACATGCCTTATTTCTTGAAGCTCTTCACAAACAGAAAATAAGAGCTTTTTAGAGTCTTTTTACAGCTTTTTACATTCCAGTGACCTTTACTTGTAAATTCTAAGAACTTCAGCTAAGACTCTCTGATCTTATTGCATATGCTTAGGCGCTATTTTAAACATAAATTTTTAAATTTTCAATAACAGACCTGCACTTGATAAGACAAAAATTATGTATAAACAAATAAAATTGTAGTCTTAAAGCTGTCCTTCATTAAGGGGCATCCTGAGTTTCTTTATACTCATGCCATAAGAGCTTTTCCGACTGGTTCTTAACACTTTGAAGCTTACAGCGGAATTAAAAAAAATTCACCCTTAATTAGTATATAAATAACAACAACAATTTGAGCAAACACATTGTCAAGGAGTGTGTTTGGATTGTCGCTGGCAGCTTTTGTAATTAAGCTCTGTTGCTTTTTAAAAATCTTTTTTGGGTTTTTTTTTTTTGTTTTTGTCTCTTCCTTTAGCTATTTTGTTTTTTGATGTTGCTCTCTAAGCAATGCTTGACAATTTATATGGAACATTTTTTTGCATTTGTTTTTTTTTTTTTAAAAAGAAAGTGTTGTAATAAAAGCTTAATATAAGCAGCTTTTATTGCACTTGAGCTAACTTAAGGGCTTGCAAGTGCTTGAAATAAAGCAAAATTGCTAGACTTTGACTAATTTTTGTTAATTTTATTATTTTCGTTTTGTTTTTTGTTTAGTTTTGTTTTTCAACAAAGAGCTTTTTGAATAATTTTTGATAATTTTTTCACCTTTTCCATTATTGTTTTTTTTTTTTTGTTTATTTTTTTTTTTTGCTCAAATAGCTTTTTGACTAATTTTTGACAATTTTTTTTCCCCTTTTTCATTTATTTTTTTTACTCAAAGAACTTTTAGACTTTTAAATTGTGTTTACGCAATTTTATGGTGCTCTTAAAGCTTTTAAAAGAATTCTGGCTAGTTTAAAGCTTTTCGCTGCTGCTGGATTTTATAAAAATTCTGTAGGAATTATTGTTGTATGCCACCCGAAATTATTTAGTTTTCATGTTTTTAAAGCTTAACCAAAAAAACAAGCATCAGCGCCTAAAAACGTGCCAAATATGACACCCAACAACAATAATAATAATAATCATCACAATCCTTGTAAGTCAAAAACTTTTCAAATAAACTTCAAGTGTGTAAATTTGACCGGAAAATCTGTCAAATGATTTCAAACGAAAAACTTTTACTTTCATCCTTAATGTTGGGCAAAACTTTCAAATCTTGATCCTTTTTTTTATCTACGAACGCCTCTCAAATTGCATCCGGTTGGTAGTTAATTGCAAAAAGGAAGCATAGCATCCAGCTTCATAAATGTAAACTTTACAAAAGCCTTAAATTTAAAGCTTGAACTTGGCAGTTATTGTAAAAATAAATTGCAAGCGCCTAGTAGTAGGCTATAGTATGTTCGAAGCATTACTTTAATGTATGCAACAGGTATGTTTTGTTGTGTTGGTGTTGTTTTATTGGCTTGCTCCTCTTCAGACAAGGTTGCTAAACAAAAACACAAAAAAAAAGAAAAACAAAATAAAAAAATAAAAAAATTTGCTTGCGCCAAAACTTGTAAAGGATTATTTTATTTTTGGAATCATTCTTTTTTATTATATTTATTTTTTTTTTTTTTAAATTTTTCCTTTGCTGCTTTGGCAGCTTACCAGCAGCTTCTGTTTATTCTAAAGATTTATCAAAAGGCAACGTAATGGCAGCTTAAGGGGTGTCAGCCGCTGGGCATGTCGATGTAGGTGGCATCTTATAAGGATGCAGGATTAGGTGAGCCATCGGTAATCCAAACACGATAATGCAGCGTGTAAATAATATATCAGCAAATTGAATTAGGGTGGAAAAATGCAAAAAAAATTATTTCACTCCTATTCCTATTGTTTTTATTTTAGCTCTTGTTGGTGTGAAAAAAAAACCTGGCAAGCATTGAAGTGTTGAATATAAGCTTGAATTTATAAGCTTCGCAGTTTGAAGATAAAACAAATTGCAACAGTTGTGCGTTTGTCTTTTTTTTATTCTTGCTTTGGTATTTTTTATGGCCAACGGTGTTAAGCTTAAAGTTGCTTCTTTAAAGCTTAAGTAGCACGAGTTTTGTTCTTAAATAGTTTATCCAGCTTTGCTTGGTACTTGCATGATAAAAAAGGAGTTGTAGTTGTTAACTCCTTTCTATTTATAGCATTTTGACATTAATCTGTGATTAAAGCGTTTATCATTTTATTATTCAACCCTACAGTAGGTGCGTACCTAAATTTTACATGAAAATGACATACATATGTAGTCCACGCGACTAATGCAGTATTAATCTCAAGTATTTTTTGAGTGAAACAAACTCTTTTGCACACAGAGTGCTGAGAAAAAAGTTAAAAAAACATTTTTTTTCAAACTGCATCGCCGTTGCATTTAATTCTTACTTAATAAGTATAGGTGTTATGATAAAAGTAAAGGTTAATCCTTTGACTTATTGACAAAAATAAAAAATAAATAAAAATTGTCATAGGAACGCGGAGGAAGCTGCTTAAGCAACGAAACTTAAAATTTGTTACATAGAATTATTACTTGCTATGTAAAGATATTCAAAGATGTTCCATGAAAAAGTATTATGCGCCAGTAAAGGCCCTAAATTTTAAGCCCTCATAGTAGATATAGACGAAAATTCATGAAGTCATGAGGCCACGAACAGAACCGCTACAAAATCGAAAATACAACAATCATGCAACGGCGTTGCATGGATTCATTACTCGGAGAGTAAATGCGGCAGGGTAAATGTTATAAAACAAATAATTTGGCCTTATGCCAAAATTAAAAAAAAATAAATTCTGATGTTGTTAGGTCCGGTACGTAGCAGCTTATGCAACAAAAAAGCAATATTGGTGCATGTAATTATTGCTCGCTGAATAAAAATCGTATGAAAAATATTATACCATGTTGGTAACCACTTAATGTAGTAAAAATGTAACAACACTGAAAAAATATTGCATGGAATTATAACTATGTGACTATTTGCGCTACGGAAGATTTTATAGAACGACAATAAAGCTGAGGTTTCGGTCAAATGATAAAAATAAAAAAAACAAAAAAATTAATTACATCATGAGTCCTTTCAGGGAATACCTTAAAGAACCCCAAATAAATCAAACGTAATAATAATAATAATATTAATGATAATAATAATAATAATAATAATAATAATAATAATAATAATAATAATAATAATAATAATAATAATAATAATAATAATAATAATAATAATAATAATAATAATAATCATAAGAATAATAATAATAATAAAAATAATAATAATAATAATAATAATAATAATAATAATAATAATAATAATAATAATAATGATAATAATAATAATAATAATAATAATAATAATAATAATAATAATAATAATAATAATAATAATAATAATAATAATAATAATAATATTAATAATAATAATAATAATAATAATAATAATAATAATAATAATAATATTAATAATAATAATAATAATAATAATAATAATAATAATAATAATAATAATAATAATAATAATAATAATAATGATGATAATAATTATAAGGATAATGATAATAATGACAATAAGGATTATAATAATAATAATAATAATAATAATAATAATAGTAATAATAATAATAATAATAATAATAATAATAATAATAATAATAATAATAATAATAATAATAATAATAATTATAATAATAATAATAATAATAATAATAATAATAATTATAATAATAATAATAATAATAATAATAATAATAATAATACTAATAATAATAATAATAATAATAATAATAATAATAATAATAATAATAATAATAATAATAATAATAATAATAATAATAATAATAATTATAATAATAATAATAATAATAATAATAATAATAATAATAATAATAATAATAATAATAATAATAATAATAATAATAATTATAATAATAATAACAATAATTATAATAATAATAATAATAATAATAATAATAATAATAATAATAATAATAATAATAATAATAATAATAATAATAATAATAATAATAATAATAATAATAATAATAATAATAATAATAATAATAATAATAATAATAATAATAATGATAATAATAATGATAATAATAACAATAATAATAATAATAATCATAATAATAATAATAATAATAATAATAATAATAATAATAATAATAATAATAATAATAATAACAACAATAATAATAATAATAATCATAATAATAATAATAATAATAATAATAATAATAATAATAATAATAATAATAATAATAATAACAATAATAATAATAATAATAATAATAATAATAATAATAATAATAATAATAATAATAATAATAATAATAATAATAACAATAATTATAATAATAATAACAATAATAATAATAATAATAATAATAATAATAATAATAATAATAACAATAATTATAATAATAATAATAATAATAATAATAATAATAATAATAATAATAATAATAATAATAATAATGATAATGATAATGATAATAACAATAATATTTATAATTATAATAATAATAAATAATTAAATAAAAAAAATTTTATTTAAAAAAAAAGGAATGAGGCCAGGGTTTATATAAAAATTAGGACAAGAAATAAGATAAGAAGTAGGACAAAGGTTTTCGACATAGATTATAGCGTGGAATTGATCAAGGATTATGACCAGAATTAAGACATGGATTGGGAAAAGTACTACGAGGGCTACTACATTTTTTTCAGGAATAACTCTAAAGCGATTTTTTTTTTAATTTTGAAAAAATTAGACAAATTTTGCAATTTTTGCCAAAGACAAGTAGAAAAATAATAAACATAACGTGAAATAAGGAAAACAAACAAGCGCCAAAGAATTATTCTTCATCAAGACAATGTGAGCTTCCACACATTAGCTCAAACAAAGCCGTTTTTGAGCACTAAAAACATTAAAATAATGGGTCATCTCCCGTACAGTTCTGATTTGGCTCCCAATGACTTGTTTTTCTTTTCGCACATCGAGGACAAACAGCGTGGATAACGATTTTTGGGGCCAGAAGAAGGCGTTGTTGCGTTCAAAAAGCTATGTCTTGGAGGTGTATCAAGCGGAATTGGATAAATGTTATGACAAATGGTTCGAACTCATGCAAAAATGTTATAATCATAAATGAGAATATTTCTTAAAACAATAAAGAAGAAAATTCGGTCTTTATATTTAATCCCGAAATATATGTAGCGACCTACGTACGACAATGATAGGGACAAGAACGAGGACAAAGACTTAGATACACCTGAAACAATATTTGGGACAACATTGGAAAAAGAATAAAGACAAGGAATAGAACAAGGATTTGGAGCAAGATTTTGAAAAGTACAAAGATTTCGACAAGATAAGAACAAAGATTGTTAAAAGAGGTGGGACAAGTGTTAGGAAAGGAGCACGAACAAGTATTAGGTCAGAAATTTAGGCGTGGATTAAATCAGGAGTTTTGACAAGAAGTAGGACAATTATTAGGACAAATAAAGGAATTAGGTATTGGTATAAGGACAAGTTTGGACACAAAGGACGGGATAAGGAAAAGAATAAGGACAAATTTAAAGATATGCTGTAACGTCAAAGCCTGTTTCATACGTGGATTAGATTTTATGTTATTGGAAAAATTTACAAGGGTATTGGATTAATTATTCCTGTTGAAAAATCTTGACATTTCAATATTTACTAACTGTTCAGTGTTATCATGCGATACAATAACATCAAGTTTTAAAGGATCTTCGCCAATAATAAAATTATTTTCAATTATTGATATTGACACGGCAACAATACCAGGTTGAGTCAGACCTACTCTTGTACCAGTATAATTTTTTTTTTTTTTTGACTAGTGTACTTATTGCTTAATTTTTTTTCAAAAAAGTCTATTGCTCATCCCTATTTACTGGAAAAGTTTTTTTTTTTTACAAAGTAAAACTCTTTTATTATTGCTCTTATATAATTTCCCAAAAAGCTCTTATTTTATTTCATTATTTTAACATTCCCCATTTTTGTTTTCTTTTACAGAATGCTCATCCACACAATTCAGATGCCGTTCCGGTGAGTGCATTGAAGGCTACAAACGCTGTGATAACCGACGCGATTGTCCTGGTGGCGAGGATGAGGATGACAACTGTGGTAAGTTCAAAACCTGGCCTTTTTTAATATATATTTTTTTATTTTTAATTTCAACTCTTCTTACTTTTAAATTCGTAAGTTTTATTTTTTTTAGTTTTAAAAAGTAACTAAAAGCTTTAAAGCTTTAATAAAAAGCCACGGAATGCTTTTTAAATAGAGACTTAAATTTGTAAATAATATGTTTAAGTTTATATTTTCTTAAACAACTTAACTCCTAAAGCTCTTAAAGCTTAAGCAAATTTTAAGCTTAATTTTTTTATAGATTAGTTGTTTTATATTTTAGTACTCTTCTTTAATTATTTTGTAGATAAATTATTGTTATTATTTTTTGTTTTTTTTTTTTTTTTAATTATCATACTATTTTATTTCATTTTATTTTATTTTATTTTATTTTTTATTTTATTTTATTTGATTTTTTATTCATTTTAATTTTTTTTTAACATTAAGTTTGAACCTTATTTGCATTTATATACTTAAAATAACTATTTTTTCTACTAATACTACCAATACTACTACTACTCCTTCTACTACTAACACTATGCTACCCATTCTAACAACGGATATCAAAAACTAACCGCTTGTGCCTGCCCTGGGTTAACACTAATAAAAAAAAAAAAAAAAAAAAACAAAACCATCACTAAAATACATTCATCACAGCTACGGAATGTAGCAGCATTGAATATCAGTGTCGCGATGGCTTGCGTTGTATCAGTGAGTCGCAACTGTGTGACGGTGCGACTGACTGTCAAGATGGCGATGATGAAGAGCGTTGCGACGGCAGTAAGTTACAAATAAATTGAGCACTTATTTAATGTTGCATAAATATTGCTTCTAATTGATTTTTTTAATTTAAACTTTTCACATGCTTTCATTAAAAACAAAAAAATAATAATTAAAAAAAAAGTCATACCAAAGCTCAAGTATTTCTGTTCGAAGGGCAAGTTTACATGTCATGATCTCTTTTGTGTATCCATTATAAATCGTTGTGATGGCAAAGTCGATTGTCCCAATGATCGTTCGGATGAGGAAGGATGTCGTATGTTTGTGTCATTAACTTAAAATATTGTAATTTAGACTAACATTCCATATATTTTTATTCTTTCTTTTGCTATTTTGTCTTCTCTAACATGTCTGAACTTGTGGCTTTTCTTAATATTTTTGTTTCAACAACTTCATTTGTCATCCATCTGTTTTGCTCATTACTTCAAACGTCATATGTCATAATAATAACAAAAAAAAAAAGCTTGTCTCTACGATAAGTGGCAGTGTGACGATGGCACCTGCATTGACAAAGATTTGCGCTGCAATGGTAATATCGACTGTCCTGAGGATGTTTCCGATGAGCGTCAATGCAATGGTGAGCAGCTCAAGCTTTATATCACATAAAGCTTCTTCAAAAATTTTTTTTGTAACACATACATATATACTACGCATAAATCATCTTAAGTTAAGCTTTAGATCTAGCTTTATATCTGAGAGCTTTTAAGCTTTGTTGAACTTAAACAACTGAGGTAAGTGTGCATGTTTATTTAAATAATGAGCTCATATTTTTCTATACTATGAGCTTTATATACTACTTGCATATATTTTATTAAGCTTTCATGCAAAAATATCAAGCTTTCAAGTAAAACCATCAAACTTTGCAGCTTTTTATTATGAAAGTGATTTAAAAAGCTTCTAAGAAGCAAAAAGCGTTTTCGTTGAAATTGATTTAGTCGCCTAAAGCTTCTTTGAAAGCACTTATAAAGCAGTTTACGTAGCAAAATTAGGTAATTATCAGCCACAGTGTACAAAGAGTATACAGTAGACATTAAAGGGTACACTGAAAATAATAGACAACAGACAGAATACAGAAAACACAACAGACAGTAGATAGTAGACAGTGGGCAGTTGATACAATGATCTATCGCTAAAGTAGAAAGTCGTCCCAGTAGATGGTAGACAGAAGATACTGTAGATAATAGAAACAAAAAACTGTTTACACAGTAGACAGTCGACATATTAGACAGTCGACACAGTAGAGACAGTCGACACAGTAGAAACTGTAGACACAGCAAACCAAGTAGTAATAGTTGACAGAGTATACATAATGGACACAGTAGACACAGTAGACACAGTATACACAGTAGACACAGTAGACACAGTAGACTCAGTAGACACGGTAGACACAGTAGACACAGTATACACAGTAGACACAGTAGACACACTGTGTCTCCTAGATACAGTAGATACAGTAAACATAGTAGACATTGTGGACACAGTAGACACAGTAGGCACAGTAGACACGGTAGACACAGTAGACACAGTAGACACAGTAGACACAGTAGACACAGGAGACACAGAAGGCACAGTAGACACAGTAGACACAGTAGACACAGTAGACATAGAAAACACAGTAGACACAGTAGACACAGTAGACACAGTAGGCACGGTAGACACAGTAGACACGGTAGACACAGTAGACACAGTAGACACACTGTGTCTACTAGATACAGTAGATACAGTAAACATAGTAGACATTGTGGACACAGTAGACACAGAAGACAAAGTAGGCACAGTAGATACAGTAAACAAAGTAGACATCAGACAAGGTAGGCACTAAACAAAATAGATACTCGACACAGTTGACAGTAGACACAATAGAGCTGTTTTGTCCAAAAGCTTTTTTTTTTGTCCAGATATGGAAATGAAAAGTTCAAAACACGTGCTAGCTAACTTTGTATTGCTTTTATGTATAGAAAATACTTTTAGATTTTTTTCTGAAATAATTTTCCCAGACAATAGTTAAATAAGTTGTCAGCAGAAAGCTTTCAAAAAAAAAATCCACTTTAATCTCTCACCAGGAAACTAAATCCGTGCAATTAAATATTCTGCAAGCGTTTTTTATTGCGAACGCATTCCATGAGTGTCTGAGATACATACGAGCAAGTAGCAAAAAACAAAAACTAGCAAAAACGTTCCAAATGCAATACAATCCACTCCAGTTACAAGTCACTCAATCGTTAGATGCACTGAAATAAATTATTTCATGCCTTAATCCCAAGGCAGTCCAAAAAGCTTTTTTCTATTTTAAGCATAAGAGTCATTAAAAGCAAAATCCTAAAAACTTTAAAAATGTAAAAGCTTTTGTATGTATTCCTTAAAACGTTCATAAGATATTTCAATGAAGCTCTCAAAGAAATTTGTTGGAGCTTTTAAAAAACATTTTAAACGAAAATGTTTAGGCAATACTATACATTTTTTTCAGTGCAATCAAGCTTTATAGTTTAAAAAATTATTTTGATAATTTTTAAAAATATCATACAAGCTCTTTGAAAGCTTTTATGAAGCTTTTATAGTTACATAAGCTCAATAATCAATAAATTTTTTAAAGTATCAATAAATTTTTTGCTTAGTCTCAAAAAAAAAAGTTCAACCCATTTCAAAAATTCCATGAAACAGTGAAAGCTTTTCTGATGCTCTTTATCTTAAAAAAGATTCCAAAAATTTCAAGTAAGCCTAAGAAAAACTTTTCTATCAAACTTAAATCTATTTCAAAAAATATTTTTCACAAATTTCCTAAAACTTTAAAAGCTTTATTGGAGCTCTTTTCGTTTATATAAGCTTCCAAAGCTTTTAAATTACCATTAAAATTTGTTCAATCCATTTTCCAATCGTTTTCTAAAGTTTTAAGAAGTTATGAAAGCTTTAATAATATTCTGTATGCTTAAAGGAGTTTTTAAAAGTTTTTACTTACTTAACTAGCGTTTTTCATGTTGAAGCTTTGAATGTTTAAAAAACTTTCATTCTTTAAAGAATTTAAATGCGTAAAATATTTTTTTAAATATTTAGTTGTAAACTTATTCTACATTTTTTAAAAGTATCTACAAGCTTTCAAAGATTTTATAAAGTCTTGAAAGCTTTAATGGAGCTCTTTGTGTTTACAGAAGTATTCAAAGCTATTTTGTTGCGACTAAAAAAAAAGTCAACCTGTTTTAAGTATTTTTCAAAAGTTTCATTTTTCTTTGAAAGCTTTTATGAAGCTTTTTATAATAAAAGCAATTTCCAATGCTTTTAATTTAAGCCTTATAAAAATGTTTTCCAACTAATTTGAAAATATTTAAAAAATGTTTAAAATATTTCCAAAAATTTTAAAAGCTTTATTGATGCTCTTTGAGTTCATAGAAGCTTCCAAAGCTTTTTCAAAACCGTAAAATTTTTCAATTCGTTTAAAAAATATATAAAAATTTGAATAAGCTTTGAAAGCTTTTATGATGCTCACTATGTTTAAAGAAGCTTTTAAATATTTCTGCTTTAAATAATTATATAATCCCTGAAAAACTAATTTTAAAATTTAAAAAGCTTTTAAAGCATTAAATAAGCTTCCAAATCTTATTTGCAAAGCCTTACAAAATTCTTTTAATTCAAACAAACTTTTACTTAAAGCTTTGAAGGCTTTCAAGCTTTTGTTTAGTGTACGTTTGTATTTAAATAAAAAATGCACTCTTTGCTTTGAGCAGCTTATCAAAAAAGCTTTCATAAAATCTTAAGCTAAAATGAAATTAAAAAACAAATTTAATCAAATTAAAATAACATAATGCTGTTAAAGAATTTTATAGTAAAGCTTTTAATCATAAGTCATGCGAAAAGCCAGATAGAATTAAGTATAGCGTAGATTATTTTAAAAGCTCAAAGCTCACATTTTAGCATCATTCTTAGCTTAGCATCATACTTGATACTTGAGAGTAAAGTAAAGGAAACTTTTCGACATAGCAGAGAAAAAGTAAAGAAAGCTTTTAGACTTACATAAATAATTTGTTATAACTTTAAGATACTTGGGCTTCGAAATGTATTGCAAATTAAATTGTGCAAATATATCTGCACAGTGTAGCAGACAGCTTAGTTTGTTGTCCGTCGGTATAACTGTCCATTTCTATGCAATTTGCTTGTCATGGCGGCGGCGGCAAAGTCTTCTTCTTTGCAGTTTTAGGTTTTTTTGCCTATTTGAGATTTTATTATTTACTAACTTATTTGATTTCATTTTGATGTTGCCTTATGTTGTTTTTGTTGTTGTTACTGTTGCATTAAGTTGCAAACACATGTTTGCCATATCAAAGAGTAGCTAGTTGCAATTGTTATGCATTCGCCTTGTGTGATATATTAGCATAACACACAGTAACAGCACAAACACACATACACACATGCACACACACTCTGAAATAGAGATCAAAATGTATGCGCCGACAACTTAATGTGGCGACTGCAAATTATTATATTTTTTTTTCCTTCTGTTTTTAGTTGTCTTGAATGACATTTTCATTAAGTTTTGGCAAGTGATGCAAACGTTTGTTTTTTTTTTCCTCCTTGAAAGCTTTGATTATTTCTGTAGACGGCTGTTACAGTTGTTTTTGTTGCAAGCTTATTAAAAATAGCACCGCGATAAATATTCATAAATTAAATTGATCATTTGTCTAGCATTTTATTTCATTCACTATTTTTATGCATTCATTCAATATTGTTTTTTAAGTAGCAGCGTTGCCACACCTTTGCATTTTTGGCGCGCTTTCAATGTTTTGTGTGCTTAACATGTTTATTTTAACTTTAACTACGTTGCCGTTTGTTGTTATAATTTATGTTAAATTTCATTTTATAGACGCCGAAACAAGGCGTTGCCATTCATTCATACTAGTTTGCAATTCTAAGCATAATTCAAGATTAATAGCATTTGATTTGATTTATTTTTATTGATATTAACTACAAATCGACTAATATATATATACCAACCAGGCGGCGATTATTGCAAATTCAATGAGTTCCAATGCGATAATGGCCAATGTATACCATATCGCGAACTATGCGATAATATTTACGATTGCTCCGATTACTCTGATGAGAAGAGTTGTGGTAAGTTGTTGTTGTTGTAATTATTTAGAAAGCTTTAAAGCTTCAAGTTGACAATGTGGTGAAGTTGATTTCGCTCAAAAGCTTTATGCTTGGTAAAAATACAGAGATTGGTGTTGGTTTGTTTTTAACATTTAGAGAAAATTGTCAAAAGCTGCTGTTATAACTTGCAAAAGCTTACAAAATTTTGTGTATACATAATAAGTAAATGTCAAAACTTTTTCTAATAATAAATGTTACTCATTAAAACAAAATAATAAAACGGAAAAGTAGTATTTAGTTGCTTATGTAGACAAAAACACTCGTACAACCATTAACTCGGAAACTTTTAAAATAATTTTCAAAACATTATATTTAATTTGAATTTTCACTTATTTACACCAAATGTTTTATATAAATAAAATTTTTCATGATTTTATTTCATAATATAAAATAAAAATTGAGCTTTTATTAAAGCTCACTTGAGTAAACGCCAGTTTTCTCAGTTTGAAAAAATTATATTTATTAAATTTTATTTTGTGCAAGAAATTTAAAGTTTTTAAGTACCAAACAACAAATATTATAACATAAAAATTTGCTTTATATTATGAGCTTTTGGAAAAAGCTGTGGAATTAAAAAAATTTAATTTTTAAAATTAGATTTTGTAAAAGAAATTATTAGCTTTCAACTACCAAGCAACAAAATTTAATTTAAAAAGTTGTTAAACTTTAAAGCTTGTCAAAATATATAGCGAGCTTTTATACTTAATAAATATTCAAGCTGTAACGGTACCGTGATCTCTTAAAGTATTTTAGCATAAAAAAATAATTAGAATTAATTTTTCAAGTTATCTATTTCTATTCTGTAAATATTTGGACATTAACCTAATCAAGAAAATACAAAATCATAAAAAAAATATATAAAATGGTCACTTCAACTGATTTTTTACTGTGTTAACAATATGGAGGATTTTTTTAAAATATTCGTAGTAGATAAACTTGAAAGATAAAGAAAATTATGATCAATTAACCAAATATCTATTTATCGATATATATCCTTTTGGTTTTTCCTATCGGATTAAAAGAGTTCTCTTAGATAATCATTCTAAATGAAAACTTTTGAGATAAATCTGACTGTATATTCACTAAAATTTTTAATATTTTTAAAAATTGCATAGAAAAAATTGTACAGAATTTCTATAAAATTTCCTACAAATTTTTAGGAGTAAATAACATTTAATCAATGACAGTGTGCAGCAAAATTCTGTGTAAAATTAATTTGTGGACGTTGATCACGAATGTCAAGTCCATTTTCTTCATAACATCTAGTTCTTCCACAATCTGGTATCAAATTCTGGGATCAGAGTCGAAAAAAGGTTCGTCTAGAACTGACGACAATAACAAAGGCTTAAAAGCTATAATAACTGAGCAGATTTGGGACATCTCCAAAGCAATTGTTTGCATTAAATTCAAATCTGAGGTCAAAATGATGGGCTTACGTTGGAATTTTTCAGGCCATGTACACGATGTACAACGTTTTGGAGCGCTTTCTTCTTCAGGATATCTCCAAAGATTTTTGGGAAGAATACGAATCTGAGGTTAAATGGGTCAGCAATTTAAAATATTTGAGTTTTTTTAATCAAAAAACTATTTTTGGAGCTATGTGTAGGGTGCACAAACTTTTTGAGCTCTTTTTTTCCAATGGCATCATTTATTACTACTCTCTTCCTTCAACATTAAATTCAACCGGCCGCCAATTGTTTTTTTTTTACGTCTTCTGGCTTATTCTAGATGACATTGCAAATTCCTACTCTGCTTTAAATAGCTAATGCATCATGTTTTCTTAAAAGAGCGATCGAAGATCATTCAATTTGGTCATTTTGGAACTCATTTTGAATTTAAATTAAATAATGCGATTGGTCCAAAAAAAGCTTAAAATTTCATGTGTCTTGTTCAAAGCCTCAAAGGTAGCCCAAAAAGCCATCTTTTAGCTATATAAGCTCAAATATCTCAGAGTAAGCAAAGAAGCAATTTAAACCTCAGATTCAGATTCTACGATTCAAGATTCGAATCTACGAATTCAAAATGACTCTACTCTACGAATTCATGGAAGTTCACTCGAAATGAACCTAAGCTATTCAATGACAATAATGACACCCTTTTTTTAAAAACCTTTATAAATCTAATTTGAAGCGATAAGAATAGACATCTTAAGTAAAGCAATTAAGCGTAAAAAGATCAACAGTAAATATCTTAAGAACTATTCGTTCTCTTTGAACTCTACTTTTAAGAAAGGTATCAAATGCTACTATTTTTCAAAAATTAACTATTAGAGAAGATCTTTTGAAAAAACGATCAGTCATTTTCGGAAGAACAAGTTTCCTGTTAAAAATAACGAGGACTCTGGAACACCACAATCTCCTAAACACAATCCCCTTTTACAAAGCAATTTTTAGTTGAAAAATAAGTTGTATTGGAAAACCAAAATCACCTACGGAGCACCTTACTCCCAAATATTATTCCAAAACTGTTCCTTGTTAAAAAAAAGTGTAATCTTGTAACATAGGAATTTCCTATGGAGCACATTGCTCTCAAATATTATTCTATAACTGTTCTTTGATTAAACAAATTTTTCGATTTTGTAACATCAGAATCATCTATGGAGAACATTATTTTACAATTTATATCCAAAAGTGTTCCTTGCTAATAAATAGAGTGATCTTGTAACATCACAATCACCTATGTTGCACAATGCGCATTGCATTGCACATAATCCCAAAATGTTTTTCCAAAACTGTGCCTAGAGCAAAACTAAGGTGATCATGGTAAATCAGTATCACCTATGAAGCACATATTTTCAAATTTGTTTCCTAAACTATTACTTTTTTAAAAACATGGTGATCTTGGAATACAAAATCACCCATTGAGCACATTTTTTCCAAATATTCTTCCAAAACTGATCATTATTAAAAACTAAGGTCGATCTTGATCCAATCACAATCACCTATTGAGCACAATATTTCAAAATTTTATTCCATAAGTTTTCCTTGTTAAAAAAAAGGTGATCTTGAAACATTACAATCATTTCTGCATTATTTCCAAATTTCCTTGCAAAATAGTTAAATTAACGATGATATTGGATTATCAGAATCATATATGAAGCACATTATCAAAAATATTATCTCAAAACTGTGCCTTTTTTAAAAACAAGATGATCTTGGAAAATCAAGAGAAAATCATACCTATGGAGCACATTATTTGATATAATTCTTCGGATTATTCCAAAATTTCTTCTTTTTTGAAAAATCTGAATCATATTATTTTCCAATTTGTTACCAAAATTCTTCCTTTTTAAAAATTGCGTTGATCTTAGAACATCAGACATATGATTCTCAAATATTCTTCCAAAACTTTTCCTTGCTTTGAAAATCAGAATAAAATTCAATTTCGTTTTGGATCATAAAAAACATAGATTTTTGAAATTTATGATTTAGATTTCTCTATGAAGCACATTTCCTCTATCAAGCACATTTCCTCTATATAGTACAAAACAAAAAAAGAAAAAACCAAACCAGATGAATAACAGATTCTTTTATCAAATATGCATTCTCAATGAAGCACATTAAAAAAAATTAAAAAAAAAAGAAAAAAATCAATTCGTCTGATTTGAAATTTGTAAAAAAATGGTATAAAATAGGTTCAAAGAAAGGAAAAAGCTGTCAGAACCAAAGTTGTATATCGGTTTTTCTACAGATTTTTAGTCGGTACCTTTTTAAATAAGAATTGCATATATTTATCAGAACTTTTAAGACTTCGTGCCTTGATCGTCGGAGAACAAGATATGAAGAGGCGAGAGAGATCTTAGTACGCTTGATGACTTTATTTAAAGAGTTATACGCACTCAGGATTTAAAAAAAAATTAATTTCTGAAGAATTTTTCCTGAAAAAACGTTTTAATTTATTAAAGTAAAATTTTGTAAACATATTATGTGGTTACTTTTAACTTTACTTTCAAATTTTTTATTTGTAAAAATAAATATTTTTGAAGCCGATCTCTGGGAACTACTCCAAAAAAATTGTCTTGCGATGAGCGAGATATCTCTGGACTGGATCATCAGAAATGAAAAAAATTCGAAAAAAATTAATTTACATAAGATACTCATACATCTAGTATTTAATCGAAGGAAAAGTAAAATATTAGTTTTCGTCACAATAGCTGTTTCTCAATAAAAACAAAAATCAATTTTCGACATAGATTTAAAAATTTATTAAAAATTTTAAAGTAATCAATTCAGCCGTTTCAAAAATATTTTTCCGACCCACTTAAAAAAACATTGTTATAAGAAAAATTAATTTAAAGTAGGCTTGGGCATTTTAGTTCACCACAAAGATCGCTCTTTTTAGTTCAATCGTATGTAATGAACTAGTTCGTTTATTTAGTTTTTTTAGTTCGTTCGTTTTTTTTTGGTCGTTGCATGCATGATAAAACTATGCAAGGTAGGAGTGACAGTTATTTGGTCTTGTACCAACTCTCAAAAATAGTATAAATTAGAATTAGAAAATAAAATATACAGGCACATGACATTCGGTGACAGTTCGTTTCGTTTACTCGTTCATGTCCAGGTATATAAAATGAAACAAACTTGGTTGTATTCAATTTAAAATTCAATTTACATTTTAAATTCAGTTTTAGCTATTTTTAGACCATCTTATAAAAAAATATACAGTACCTAACGCGTTTAACTGAAATATAGAAATCTGCCATTGTGACAGCCAGCAACTCCACCATTTTCATTTCTATTAGTGCAGACACAAAAAGTGTCTCAAACCAAGGACTCAAACCATAGCTTGTTAAATTTAGTTATTTTTGCTCTCGTTCGATTTGTTCCTATTTGCTGCAAAATCAATTAAACTAAAAGAACGAGAAGCACTGAACTAGTTCGCATAGTTCATGGGTGGGAATCGTTTAATTGAACTACATCGTTCATGAAGCCTAGCCTAATTTAAAGTTCCACATTTCTAAATAAAGAAGCTCCGAGACATCTATACAAATGTGCGTGTAACTTCGAGAATATTGTTTTCAAATGTTTTGTCCAAAACAGCTCTCCTTGTTAAAAAATAGGAATATATATGTAATATGCGAAAAAAGTTAACATTTTGGCTTGCTAACTGTGTATGTCCCCGCAATGCTCCTTGTTTTAAAATAAGCTAATCTTAGATAATTGGAAACATTTATGAAGCACATATGTCCAAATTTTCTTCAAAAAATGGTTTTTATTTAGAATTTTTGAGAATATAGAGTTAACTTTAAGAATATATACGTACATTGCGATAATATAAGAAAATTTTAATTTTTTCGTGACTGCGTATACCCCTTAATGTATTTAATGTGCATCTCTTCAAAATATAATTATTTTTTTTTCAAATTAGAAGACGAGTACACAATGTTATAGAATGAGATGAGATGAAGATAAATGGTCTTTAGATTCGTGATCTGCATCGCTCAATTAAACTTAAAACCAGCAAATACCAAAAATATTGCTGCACCGTGTCATGGTAACAAGAACATCAGTTGGATATATAAGAAATAGAAATATATAGAAATTATATATATTTTTTTTTATTTTTTTTTATATTTTTTTTTTTTTGTTTTTATTAAATTCAAAAAAATTTCGTAATTCTGAAGAAATTCTTAATGAATTATTCGAAAATTTTCTATTGAAATTATTTTTTCAGAACTCAACTTACGATTTTGTTCAAGTATTTAGGAAATGTCGATATATTAATTGAAAAGATTTTTCTTTTTTTTTTCTTCAAATTTTATGTTTCAAATCTACAATTTTATTAAATTTTCGTTCAATTATTTAATTTCTACTCATGCGTTACGAAAAAAGCTCTATAAACAACTACTTTACGCACACATTATTACTACTTTTTATAAAGGGTGTATCAACAAATGGTCTAGGCTTGCAAAGACGTATTACACAGTGCAACACAAAAAAAAATAACCATATACGGACACCACTACGTGATAAAAGACTAAAAAAAAAGACCCGTGTCTCCCAATTTTTCCCAAAGTCATGCACTTTTTTGTTCATGGGCCGCCAAAGATTTGGGGCCTCGGTATCATTTTCGCAAAAAAGTGATCATTTTCTCGGGCTCATATCTTGCAAACCGTTCAGAATTTCGATTTAATCTATGAGGCAAAGTTGTAGCTCTTGTCATAAAGAACAAAAATTGCGAACATATAAAATCAAAAAAACTTCACCTTCCAGATCAAAATCGCAAAAAACTTAAAAAAATTCGATTTTTTTTACCTTTTTTCCCGTGTTCAGGTGCATAGGTAGCAAACCGTTCAAAATTCAAGGAAACAATCAACTACAAAAATGTACCTAAGATCTCAATAAACAAATTTCTAGAACATATAAACTTCCTAGAGATGATTCTAAACACTGTTTAGGTAGCACGCAAAAGTGAAAAATTTGCTGAAAATTTATTAATTTGATTTTTTTTACCTTTTTTCTCCTGTTCAGGTCCATAGGTAGCAAACCGTTCAAAATTCAAGGAAACAATCAAGGTGAAGTTTTATTGATTTTATATGTTCGCAATTTTTGTTCTTTATGACAAGAGCTACAACTTTTCCTCAGAGAGTAGATCGAAATTCTGAACGGTTTGCAAGATATGAGACCGAGAAAATTATCACTTTTTTGCGAAAATGATACCGAGGCCCCAAATCTTTGGCGGCCCATAAACAAAAAAGTGCATGACTTTGGGAAAAATTGGGAGACACTGGTCTTTTTTTTTTAGTCTTTTATCACGTAGTGGTGTCCGTATATGGTTATTTTGCCATGACTTAAAAAATTACACACAGTGTTATTTAACAGCAGACCGCTGAACAGTTTGTATATCAGACATAATCTGCATGTATTTGCTTAATAATCTAATAAAAATACTAGAGACATCGCAACAATTGTTCGTTTTATGCAAAAAAAAATTCTACATCTCTTGTTGATACAATCTACTACGTTTAAGTAATTTATGATACAATCTATGTATAACTCTATATTTGGTGTTGGTTTTGACTTAGATTTCGAAATATTTTTTTGTGTTTTACAAATATTTCAAGTGAAAAGCTGCTTAATGATTTTTTAGTAAAAGTACTTTATAATTCTTCCTATTAATTTTAATAACATTTCCGTTCTTCTCTAAAATTTCTTTATTACTTTTGTATTTTCTCTTTTCTCCCGGTGTTGGCTTTTTTTATTATAAAAATTTTTTGTTTTATTTTCCTGCTACTGCGCTTTTTCGTGTTTATAATTTGTTCTTGTGATATATTTTTTTTTTTCAAAATTCGATTTTTATTAATATCAAATTTTTTTCCAAAATTTTCTTTTATATTTTCGTTAAAACAAACAAATTAAACAAAAATCCTGTGTTGTGGTTTTGGTACCAAACTACTACTACTATTACCACTACTATTACTACTACCTCCCAATACTACTACTACTACTACCATCACTGCTACAATCAACAAACTGTTTGCATTCAAAATCAACGTTTAAATATAAAAAAATTAACAAAAATCTGCACGTTTAAAAAAAAAAAAATTAAAAACAAATTGGATGATGGAAATTGGAAAACTTAAATTTAAAATTTGCATGATTTTATAAAATAACAACATAAATAATAAAAAAAAACAAAAACTATTGTGTTATTAAAAACTGCTGCCTTGGACATCAAAATTTAAAAAAAAAAAACAAAAAAACGAAAAAAAGATTTGGAAGACTTCGAACGTAATCGCTTTGACGACAATGAAATCATACGCTCCTATGGTGAGCATCAGCCACGCCCACAAACCGCAGCACCGCCTAGTCTACACAAACTAGATGAACAAGAATATAACTACTACCATCCGAATATCTATAAGAAGGCAAATGCGCAGCAAACATGCGCGTCAAATCAGTTTAAGTGTCTGAATAACGTTTGCATACCGCTGCATTTACGCTGTGATGGTTTCTATCACTGCAACGATCTGTCCGATGAGCTGGGCTGCGAGTACTTTAACAAGACTAGAACTACAGCGGCACCTAGAACTTGGGCACCACCGAATTTGGTGCGCACCAATGGGCCAACTACTTGGCGTCGGAACACGACAACGACGACTGCGAGATATACTACATCAGCACCAGCAACAACAACAACAACAACAGCGAGACCATATAGTAATATTTTAGCTGGTGATGGGGTTGAATTAATTGGCAACTCAAAAAAAAAATTATTGTTTTGTTTTTGTCAGTGTTGCATGTTTGTAGTTTTACTAGACTTAAAAGCATTCAAAAATAGTAGTAAAAATACTGCACGGTATGCATTTGAAGGCGACAGACTGGATATTGAAAAAATTAATTTTTTGCAATTTTTTATTTAAAATTAATTAATTTTTTTGAGAAAATTTTGAAATTTTTTAGTTTGAAGCATACACTGAAAAAATTTCAAAAGACTTGAATTTTTTTTTATAAATTGAATTAAAAACAATATCCAGTGTTGCGTTTTAGACAAAAATAAATTTTTTGTTTTTGTATTTTTTTTTTTTTGTTTTGTTTTATTTTTTTTTATATTATTTTATTTTTTTTCCTTTTTTTTTTTTGTAAATATTCAAATTCAAACAAACTTATAACTCACTTTCATAATCATATAACTTGTTTTTAATATAAAAGTAATTAAATTTTGTTTTTTTTTATTTTTGTTTTAGAAAAAAATTATTTTTTTTTTAATTTTATTAAAATTTTTATTAAAAAAAAATTTTCAATTAACAATCATTTTCATTATTTTTTACTTTCATTTTTCGACATAATCTTAAACTACACATTTTTCGCAAAAATCATGTAAAACGCACATAAAATGTCAAACAAACAAACAACACCGAACAACAAAACAAACATATATTTTGTACCGTAGGAAAGTCTTGCATTGACAACATTGAATTCGCATGTGATAATGGTCAATGTATACCCATTGAAAGTGTCTGCGATGGTGTAGCAGATTGCTCACGTCGGGAAGACGAGGAGCAGAACATCTGCAGATGCAGCAGTGACAAGGTAAGGAATATAATAGTTGCAACAACAGAGAGCAAGAGCATTTGAATTAAGAAAGAGACAGAACAAAATAAATATCTTTTTGAAATTTATCATAAAAAAGGCACAAAAAGCTCAATATTTTGAAAGCTTTTCGTAACATTTTTTTTAACTAAGTTGAAATAAAAAAAAATAAGAGAAATAAATAAAAATTAATTTAAAAAATTTATATGAATTTAAATTAACACTTAATATTTAAATTCTTAAATTAATTAAAACTTGTTTAAAAAATTAACTTAACAATTTACATTAAAATGAAAATTAAGTCATAAAAAATTTAAAATTAAAAATTAAAAATTAAAAATTAAAAATTAAAAATTAGAAATTAAAAATTAAAAATTAAAAATTAAACATTAAAAATTAAAAATTAAAAATTAAAAATTAAAAATTAAAAATTAAAAATTAAAAATTAATAATTAAAAATTAAAAATTAAAAATTAAAAATTAAAAATTAAAAATTAAAAATTAAAAATTAAAAATTAAAAATTAAAAATTAAAAATTACAAATGAAAAATTAAAAATGAAAAATTAAAAATTAAAAATTAAAAATTAAAAATTAAAAATTAAAAATTAAAAATTAAAAATTAAAAATGAAAAATTAAAAATTAAAAATTAAAAATTAAAAATTAAAAATTAAAATTTAAAAATTAAAAATTAAAAATTAAAAATTAAAAATTAATAACTAAAAATTAAAAATTAAAAATTACAAATTACAAATTACAAATGAAAAATTAAAAATGAAAAATTAAAAATTAAAAATTAAAAATTAAAAATTAAAAATTAAAAATTAAAAATTAAAAATTAAAAATTAAAAATTAAAAATTAAAAATTAAAAATTAAAAATTAAAAATTAAAAATTAAAAATTAAAAATTAAAAATTAAAAATTAAAAATTAAAAATTAAAAATTAAAAATTAAAAATTAAAAATTAAAAATTAAAAATTAAAATTTAAAAATTAAAAATTAAAAATTAAAAATTAAAAATTAAAAATTAAAAATTAAAAATTAAAAATTAAAAATTAAAAATTAAAAATTAAAAATTAAAAATTAAAAATTAAAAATTAAAAATTAAAAATTAAAAATTAAAAATTAAAAATTAAAAATTAAAAATTAAAAATTAAAAATTAAAAATTAAAAATTAAAAATTAATAATTAAAAATTAAAAATTAAAAATTAAAAATTAAAAATTAAAAATTAAAAATTAAAAATTAAAAATTAAAAATTAAAAATTAAAAATTAAAAATTAAAAATTAAAAATTAAAAATTAAAAATTAATTTACAATTTAAAATTTAAAATTTTGATTTATATATAAAAAATTAAAGTTTTTAAAAATAAAAACACGTGAAAGCTTAAAAATATTGAATTAATTCTAAAAAATTTTTAATTACCACTGAACAAAACTCGCCGTTACTTAACTTCACTGTAATCTTTCACACACACACACACAAAATTACATGTACAGTTCAAATGTTTGCGTGGCGGTGGCTGCATACCAAAAACTCAAGTCTGCGATGGCAAAAATCAGTGCAAGGATGGCAGCGATGAAAGCACATGTCGTAAGTACCTCATATTTCAACTGTAAATTTTCACAGTTTTTATTTGTCACTTTAACAAGTTTTTTCAAGTTCATTTGTTAAAAATATTGTTTTCTTTTAATTTTCTTAAAAAATAAGCAGTAGATAGAGTCATGCATGTTTTAGTTGTCCGTGCATTGACACAATTGTTTTTAGTAACTTGTAGTTTGAATGAATTTATCTGTCGTGTTGTACCAAAAGTTTAGTTAAATGTTGCATGCCTTAGGTTGCATGTGTAGAAAAACCTTAATCATCTAAACAACTAAAACAAGTAGATAATAAAATGATAGATAACATAGATAAATGAAATGTCCTTAAATATTTCAATAAATTTAGCCTTTACTTATCTTTTATAGATGCATCCTTAATCCTATACATTTTTTAAAAATATCTTATAGTAAATTTTTATTTATTATTTTATAGTTTTATTTTAAGTACCTACATACAATTAAGTTTCTTAGAAATTTACCTTTACATATAGTAAATATTTTTTATGCATTTATATATATATATATTTATTTATGTATTACTTATATATTCTATATAAACTATAATCAGCTATTACTTTAGTATTTATCTCTAGAAATCTGGTAACTAATATTTTGCGTTATCCCTTATAAATGTACGAATGTTTTGTTGGCGTGTGTTTATGTAAGAATTGAATATATATAAATTTGATTGAGTAGCCAGCTAATACTTTTTTTAGAATCTAAGCACTTGGTGTCCCTCATATCCTTGAGAGCAACACAAATAAAAAGTCAGCTTTCAGAAAATATATTTGTCCGCATGTCCCAGTCGATAAACTAATAGTACACTTATTCTCGTCACAGCTGCAAAGAGAGCCATATTAAGCTCTCTGTAAACTTTTCTTTTTCCAACTTTAGCAACAGAAAAGCTCATTCTCTTATTAAACAAAACATTTCACTTCAAGCTATAAAATAACAATAAAGCTTTTATATTAAGCACAAACAGTGTGAGCTTTGAGTATGCTACTATGCCATGTACAACAAAAAATTCGTCCAAGAGTAAGCTCTCACCAAAGCTTCTCTTACAAACTCATTTAAACACATTAAAAATGCCTTTATTGCAATGAAATACATAATTGGACTCACCGTACACAAAAAAGCTCAAACCTTTATTTATTTCAGATTTATTTATTTAGTTACCCACTAAAACCTTTAAGTAAATTCTTCTTCTTCTATAAAAAGACATTAATTCTTTTTACCTTTAGCAAAACCTTTTAAAACCCGAAAAATTTAAATTTAAGCTTCTAAAAGTAAAAAAAAAAAAACATTTAAAAAACCTCAAATAATACTCCACTACTTAAAGAAGCTTTTCAAACTTTAATCTGTAAATTTATATTTTAAAGCCTGTTTTAGTTGCTTGAGCAAGATATCACAAACTTTAAAACTTAAAACTTTGATTTAAAGTTGGATAATAAGTATGAGCTTTACGCTAAAGCACAACTTATTTACGATTTCAGCTTATAACACGATTGTCTTAAGCTACAGCAATATGTATGAGCTTTTAGCTTAAATAAGTACAACTTATTGTTGATAAGAGCTTTTATCACTAAAACCCAAAGCTCAAAGTAAAATTATAAGCTTAGTCTTTTGAGCCATATTTTCCATTTTAAGCTTTGATTGTAGAACATTGTTATGCATCCTACCAATCGCAAGGAGGGAACTTCCTTTGCTCGTTTGCAAAATTAAAAAATAATACTGAGAAAAGTTAAAGCTTTGAGAAACTATTGAGCTTTATATGTTCCTCTAGAGTATCAATCCAGAGTAATAACATAGATAAAAGCAAATAAAACTCCAAAAACTTTTTAATGCATTGAAGTTGCGGCGTTAAGCTTATTTTTAGATTTTGCCTTGTTTAAAAAAGCTTCTTTATTCTTGCTTCTTTGCTTAATATGTTGCTCCAGAGAAAATAACACAGATTCAAGTATTCACAAAAACCTCAAATAGAACACCAAAAACTGTTAAATTCGTTGAAGTTACGGTGTATGGCTTATTTTTCGATTTAAGCATTTGCAAGCTTTTATCTTAAGCTCTTGAAAGGTTGAGCAACATGAATGAATTTTAAACTTAAACTTATTTGTGTTAAGAGCTTTCATCACTATTCTCCAAAGCTCAAACAACGCAATCTATATATGTTAAGAGCTTTTACTACTCAGCTTTTATCCAAAGCTCAAAGAAAAACTTTTGGTTATCGTTTGAGTGTTTTTTTTTTTTCTTCTATTTCAAACCTTGGTTATAGAACATTGTCAGACATTCTGAAGCTTGCGAGCATGAAAGTGTCTCTGCTTCCATGCAGAACATTTAGTCGCTCGCGAGCATTTGTGCATTTGCAATTATTATAGAAGCATAGGAAACTCTATATAAATAATGTTTAAAAACGCATTTAGTTTGAGCTTTTGCCTTGGATGAATGAACTTTAGCTCAAAGACACATAAGGTGAGCTTTCAGAAATTTGTGCAATTCTTCACGTTGCATTAAATAAATACATAAATACTTTTTTCGTGTGATCTCTTTTCTTCTATTTGAGTCACTGAAGGAATCCCTTGAGGCATTTGCGACTTTTTATGTATTTTATGTGAAAGAAAAGCAAAAATTAAACTTTTAGGATATAAAGGTAAAAAAATGTGAAAATTTGACCAAGTTTAAAAGTTATGACCAATGAAAAAAGTAAAGTTTATCCTACCGCTCTTATAGGTAAATAGCTAGAAATTCTAAGAGCTTTAAGCTCAAGCATTGCTTAAACAGAAAAAAAATCGACAAAATGTTATTTTCAACATAATTTATCTCGGAAAAAGGCGAAGTTTTTCTTATTGTACAAAAAATATTGTCATAAAAACCTTCAAGCTTTAAGCTCAAACATCGTTTTCATAGAAAAAATCCATCAAAATTTATTTTCATCATCATTTCTCTATGAGATAACCAATTTTTCTTAATTGCTCACAAAATTGCCAGAAAACTTTTGAGCTTTAAGCTCAAAAAGTTCTTGCACAAAAAATAAATGCTTAAAATTGAACGTTAGTCATATTTAATGAATATTAGAACAGCAAATTTTCTTGTAATCGTACAGAAAAATTCCCAAAAAAGCTGCTGAGCTTAAAGCTCATACGCCGCTGCCAAAAAATGTTTCAAATTGAATGTTTATCAAAATTATTCTATATAAGAAACCGAAATTTTTTTGTGCAGAAAAATTCCCAAAAAAAAACCGTCGAGCTTAAAGCTTATAAAACACCGCTGCTTGCACAGAAAGAAATAATAAAATTGAATTTTCATCATAATTAATTGAAAAAAATGTGAATAGTTTTCTTAAAGTGCGAAAAAAATGGACAGAAAATTTTGAGCTTTAAGCTCAAAAAGCGCTTGCCCCAAAAAAATAAGGAAAAATGTATAAAATTTATGTTCATCATGTTCAAATGAAATCTACTTCTATTTCATCTGTGAAATATGAAAATGTTTTTTTTTTTTTTTTTGTAAAAAAATAGTCACAATTCTTCTGAGCTTTAAGCTTAAACATAGCTTTCCCATAAAGAATTAAGCAAATCGAATTTTTATCATTTATAATCCCGCTCTGCATCAATAAAAAGGCAACCCCTTGAACATTTCAAAAGCTCCTCTTCTTCTCAATCAACTTTCTCATCACAAAACTTTCACATACATGAAGTTACGGTTACTCTGCACTTGTATGCCAAAAACTTAACACTTGCACGCTCATAAACTTATCCTTACTTAACTGTTTGTTTTTTTTTTTACTAAATATAATTATTACATAAATTTTTATTTTTTATATTTATTTTATTTTTTTATTTTGTTTTTTTTTATTTTAGTATTTTTTTTTTTGTGTTGCTCGGCGCACTTGCATAAATATCTTTTTTCACATTTTTGTCCCTCTTTGACTAACACTTAATTCATTTTCTCTGTGTTTTACTTGCATTTCACTCACATTCGTTTTAAATTTCAATGTTTTCTTCACATTTCTACCAATTTCACTTCATTTCATTTCATATTCTTTCTTTACTTTTATTTCATATTTCATCTCTATGCCACAAACATCTAGATTTTCATGCCAAATATAATAATAGTAGAGCTATTGCTGAGTGCTTTAGCTATCAGTATCAATGTGCTGATGGCATTTGCATATCGGGCTATAAGCGTTGCAACGGCATTACCGATTGTTCAGATGGTTCCGACGAATTGAATTGTCCTCTTAACTATGATGATGCCAACTACGGTATTGAAAAGAACAATGAAAATTACAACAAATTCTTAACACTTGATTTAAGTTTAAACCGTGCCCTATAAACCTTTATAAAGACCTTGATTACCCAGAAAAATGTATAGGTTAGAAAGTTGATACAGCATGGTACCCATAGATTTAAGAAAAAGTGTACCAAAAAATTGACCTATTCAAACTAATGTCCTAGTTGTCTTTTATGCTAACAATACAACCAAGTCAAGTTTTATAGCATTTAAGTTTTATCCATACCTTCCTTAAGTTGAGCTCACTTTATATGCCCTTTTAAAAAAAACAAACCCTTATTAGTACACCTCAAATATTCCAAAAGCACAAATTAAGAATTTTATTTAACTATTTTGAAACTTATGAAAATTTTTATATTTTCCCAAATGAACAACATGTTTCCTTCAACATTACAACAACACAAACATCTACATCGAAACATACACAACATATCAACAACATGAACATCAACATATTCAACACAAACATCAACATTTCTTTATGTAAACATTCAACGAAAACTGCAAAAATCTGAAAATCTTTGAAAACTCTGCCTCCATCCACTCAAAGACTTTGAGCCTGAACAAGCTCTCAATGAATGCGATATTTATGAGTTTGAATGCGACTTTTCCCAATGTATACCGATTGAGAAAAAATGCGACGGTTATCCAGATTGTGACGATGAAACCGATGAATTAGATTGTCCTCCATTTACAGGTAAAAACTCCCAAGTTGCTCTCAAAGTCTGCTCTAATGGTGGTAACCTGTGCATTTTTATTGACTGTTAACGGTTTTGAGTTTAATGCACTTTTATTCCCTAACTACTTCCAATCGAAAAAGAGGGTGTAAGGAAATTTCCCATTTATAATGTTCTAAAAAAACTCCCAAATATAACTGCTTATCATTGAAAACCTCTGGGCTTTATGAGCTTTCTTACAGTAAGAATTGAACATATCTGGGCTTTCTAACAGTATTCTAACATTTTGAATTCTTAGTAGTTAACATTAGAATTTTCTAAACATTACCTACCAGTGTAGTCATCAGCCTTTAAAAATTATTTTAAAGTAATACCCTCACCTAAATACCTTTAAAATGCAAGCAACTAACTGTAGATTTCTAATAACTTACTGTAGATTTAACAAACCTTTAATCAGAATTAATTCAAAAATCGAACTTTCCAACTAAATTTTTTATCTTGAAAACTTCAGGAATCTAGCCAACCAATAAAAAGGAACTAATATTTCTAAAATTACAATAAGAAAAGATTAAAAAATTAAAAGGAATTTTTCGCATGATTTTCTTACTCGGAAATTCAACACTAAACTTCCAAAGCGTGCAAATTTTCTCTCTTTAATCAGTGTAAGAGAGAGAAAAGTTTTGAGGTTTTTAAATATGTCTCTTAAGCTGGAATCGCTGATCACCTTCAGCCAGTGTTGTCACTTGAAAATCTTAAATAGTGGTAGATTGAGTCTTAAAAAAGTGGTAGATTTAAAAAGTGGGTGGTAGATTTTTTCTCCTTAAGAAAACCATTCAAAATCCTTATTTGTATGTACACATATACATAATTTTAAAAATCCACTATTTTTAAAATTTTAAATTTTATTGAAATAAAAATAGAAGAACATACATAAGCATTGCATTTTATAATATTATTGAAGGTACATTTTAAGTTATCAATCATTTTTATTGAAACGTTGACTAGTGAAAAAAATAATTATATATAGTATTGCATTTTACATTCAGTTTAATACTAAAGCTTTGCGAAAATATCAAAAATAAAAAATAAAAAATAAACAACAAAAACAATGCATGTAAAAGTATGAAAACTAATTTTGTTTATGAACTTTCAAACCTTTCACTCAACCGTTTAAAATACTGAAATAATGCACTGTTTGTCCTTATTTCACAAATATTTTTCCTTGTAATGCACTTGCATCTGTTTCTTTCACTTCTGAACTAGCCGATGAGCAATCACAATGACACGCCGAAAAAATGCATTCACAATGATAAAATTCAAATTATAAACAGAGCTCAGTAAATATTAAAGTGGTAAATAAAATTTGTGATAAGAACTGAAAAAAATTTTATGACTGAAATAAAAAAGTGGTAAATTTTAGCAAATTGCAAATAGTGGGTGGTAAAAGTGGTAGAAATGAAAAATGTCGAAAAAAGTGGTAGATCTACCACAATTGTGGTAAAGTGACAACACTGCCTTCAGCATGTTTTTCAAGTTTTTTTTATATGAAGTTCATGCGCTCTATCTTTCTCCACACTCAATGAGAGAATAACAAAAACTTGCAGCATCTCTTTGACTTGATTAACTTTATTTTAATTTTCTTGCTGAATGTTTTTGAGCGGAACTGCCAGAATAAAGTTTGTTAAGTTGAAGTAGGCATATTTTATTTTTTATGTCTTTATAATAAAGAAACATTGCATCTGGCAATACTGAATGACAATGAAAAACAACAAACTTGCAGAATGTTTTACATGTGAGTGAATCAAAATTTCCACATTCTCTTTTTGAGAGCAAACGAGCTTTCGCAAAAAACATGCTGAATGTGATCAGTGAATCCAGCTTTATAAAGATCCAAGAATGATAGAAACAAGATTGCTCATTCCGCAGTTCTGTTATCTAATGATATCTTTCTCAATTGAGTGGATGACGTCACGCAGCGCTTCTGCTTAATAAAAACGAATGCAAATGTGCATTCGCTTAGGCAAATTGACGAAATCCAAAAGAAATTCTTGCGGAAAAGTAAAGTAAAAATAACTACTTTTCTGCATAAAAATAATGATATTTTCGGATACGAAAAATATAAATTTTTTTAAATTTTCACGAATTGTATCTCCTAAACCATTCGAGACCGACAAAATTTGATTGCACCAATAGGCTTAGGAGATCCATATACATATTATAAATAAAAAAAAGTGGATATTTAGGCATGAGTCCCACAGTAAAATTATTCCAAAGTCTGATGATAGCGCTGGATGACGTCATGCTCTCTCTCACATTTGCGGAACGCGTAGTCTTGTTTTTATCATTCTTGATAAAGATAAAGTACAAATACTTTAAAAAACCGTTTCAATTAAATCAAAAAGAGGTCAAATGAGATAATGTAAAATGTCAAGCATAGACCTTAAGATAGAAACCTGTAAATCACAAATATCTATCAGACCAGAACCATTCCGAGAACTAGACTCGCTAAGAAAAAATGTGTTGTCCAATTAATATTACGAATAAAAAACCAATATGTACTACCTCACTTAACTATTTAAAAGTTCAGAACCAAAAATAAGATATGGCTAATTTAAATGAAATATGCCTGAAAAGATCAAAATCATCATCATGATCCGGGCTTTGAGCTGTCAATGTCCGTCCCATTTTATGTAGTCACACCCTTAGAGTTCAATTTTGAATCTTCAATTTTGAATCTTCAATTTTCGTAACCTTATGAAGTCCGTAAGCTTCTTTTGATATATGCAAGACAACTATCACGCCCACTTTTCATCCACTTGATATCCACTTGATGTGTGTCAGTCTTTGAGGGCCTATGAGCAATGCTACCCATAGAAACTTTTGCTTTTCTTTCTTTGAGGGCCAAAAAGCTTAGGCTTTTTTCTTTTGTCTTTTCTTTTTTTTTTTACTGGTCACTTCAGCCCTTGGAAGGACTTTGACCTAGCATCTTAAGATCAATTGAAATTTCTTTTGTCATTGGACATTATTTCTGACTTGATATCTCCTATTTCTCATGGAGGCATTACTGTTCCTATGATAAAAAACTGCTAGACCTTAACACATAATGTGCTCTGGAGATTTTTTTCTTCCATCGCAGAGTCTACAGACACACGATTGAGATAAGCCTATCATTTTCAGTTGATATCTGAGGAAAAAAACGGACCTCTTAAATAGCCCCTAAAGATTTGAAGATTTGTGAATTTTTATATTTACAATTTCATTCCATAGGCACAGACATTTTTTGTATTTCCAAAGCCTAATTTTATAATTTTATCTGCCTTTAAACTATAGAACAGATTAGGGTCGAAAAGAGGCCAGGAGTGCCTCTTAAGTTCTCCAAGTTCTCCAGGTGTGATACCAAGTTTGGCTCGGTTCGAAATGGGTTGATAAATTAGTGGTAAAGAAATTACAATCAAGTGAAACATGTGCAGAATGTTCCAAGCGTGGTGGAAAGCCGTAGAAACATGTTAATTTCAATTTGAGGCAATGTTACTCGTATGCATTTAGCTCAGTGAATTCTAGTTATAAGGCTATCTCATCCACAAACTTCTCTACCAGCAACTAAAACTTCAAGTCGTAAATATTGATAATTTTTCAATTTCCATAGCCTGGTCGGGATTTGAACCGGAGACGTCTGGGATGACAGTCGAGCACGCTTCCTATTCGACTACAGAGGCCACACAACCCAACTTTTTCTTCTTAGTTTCTTACCAGTGCATTCAATGACTCAACACAGTCAAAAACTAGTCTTGATACCATCTAATCACCTTTCAGGGCCCCTAATGCCGCTTCACTGTCCGTTGTAATATAGTGTTGTCCTTCCTATAACAAATCTATGCATATAATGTATATTTCCTCAAATATTCCAGGCATTTATTTCAGGCCATCTACCTTTTTCATTGCCTCTTAAGTCCTTAAATTCTTTGGGACCCACTGCAATTCTATTTTATTAATTTGTCCCAATGCATTGAGAAATTCGACACAGTCACCTAGTCTTGATATAAGCTCATAAACTTTCGGGGCCCTTTATGTCACTTGACTGTCTGAGAATTTAAAGGTATGCCTCCCGTTTTGTATTTCTATGAAGAGTTTCCCGAACATAGCTGTTTCCTCAACAGCTTATATTTCAGGGCAATCTGCCCTTACATTGCCTTTAAGTTCTTCAGGTTTTTGGTATCCACAGAAATTCAATTTTAATGTTTTGGCGCCAGAGCATTTAGTGATTCGACATCGACAAAAACTAGTCTTAATAGATACAAGCTCATTGACTTTCAGAGACCTTAAAGCCTTTCAGAAAAGTTAACCCATTTTCTACCACTGTTCAATTTTTCGAACACTCAACAGCTTAGTTAACAAAAAATTTTTTTCCGTGGTAGAAAATGGGTTAAAGTCTTTCAGGGCTTGACTGTCTGGAACTATACAGTTATGTCCACTCCATAGTATTCCTACGAAGATATTACCGGACACATATGTTCTCGATGGCAAAGAGTTTTATTTGGTATAAGGCAGTCGTACTATAGTTCGCTAGAAGGGCTTTTCGGAAATTGAAACTATAAACCCCAGCAACTCTTCAAGCTTTGACCCATAACTTGCCAGCTCCTGTTTGTTTGCTTTCAAGTTTTAGCCCACAAGTTTATCATAACTTTGAGCCGGTCTCAACTAAGAACATATCGTTCCTCCACATTTACCTGTTTGACAGTACTACCCTCATTCCAGTGTATTCAGTAATTCGACACATTCGGAAACTATTCCTGATACAAGCCCATAAACTTTCAGGGCCCTTAATGCCGCCTGACGGTTTGATACTATATAGATATGACTCCCCATAGTCTTCTTAAGAAAACATTCCCTGATACATGCCTCAATGACATATATTTCCACTTAAATATGGTTGGACCATCAATGATATCTCAATGCCATATCTGAGATTTCAAGAAAAGGGACACCTTAGAACTTATAAAGTATTCTTTGAGATCCGTAAAGTATCATGATCCTTCACCACTTTATTCCATCACCCTGAACGCACTGAGAAATTTCTCTTTTTTGCAACCGCTATCATTTAGAAAGTTTCTAGCAATAGGTTCAGGTAGGTTGCTTCTGGATCCAACATGAATGTAGCTTCAGGAATAATTTGCTACTGTCTAAATAAGTAACGAAAAAGTTCTCAATAGGCATTAGAACTTGTGACCTCGAGTACCATTTCCAAATTTGAAACGAACTTAATAATACGTTTTATCTTTTAAAAAAGCTCTGAAATGTTTAGTTTTTTTTTTTAGAATCGTAGCTTACACTGCAAAAAGTTTCGTCTGTAGTTTTAAAATCCTTGCTTTATTCGTTGTTTTGTAACAACGATTGAGGTTATTAAGAGCTATAGTATTTATATCTGAGGTCAACATATGTTTGTATGAAGATTTCTATCAAATAAAAGTTTTATATAAAAATAAATATTGAATTAAAGAAATATAGTTTCCTAAAATTTGGTTGTCTAACCTAAGCTCTGCAAGTAGCTTCAAAGTTTACTAACCTTTGATATTTTACAAGTTGGTTTTTGCTTGAATACCACTCATGAATAACATCTGTATTTTTGTACATATCATTCACCTTCATCTGTATGTATTTTTCACAGAACACTGTCATGACAATGAATTCGAATGTGATACGAATTATTGCATTTTACGTGAACACCAATGTAATGGAATACCTAATTGTAACGACGGCACCGATGAAAGAAACTGCACCACATGTCGTGAGAGTGCTTTTCAGTAAGACTTCTTCTACTTTTTTACTATTTTCAAAATTCTGCTAAAATTTTCTAAAAGTTTGAAATTTATTTAATTAACTCTAAAAGTTTGAAATTTATTTTATTAACTCAAAGGGATAAACACAAAAATTAGCATAAAATGGGCTGAAAAAGTTGAACGATAGTGTTTTGAATAGGTTTTCTTTTGGAACATATTTAAAAAATTATTTTGAAAATAAGCGGAATTTGAAGATATTGGAATTTCGATTAATATAGATAAAAGTGAGACATTATTTTGAGGCATTTTTTAATTTGTTATCGTATTTATGGTTAAGGGTATTTTTAATAGTGAAAGCTCCCATAAGTCAACACTGAACAAGAGTTGTGTGAGAAATGCGGCTAAAATAGCGATGTTTGCAGCCGAAAATCTTTGCTTTTTTGTTAACTCTCGACTTATTGGGAATGTCCTCTTATTGTAAATCTCCGCTTAGCAGAGTTTTTCGGTTGGGAGATAGTCCAACAGTTCAAAGAAAATGAAAAAGGGATAACAACTAAGTCAAGAATTTTGACGAGTACTATAACAATAATTTAGACAGGAATCAAGAAAAGAATTAAGACAAAGATTAAGCCAAGGATTAGGACAAGGAGTTTTTCGGTTGGGAGATAGACCAAAAGTTCACAGAAAATGAAAAGGGATAAGAACTACGTCAAGAATTTTGACGAGTACTATTAGAATTAAGACAGGAATCAGGAAAAAAATTAAGTCAAAGATTAACCCAAGGATTAAGACAAGGATTAAGCTAAGGATTTGTATATGGATAAGGATAAGGATTAGGACAAAGATTGCGATAAGAATTACTACGGGATATAGGCTAGGGACAAAATTGTGCAGAAGATTGCGACAAGTATAGGAAAAAGATAAGGACAATCATTGAGATAAGAATTAGGACAAAGAATTGGACTAGAATATAGACATAGGATATATAAAAATTTGGATAAAAATTTTAATTACGATAAAGTCGAAGATAAGGAAAAGTTGTGAAGTATAAATACCCGCGGATTTGCCGCTGGTTCAGCCAATTGCACTCTATTTTTAAGGACTTTCGTGTCGCAAGCTTTGAAAGATACTCCACAATTATATTAAAATGTTTTTCATAGATATTTCAAAGACTTTAAAATATAGTTTAAGGCAGTTATATTCTCATTTATATTCTCTCAAAAATTAAACACAATGGAATAAATACACAAAAATGCTTCTCTAAAGCTTTTTTAATTAAAATTGTTTAAAGTTAAAAAGCTTTTTTCTACCTAATTATCTTTTAAAACATTTTCATGAATTTATTAATTTTGTTAAAACAATTTTTTGCAGATCTTTATACTTTGACTTTCAAACAGCTTTCAAAACTTCCTAAAAGCTTTCTATAGTTTATCATTCTTTTAAGAAAAAAATCATTATTTCATCATAATGATTTTCTGACACAAAAGCATTAATCTCAATAAAAGCTTTTCTAAAGGACTTCTAGAGCTTTTTTATTATTGAGAATTAAGAAATTTAAGAAGCTTTCTTCTTATCCTTTACCTTTTTAAAGATTTTCATTATTTTATAAATTTTATGTATTGCTATTGTTTTGCAGTCTCAAAATTAAGACTTCTACATAGCTTTAAAAGCTTCCTAAAATTAATTTATTTGCATTTAAAAAAAAAAAGTAAAAAAGCAATATATGAAAGTTTTATGACACAATGGCACAATTCACCACAAAAGCTTTTCTGAAGTTCTCCTCTTATTAAAAGTTAAAACTATTAAAAGCTTTTCTCTACTTAATTATTTAATTCTTCTCTTTTGAAATGTTTACTAAATTTTTAAAATTTCTTTATTGAAATCTTAATATTCTGACTTTAAGTTCACGAAGGGGCACAATAAATCTTAAGGTCGCAGTGGAAATCCCAACAATTATAATAATAATAATATTGCTCTGAGTTTCGGAGAGCTTTTGAAGCTTCCTTTATTTAATTTATCTACATTTTAGGAAAAAATATTTTAAAAAAAATATAATTTAAAAGTTTAACACAATGGCATAAACTCAAATAAAACCTCTACTTAAGCTTTCTTATTATTAAAAGCTAAAAAGCTTTTCTGTAGTAAAGTACATTTTAAAGATTTTTCGTGTTTTTTTATTTTAAAATTGTACATTACAGTTTTTATGCAATCTTAATACTTAGATTTTTGAACAGCTTTAAAAGCTTACTTTACTTAAGTTATTAACGCAAAATATTTCAAATGCAGAAGACAATCTTTGAACTATTTTAGAAAGATCAAAAGTTTCTTTGAAGGTTTTAATTGATGTTTGATTTTCTGTTAATGCTTACTTTACAAAATTGGAGCTTAAAAGATTCGAAAACTTTATTCAAAATATTTATATGTAAAGAAAAAAGCCTTTACTTTTCGTTTTGAATTATATTTTTTTTTTTTTAATATCTCATAAAAAATTTTATATTAATTAACTCTTAGGGTGGGTGTGAAAGCTTAAAAAGCTTTCAGTGAAGCATTTATTTAGTTGGGGAGAAAACAAACTAAATTCCAAAAACATTAAATGCGTACAAGTTTTTTTGTCTAGACTTTTCTTGAGAGTAATTTAAATAAAATTCAAACTTCTTGGGAAAATTTTGTTTTTTTTTTTTATTAAATTATTGAAAATTTTAATAACAAATAATTCTTTACTTTCATCTACATACACATGCCATATCTCTACACAAATTATCATACATACAAACATATACAAACACAAACACGCATATCTGCATCATCATGAATACATAACAACACGCTGCTATATTATACACATGCCACGCCCACAAAAATGTTGTCACTAAAAAACACGAATGCAATAAAAAGTTGCAACACTGGCGAATGCATACTCAACAGCTTACGCTGCAACGGCCAAGCGGATTGTGCCGATGCAAGCGATGAGCACAATTGTGGTAAGTTGACAGAGTTGCCATTAGCATGCTAAGAAGGGGCGTAGTTTTTTGTTTTAACTATTCATTTATAATTATATAGTTTTAGTTAAAATGTTAAGAGACTCTATTAGTCGAATTTATGGGCATTTATAATATTTGCAATTTTTGTTTTTTCAATTTGTTCTTGTTTTATTAAATTTTTCTTAATCCTATCTAATCTAAAAGACGCTTGCCCAAAGCTCACCATAAAGTGTAACGGCACCTGCGTGAATTGGAATCTACACTGCGATGGCAAAGTCGATTGCAATGATGGTTCCGATGAGTCTGATTGTGGCGGTAAATGTTTTCATATTAACTGAATATAGCCTGAACGTATTGGCAACGACAGCAACATAACGACATGTGACAAATTTTTGTTACAAGTATGCTTTATGGCAATGTCGCAGCGACATAGCTACATTTCAACATTGTAACTCTTGTTGGCTTTGATCTGTTTCTAATTTGAAGGGTGACAAGCATAAAATTGACTCACTTTCTTGGGGTTCGTCTATCTTTTGGTAGCATTTCCTTTTGTCGCTGCCGCGTTCAAAAGAATCAAGTAGCTGATGCTATTTTTACTAAATTTTCCCCTCAACGACGTGTCGTTATGTAGTTGTCGTTTGCAATGTGCTCAGGCTTACAATTTCAAGCAGCTTTTTTCGGCCATTTTTTGCGTTACGAATGAAATATAGTGGTTTTCCTTATTTTTGACAGTGTTGTGAAGGTTAATTTTGAAAATTAAAAACCAAAAAATTTAAAAAATTATGTAATTAAAAATTTAAATAAATTAACTAAGCTGTTGAAAATCTTTTAAAAATAAAAATTAAAAAAAAAAATAAAAAACTTTATTTCTTAATTTTGTTAAAATTAAACTTAAAACTAATTTATTTTTAACAAAGAGCTTTATCTTGTGAACACTTTTTTTTCGAACACAAACTTTTTTGAAGCAAGACAAGCAAACTCCTCACATTGCACAACTGGCAGCCCTGTTTCATAGAGCGCCTGAGTTACAGCATGTTTCAGTAGCAATATAAATGAGAGCGAACTAAAGTCAAGCACAGTTTTTTCCACAACCACTTGGCTTTTTTCTATAACCACCATATTTCATAGCTACACTCTTAAAAAAATTAACAACTGCAAATTTTTGTTATTGTTCATATCTCATTACTACATGTTTTACTTAAATTTTTTAATTTAATTTTTAATGTTTTTTTTATTTTTTGCATAAACGAAAAATCACCAAAAATCATTTCAACATCATGCACAACTACACACAACTACATACATGTTGCTGTAAATACTACTAAATACATACAACTCATTGTGTAAATGTTTTGAACAAATGTTTGTGACAACAACAAAACAAAACATCTAACAACAACACAAACTTATGTATTATATATATAAATATATTTATAAAAAAAATGGCAACCAAAGAGAACAACGTCATCAAAGAAATTAATTTCTCGAACAAAAGTTGCCGCCCCGATCAATGGCAATGCGATAATTTTGAGTGTATTAACAAAGAATTTGTCTGTGATAACCATGTGGATTGCATCGATCAGTCAGATGAATCGGCAAAACAATGCCTGAAATCGGGTAAAAAGTTTAAGATTATTTTTTTAACTTAACTATTTATGATATACATATAAAACAATATTTTTTCTTAGGAAAACTTTTCGTAAAATTTTCATTCAACCAACTCAACCATAGTGTTATGAAAATTTTTTTCAAATTCCTTAAAATTCTTGGCTTTATTATATTGCATGCCTCTTATTTCGAATTTTTTATTAAACATTTTTACTTTAAGCGACGTAATGTAGACATAGTTGACACATCAATTTGCTATAATGCGCTAACTCAATTGCGCCATAACCTAATTTGAAGAGCTACCAATTTGAATACTTATATCGAAAAGAAAATGTCAGCGCTGTGAGTTCTTGTGCTGAATAGTACATTCATTTCACCACATACGTGTGTGGTAGATTTTCACAGAGTTGATTAGAGCATTTAATGAGTTGAGTGTAAAGTAAGTAGCGCAATCAGACCTCCTCAGGAGTAAAGAAATCAAAGCAAAATCAAATGACTCAAGATTTGTTATTTCAAGTTCGACCTTATTTCAGTTCAAATGAAACTTTTTTCCAATCCAAATTCAAACTTTCACATTAAAAATTCAACCTTTTACACAGCATTATGAAGTGTAAAAAGTTGAATGTGAAGCGTAAAAAGTTGAATTTCAAGTGTAAAAAAATTGAATTTTATATGTAAAAAATTGCATTTGAAGTGTATATAGTTTAGTTTGAGTTGAGTTTGACTTGAGTTAACCAACATGTAATTCGATAAATACCTGCAAAAAAAAAAAAATACAAAAGTAGACACAAGATAGTTAGACAGAATAAAATGCTTTTCAATGTTATTTTCGCCGCATCATCCATTATCATTTATTTTAAGCACTTCCGAAGGTTTTTCTAAAAAAATCCTTTGATAAAATTTTTTATTCTTTAATTTGTGTTTGTAATAGCATTTTTTTAAATTGTGAAAAAAATCTTTACACAGCACAGTATTATTTTTTTCCCCAAAAAGATATTTAATTACATTTTTCAATGTTATCAAAGAGTTATATGTACATAGAATTTTATTAGTCTTTCCCAAAAATTATTTTAATTAAAACATTTTTTAAGTTACAGTAACAGTATTTAGATGTCTATAAGAAAAACACCCTTTTTTTAAATTTCTTATCAATATTGTATATATATTTACCTTGCGGAATCTTCTCAGTGTATATATGTTTCTTTAGTCTATGTTAACTTCCTTCCAACATCTCAGGTTTGTATAGCCCTGTGAATATTTTGCTATTTATATTCATAACTATTTTAAGCATATATATTTATATAAAATTTGGTTAAAATTTTAAATTAAGAGTTCGTATCTCTCTCTCATATCTGGGAATTTTATAAATAAATTCTACCTCACAACATACATACATCAAGCTAATAATCAATTGTTTACTAATATTGTCCTTTGAAACACCTTGTGTGCTCTTGTTCTCTTTCTATCTCTCTCACACTCTTTTCATCATCCATCATCATGTGCTGCGCTCATTTGTAAAATGAACACAAACTCATAGAAGCCACTCATCATACACCCGAAGACTGTACCCGTGATCAATTCTTCTGCGATGACGAATGCCATTCACGTTCGATCGTTTGCAATGGTCACGCCGATTGCGTTGATCGTAGCGATGAACAAAATTGCCCCTCTTATCCCTATCCGCCCACTAGGCGTCCACCACCTATCTATCCTTGTCCCCAACATACCTGTCCCAATGGCAAGTGTTACTCGGAGGCCGAGAAATGCGACGGTTCATTGGATTGTGACGATGGTGCCGATGAGGATAATTGTAAGTTAGACGATTCAAACATAAAAACACAAGAGTTTAGGCCAACATTGTTTTGAGTACTTAAATTGCTATAGGGAGTGATTATAATGAGAGTTTCAATTTGAAATAAACTCAAGTTAAACAAAAAGTTCTGTTCATAGCCCATATCGGCATTTAAGTCCAAATTTACATTTTGAGCGTTGAAAGAAATATTAATGTTATTTGATTTTGGAATGTTTTGAAATCTGAAATTTATGAACAGTCTTTTTTTGGCAAACTGTTAACTGTACCAGCTTGATATTAATATATATCTTTTCCACTTTATATCTATAACTTCTCTATATAAAAAGCACCACTTTAGATTTTGCAGCACCTGTATTTTATAATCTATGCCAAATTTAGCGTAGTTCCAGAAAATAATTCTTACAATATTTATCAAGATATAAGCAATACTTAAAATAATAAGTTTATCTAATTGTTTATGAGTCGTTTATGAGTCCTAAGGAAAGAAAGCCTCAAGTAAAGAGACTAAAGTAACGAGTCTTAAGACTCGAATCTCAAATAACGAGTAATGAGTAATGAGTCTGTAAGCTGGAAGTTCATTCACTGCATATGCATATGCGTCCGTCTACTCGCTGAAGTAATTTCCGCAAGAAAATTATGACAAAGTTCTATGATTGCGTTTTACGTTCAGAGTAAGCATGGCCTCAAAATTGTAAAACATTTGATATGTTTTTAATATGAAATTTTTACCGTATTTACTCACAAATTCTTAAAATCTCTTCATTTAGATTTAAAAAAAAAAATTTTTAAAAAGTTCTTTTGAGAAATTAACAATGAAAAAATGATGGACATTTTTAAGATTTATTTACAACAGCCATCCCTGAAAATAATGAGCCTTTGACTCGTTTCTTTTATTTCTTCTCTCTGTTCGTTATAAGTAACGAGCTGTTAAAAACGCAAATTACGTATTTTTCCAACGTTACGCACGTAGGCATTCGTTGCCATTAAACTCTATCCCATAAGCTTTGACACATTTCTATTGCATTGCGTTCAGCGAATAGACGGACGCATATGCAAATGCAGTGAATGAATTTCGAGCTTAAGAAATGAGTCTTAAGTAACGAGACTTAAGAAACGAGTATTAAGTAACTAGACTTAAGAAACGAGTATTAAGTAACGAGACTTAAGAGACGACTCTTTAGTAACGGGTCCCCAGTAACGAATTTTAATTAACGCGTCTTAAGTAATGAGTCTTAAGTTACCAATAACTTGAGACTCGTCATTAAAGACTAATTACTAAGGAGTCGTTACTAATGGCTGCGTTCAGCAGATACAACTATTGCGCAACTGTGTGCACAAGTGTGTGCCTGCTGAACGCATAAGTATCAGTTTATGGTCAGCTCAACATGTTGTGAAAATGATTTGTCTTTGTTACATTTTTGGAAACATTTACTGAACGTGTTGAGATCAACAGTAGTACCTGCTAAACACAACCATTAGTAACGACTTCTTAGTAATGACTGTTTCGTGACGCATCTCAAGTAACTCGTCTTTAGTAACGAGTCTTTAGTAGTTTTAAGTAATTCTTAAGTAACACCGATTACCGATTGCTTAAGCATGCAATTTTTCAACTAAATGTATGCAATCTATCTATCTATCTATCTATCTATGCACCGTAATTTTATAAATTTTCGTTTTTTTTTTTATGTAATTATAAAATAAAACACACACTAAAAACGCCAAAACATCAACAAAAAGGTACCACTTGCAAGGATTATGAATTTTTCTGTTACGATCATCAGCTTTGTATAAATGAGACTCAACGCTGCGATGGTTTCTACGATTGCAAAGATTTTTCCGATGAACAAAATTGCTTTGGTTAATATCGAATGTTCGAACAGAGTATATTTTATTGTAACATTATTGTTGTTGTAGTTGTATTTATGTTCTATATTTTATAAATACAGGGTGGTCCATTTAAAGCCTCGGGATGTTTTTTGGTAATAATGAAAAAAAAAAACAGAATATGCTGTGAAATAATTTTTCATTTCTTTTGAACCGTGTAAATTTGTTCTGATCACTTGTAGAATATGATTTCGCGTAAATGGTCGCCGCCAATGCGAATGGTGCAATGTGCTCGTTCTTTCGATTTCATGCCAAATGTTGTCTTTCAAGGTCCGTAACTTGTTGACATAAACTTTGGACTTCAAATAACCCCACAGAGAGAAGTCTGGAGAGGTTAAGTCGGGCGTCAGTATCACCATTTTTCGAAATTAGGCGACCGGGGAACAAAGGAAGCAATAAAGCGATCGTGACTTGGGCTGTGTGAGCTGTGGCGCCATCCTGTTGGACCCAAAAGTTGTCCATGCCGCTATATGTCAGAATTAGCATTTAAAAATGTGAATTAACCATTAACAGTTACGGCTGCTCCAACGTCGTTTTTGAAGAAAAACACTCTAATGATCCTTTCCGGACAAATTCCAACCCAAAGAGTCATGACCTGGTCGTGGAGGTGTTGCTTGTGAATTAATCGAGGATTTTCATTGGCGTAGAATCGATAAATCTGTTTATTCACGATCCCATCCAAAGTAAAATGAGCCGCATCACTCATGATAATTTTTGGTCAAAAATCATTGTCGATTTGAGCCATTTTCACTACGAAATTCTCATAATCCAAGCGACGTGGCTTGTCGATGGGTAAAAGTCGTTGCGTTACTTGAATTTTAAGCTTGAAATGAATCATGAATTGAGCTTTCATGTCATCATGAATACCTATGGGCACGGAGCAAGCTTCGTAGCTAGCTGAGAGCAATTGAGAGCAAAGGCTTATGCAGCAACACAAATCGCAAGAACAATGCAAAGACGAAAGACAAACACAGAAACAACACAGAAGCTTTAAATGTAGTGGTGCCCATACCCGATCATGAATATTACGACGGATCGATGAGTGGGGGTTGCCCAACTGGCAAGAACGGCGACGACTAGATGTTGACGGTGATCTCTCAACGCTCGCCTGTACAGCCTCGATGTTCTCATCAGAACGCCTCTCATCTCTTAACGCTCGCCTGTACAGCCTCAATGTTCTCATCAGAACGCCTCCGACGACTTCCGATTTGATGACTGCCATTACGAAGATTACCGGTGGTGATAAATTTTTAGTGTAAATCTCCTCACTCGATATTTTGCACGATACGCACGTTGCATTTTCACAATTGAGAACAGGTTTTGAATATAAAGCTGCACGAGAACAGCGCGTTGTGGTGGCGATGATGGCACAAATTCACTTGGACTGACGCTTCGAACGCGGGATATCATAAGCCGTTCTGAAAACAAAAGAAAAAATTGTTAGGCTGTCGAATGCCGAAGGTTTAAATGGCCCACGCTGTAGTTTTGCACTTCCATCTTTTATATAAGAGCAAAGGAACTGAGCATTGTTGTCGCATACGCATGAGATATGCAATGGACTTGCAACAAGTTTAAACCGCGTGAACTTGTTAGAATTCATTTCAAATTAATGACTATTTAAAATTTTCTAAAGATTCATTTCAATTAAAAAAAACAATCCTGAATATATGTATTACTTCAAAAGATTCCAGCGACAAGTCGCAGTGCTCAGCGACATTGTGTTCAAGCTTTTAATGGTTTGTGTGTTCGATGTGTTCGATTCCTCTATATACAGCATGTTTTTGTTCACAAAATTAGAAGTTCATTAAGAACTCCAAGAAGTCCTTATCGTTTATTTCACTCAAGACTATCACAACACTAAAAAATAGTTTTTTAAAATAGTTTTTGGTTTAAACATGCAGAAATGTTGGCCATTAGAATCTGCGCCATGAAATTAAAAATTTATTTTTAAGTATCTTCGAAGGTCATTTGAAGCATTTAATAGGTTTACTCTCATATGAAATAGCTCTCTCACAAGTAATATTAAAGCCGCTTGGAAGCATGTCAGTAATGATATTCCAAAAAGTGCTTCGCCAAATTCTATATGAAGCACACTAACGAACATCCGCTCTCACATGAGCAGTCTCTTACTTATTAGTGTGATAGAACTTATTGATAGAAAACAAAATAACATTTTTCAAAACTTTTAGGCTCTCGCAAGATATTTTTATACCCCCACGTTTAAAAAAACTTAAAAGGGGGTATATTAGTTTCGTCACTCCGTTTGTAACCCCCATAACGAGGAGTGGCAGGTATAGAAAAGTATATATATATTCTTAATCAGTATCACCAACCGAGTCGGTTTAGCCATGTGAAATTAGCCAAATTGGATGAAAACCACGCCTAGAATTCCACAAAAATTAATATATGGACTTGAAATTTTGCATATGAGCTTTGCTATTGAATATACACTCTTATTATGAAATTCAACAAAACCGAATGAAAACCACACCCACCTCGCATACAAAGTGACCTTATCAAAAGCAAAAGCGAATATTTTCTGTTAAAACTATGACGAAAATGTTTTAACAAATAAAAATTTTATTGATTGCTTAAGACTGTGAATGTACTTTGATTCGACCGTGGGGGTATTTTAACTTCGGTCCAGTCGAAGATCATTTCTAACTAGTTTTTTTTTTTTCTTTTTTAATAAACTTACCTTCACAAGTACTCAGAAAGAGTATCGAAAGAGTTAAATACTTCCGCTCACAATTTTGAAGAGGCTTCTCGTTTCAACTTAGCCTCAGCAGCAGTGATGCCAGCCCGAAGAGAGTAAAAGCCCACAAATGCGACATAAAAAAGCCGTGTAAATCCGTGTAAGCAAATTAATATATTTTTTTTTTTCAAATAAAAGCTAACAGCTAATAAAATTACTCAATTAATTTGTATTTGGGTGGAATTGCCATCTAATTTCGATATTCTTTTGGTTGGGCCTTCCAAATGTGGCATCAAAAGAAATGGAAGGTTGTGCTCAACTAGAAACCCAGACAACAGCAGCTCCATTTGTTTTATTTTTTATATCAATTGAGCATTGCTTGGCAAAGGAGGAGGACAACGGAACTGTACACTTTATTGTCTCGGCTTTCTTCTTGTGGATATTGGTTTCGGTGTGTCTTTTCATTTCGGTTAGCCTGACTATGCCATGATGATCACAATAAAAAAAAAGTGGGAACCAGCAGGTTCGTTCGAACTCCTTGTAAGCCAGCCACGGAAGCTTTAATTCAGTTCCCACTCAACCTTATACTTTTGTTCGGACCGTTTTCTTTTTACTAACATAATATGATATATTCAACGTTAGTTCTATTTTGAAAATTGTATATCTTGCATTTGTATACTTTTTATAAATCACAAAAAATATTTTCATTTCAAGTTAAGATCGAAAAGTGTGGCACTTTCTTTTTCTGCTTAACAAACCGAATGACTATGTCATCGTTGCAAACTTTGCTTACGATTATAACTTTCAGGGCTGCACATTTTTATTATTTGTTGATAAGCGCAAGGTTTTAACAAATTAAGGAAGCATTTATTTGAATGATAAGTAAATTTTTTGGCTTTCAAATTAATTTTGACATAAAATTTGGTGAATTAAAGGCGAAATCTACAAAAATTCTGTGTGAAATTCTTAAAAATCCGTAGATTGGCCTTATTTTGCCGCTGTTGTCCGTTTATCTGTGCAAGGCTTAAATATCGAAAGAAATCGTAATTTTCGTATAGTTGGCATCACTGCTTAGAAGCTTTAATAACGCACATACGAGGCTTTACTCTTACAACCACGATATAAAATTTCGCAAGAGCTTCTCAGTTCGCAAGAGAGTCTTAAGTACTCAAAAAGTGTTATCGAGGCACAAATTTTTAAACTTCCATTCACTAGTGTCTTACAAGTTATTTCGAAAGGAAAATCTCTAAGATTCTAAAGTTCAATTGTTTATTGATAGTTGGGCGTATAAAGTTACTGACATCTTTAAGATTGAAAAAATGTTAAGATACTTAAAGAAAAAATAAATATTTTGTTTTGTAACAATATTCAAAACTCTTCGAATTTGTAAATATAAAGTTATTTATTTAAAAAAACAAAATAGTTGAAATTTAAATAAATTTGTGAATAGAATTTTAGAATTATTTTTTTTTTTATTTAAATACTTTAATTTAAGAACAATTTCAATTTTACAATAGTTCCAGTAAATCTATGACAGGTTTTCTTTTAACAAAAACTTATTTTTACGTATAGTTCATAAGATGTTCATTTTATATAGAAATGTCTTTTTAAGATTTAGAATTTTTAGAAATTATTTAAGCACAATTTTTCACTAGTTGTTCTACTATCTACTGCATGATTTTTTTAAATATTTTTTTTTTAGCTTAAAAGTATATTTTATATAGTCTTGTCTTTTTAAATATTTATTGTAAGTCAAAGACTCTTCCTTGATTCCCTTGAACCTATTGTTGTAAAATTGTATTCAAACCTATGTCTAACTAAATTTTTTGCAATAATTTAAAAGGTTGTGCCGCCGATCAGTTCCGTTGCCGTTCCGGTGAGTGCGTTTCCGAAGCAGCTCGCTGCAATGGCATCAGCGAATGCCGCGATAGTTCCGATGAGGAAGAATGTACCGACATTTTCGATGCTACACGCACCTGCCTACCATCACAGTTCCGTTGCGATAACGGCCAATGTATCAATGCCAATGCCAAGTGCGATGGCTATACCGATTGTGTCGATAGCTCCGATGAAAGATACTGCAGTGAGTATTCTCTATATGATGTCACCAAATTTTGCAACTTTCTTCTTATTTTTACTGCTATTTCTCGCTTTTGTAAAAATATTTATTTTCGCTCTCATTTCGAACTCTGCTATTTGCATCATCAACTCTCATGCTCGCTCATCATCAAACTCTCACATACAACAAATATATATATATATATATACACATACAATATACTCACATACATGATAAATATAAAAAAAAAAAAATGTTACACAAAAATCACAAAGCCTACTTAAGAGAACCATATCTTGAATCAATTGAAGGACCCAATCGCGCATGTGGTCCCAACATGTTTCGCTGCGAAAATGGACCTTGCATTCAGGCTGCCCTGCGTTGCAATAACATTGTCGACTGTCCACTGGATATCAGCGATGAGTTGGACTGCGGTCCAATTAACAATCAAATTGATAGTAAGTTGAGGAGTTTTGGACCATCACCTAACCTAGTACCACTCACCTGAAATGAGTGCCGTAAATGGCACCAATTAAAAATCGACTAATGAAAAATGGATGTGGTGGCAACATCTGAGAAAACTATTACTTAAGAGTTGCTCATCAAAATAATACCCAAATTAAAAAAAAAAAAAACAAATAACTTAACACCAAAAATAATCATTTATAAGAACTGTCTTGTACTTTTAACATATATTTACACCATTTACACAAACTTTCGCACACATCGCTAACCAATAGATTAACGGGTGGATTCTTAGAAGAAACACTATAGTTGTTTGTACACTAAAAGGCAGAAGAAATAATATAAGAAGTCATAGGGAATAACCTAGCGAACTAATTTTTAATAATAAATATTGACATGTAAAGCTTCTCAAGGACATGCAAATTAACCGTTTGAATTTGGCATGAGTCTAGTAGGTCCAGTTTCGATCGTTTTATGTAGAAAACTTTAATAACACGCTCAAAAAATATTGTAAAGGGTGTTTTTTTTAGGGGTTTGTTTTTCGAATAGAGATAAAACTGGCATTTTGTGATCAAATCTGGCAACTCTAATGTCATTTCTGTTCAGTTTGGTTTGCCATTTCATCATGAACAGGTTGACAAAAGAACAACGCTTGCAAATGGGCCGAAAATGAGATTGATCTCGATGCTGATTTTCATCGCAAAATTTTGTTCAGTGATGAGGCTCATTTTTGGTTGAATGGCTACGTCAACAAGCAAAATTGCCGCATTTGGAGTGAAGAGAATCCACATGAGATCCTTGAGACGCCATTACATCCACAAAAACTGACTGTTTGGTGTGCTCTATGGGCTGGTGGAGTCATTGGGCCATACTTCTTCCGAAATAATACTGGAGAGTCAGTTATCGTTAATGGAGACCGGTATAGAGCCATGATAACCGACTATTTTGTTCCCGAATTGGATGGCATGAATGTGGATGAGTTGTGGTTCCAACAAGACGGCGCTACATGCCACACAGCGCACGTCACAATCGATTTATTGAAGGGAACATTCGATGAGCGCATAATTTCGCGGAATAGACCTGTCAATTGGCCACCAAGATCGTGTGATTTGACACCATTGGATTATTTTCTTTGGGGATATGTGAAGTCGCTCGTCTACGCCAACAAACCAGAAACGTTAGGGGACTTGGAGGCCAACATTCGTGGCGTTATTGCCGACATACGGCCCCATATGCTTGAAAAAGTGGTTGAAAATTGGACCTGTAGAATTGGCTTTATTCGAGCCAGCCGCGGCGGCCACATGCCCGAAATCATATTTAAACATTAATGGCATAAAATTATCCTTCCAATAAAGCCAAATTGATGGACATTAAAACGATTTTCTTGTGTTTTATCTCTATTCGAAAAACAAACCCCTAAAAAAAACGCCCTATATAAGCTCTATAAATAAAAATAAAAATCAAAATCAAAATCAAAATCAAAATCAAAATAAAATTAAAAACAAAATCAAAATCAAAATCAAAATCGAAATCAAAATCAAAATCAAAATCAAAATCCAAATACAAATCAAAATCAATATAAAGATCGAAATCGAATTAAAATCAATTCAAATTTAAATTCAAATTCAAATTCAAATTCAAACTCAAAATCAAACTCAAACTTAAAATCAAAATCAAAATCAAAATCAAATCAAAATCAAAATGAAAATCAAAATCAAAATCGAAATCAAAATCAAAATCGAAATCGAAATCAAAATAAAAATCCAAATACAAATCAAAATCAAAAACAATATCAAATTCAAATTCAGATATCAAAATCGGATTCAAAATCAAAATCAAAATCAAAATCAAAATCAAAATCAAAATCAAAATCAAAATCAAAATCAAAATCAAAATCAAAATCAAAATCAAAAACAAAATCAAAATCAAATTCAAATTCAGATATCAAAATGGGAATCAAAATCAAAATCAAAATCAAAATCGAAATCAAAATAAACTCAAAATCAAAATCAAAATCAAAATCAAAATCAAAATCAAAATCAAAATCAAAATCAAAATCAAAATCAAAATCAAAATCAAAATCAAAATCAAAATCAAAACCAAAATCGAAATCAAAATCAAAATCCAAATCAAAATCAAAATCAAAATCAAAATCAAAATCAAAATCAAAATCAATATCAAAATCAAAATCAAAATCTGAATCAAAATCGAAATCAAAATCAAATCAAAATTTAAATTAAAAGATTAAGAATAAGGGCACTGATAAGTAAAGGGATAGAGAGAAGAATATGAACAAGAATAGGAACAAGGATAAGGATAAGGACAAGGGTAATGATAAGAATAAGGATAAGGATAAGGATCAGGATAAGGATAAGGATAAGGATAAGGATAAGGATAAGGATAAGGATAAGGATAAGGATAAGGATAAGGATAAGGATAAGGATAAGGATAAGGATAAGGATAAGGATAAGGATAAAGGTAAGGATAAGGATAAGGATAAGGATAAGAATAAGAGTAAGGATAAGGATAAGGATAAGGATAAGGATAAGGATAAGGATAAGGATAAGGATAAGGATAAGGATAAGGATAAGGATAAGGATAAGGATAAGGATAAGGATAACGATAAGGATAAGGATAAGAATAAGAATAAGGATAAGGATAAGGATAAGGATAAGGATAAGGATAAGGATAAGGATAAGGATAAGGATAGGGATAAGGATAAGGATAAGGATAAGGATAAGGATAAGGATAAGGATAAGGATAAGGATAAGGATAAGGATAAGGATAAGGATAAGGATAAGGATAAGGATAAGGATAAGGATAAGGATAAGGATAAGGATAAGGATAAGGATAAGGATAAGGACAAGGATAAGGATAAGGATAAGGATAAGGATAAGGATAAGGATAAGGATAAGGATAAAGATAAGGATAAGGATAATGATAAGGATAAGGATAAGGATAAAGATAAAGATAAAGATAAGGATAAGGATAAGGATAAGGGTAAGGATATGGATAAGGATAAGGATAAAAATAAGGATATGTATAAGGATAAGGATAAGGATAAGGATAAAAATAAGGATAAAAATAAGGATAAGGATAAGGATAAGGATAAGGATAAGGATAAGGATAAGGATAAGGATAAGGATAAGGATAAGGATAAGGATAAGGATAAGGATAAGGATAAGGATAAGGATAAGGATGAGAATAAGGGTAAGGATAAGGATAAGGATAAGGATAAGGATAAGGATAAGGATAAGGATAAGGATAAGGATAAGGATAAGGATAAGGATAAGGATAAGGATAAGGATAAGGATAAGGATAAGGATAAGGATAAGGATAAGGATAAGGATAAGGATAAGGATAAGGATAAGGATAAGGATAAGGATAAGGATAAGGATAAGGATAAGGATAAGGATAAGGATAAAGATAAGGATAAGGATAAGGATAAGGATAAAGATAAGGGTAACGATAAGGATGTGGATAAGGATAAGAATAAGAATAAGGATAAGGATAAGGATTAAAATAAAGAGAAGGATAAGGAGCAAAATAAGGATAAGGATAAGGATAAGAATAAGAATAAGGGTAAGGATAAGGATAAGGATAAGGATAAGGATATGGATAAGGATAAGGATAAGTATTGATTTATTAAATAGTAGTGAACGAAGTATTGTTACAGGAAAAAAACTCCGAAATATCTTTCATGCTTTCTAGGTCAAAAAGTTCGAAAAATATTCCAACTGGTTTCAACAATTAGAGGAAAAAACATCTAGTATCCTTGTTAGTTATTAACAGATCATCAATTTTATTTAATTATTATATTTTAAGAACCGTCTGGTATCGTGTTGAGTTCAAATCATATTGTTTTGTGGTCATTGATCACAGTTAACACTGTTCCATATTATATTATTTTTTCACTTAACCATTAATCATACTTACCTATAACATATCTTAGCATTTATTAAACAAAAAGCTCTAAAAAACAAAAAAAATATCCATTAGAACTATATTTTTACTTATATCAAAATATTTCTTCTTAAGGTGGCGCTTCTGCTCCTACTACACCACAGCTGAACTTAAAGACCTATCCAGACAGCCAGATCATCAAAGAGAGTAAGTAAAGTTCTTTTTAAACTTTTAGTTTTTTAAACAATCCACAGAAGGAACTTTTGAACATAATTTTAACATATGTGTTCGTAGTTGCTCACAAAATTTTTATTTGATTTAACGTTAATGTTTGGATCTAGTAGTAGAAAAAAATCCTCAAAAGATTTTTTGTTTATTTGTTTGTTTTTTTTTTTTGTTTTTGTTCAAAATCTGATCATATTACATTTAACAGAGCCTTAACATAGTTCTGCTCATTCGTGAAAGAGAAAACTATCAGATATTTTGTTCTCTTTTAACGAACCTGTTATTTTTGTGCGATTTTTTTAGAGTTTTTAATTCTTGAGTTTATTAGAAGATCATATAACCTGTCTCTTTTCGCTGTTAAAGTAAGTTTATTTTTTAGTATTGACAAAAAGAAAAAAGAGTCTCGTATTTTAAATAGGCCATGAGCTGTACCAAGGCATATTTAACAAGGTGTCTCGTGTCGGAGTGGTGGGTACAGCAGCTGTCAAACACAAGAAGAATATAAAAAAGAACAAAAAAAAAAATACCGAATAGAAAACAGTTTGCTTTTATACGTAAAAAACCGATTTTGACAGGTGCTGTACCCACCACAAGAGAGAATTTCAACAACTAACACTACCTTGTTGAATATACCTTGAGCTGTACCAGAAATAAAAGGTGAGCATGAAAAGAGAGCATAGCAGAGCTCTCATATGAGTTCAAGAAACTATTATGGGCTCTTTCGACTCTTTGGACAAAATTATATGATCCTATAGCAAGTACGATCCACGTGAAGTATTTATAGAACTGCTTTCGGATATACATATGGACTTCATATAAAAACATTCTATTGTCAATGGAATCTGCTTGGATATTCTAAGCCAGTAATTGTGTCGTTGGAGACTTTTTTTTGGTTTAGTGGAGTCTTCTGACAAACAGCTAGAAATATTTGTTAAAAAATTCAACTTGGGTTATCTATGGAAGTAGTTTAGTCATTGAAACTTTTTTATGTTTTGTGGACTCGAAGAAAAATTTAACTTTTCTTAGACAAACTGGTTCCACTAAGTCTGTTTATGATCTATGATGGTCATTGAACCTTTTTTTCCTTTTCTGCTATCCTACAACTTTCAAAAAACCAAAATTAGTTCCAATGGCTTAATTAGTAGTTCCACAGATTATCTCAATGGAACTTTATGATTATAGAATCATAAAATTTCTCCAAGCAGTTTAAACACATCTCAAAAATCTTCCAGTGACTCAATTCCATACATACTCCCCAGAGAGCGTATTGCCCGCAGACTCATAGATTTTTTGTTCAAGAGTTCTGCAGAACCTCTTGCTAAGTTGAACTTTTTCGGTTTTATGAACTCCTTCGACAAAAATCTATAATTTTTCGAAAAAAAAAATAAACTCCACTGGGATTATCTTCTCTGTGGCCATAAGAAAAAACAATAATAAGTCTAAATATCGTAAATATGGTATGTTTTATTTTCCTTACCTCGTCTGTTGAAAATAGTCGGACCATTGAGAATTTCTATGAACTTATGTGATTCTTTGACATGAGTCATTGGTCCCAGAATCACACCGTCTAATGCCAAAGTATTTTATATGGCCCAAAAGAGTTCCAATGACCACACTTGTACCATGACTGGGTTACCCCAATTCCTATGGAACCTATTAAACTTAGAATTATATATTTTTTCACAAGGAGTTTATAATTCTCAAAAGTAACCTCCAAGAACTCAATAAGTTCAAAAATAATCCTAGTAGAGCCCATTAGCCATGTGGCGTCCGGACGTAGTTGGTTAAAGTGCGTGGCCGTTATGTCAACGAACCTGGAGACCCGGGTTCGAACCCCACCCGCGACAGAAAATTATTTGAATTAAAATAATTTTTCTGTACGGCCGCCACCTCTCTGCAGACAATGGCAAACCACAGAGAGTAATCAAAATGCCATGTAAAGCTTCTTGAGAACAAGAACATTCCGTTCATCACCGTTCGGAGTCGGCGTTAAACATGTAGGTTCGGTTCTCGGTCAATTGTGTACAAACTTAATAACACGCATAACACAATTGATCATAAGAAGCTAGGTTCAAAGTCCTTTCAAGGGCTGAAATGGCCAGTTATTTATTTTTTTTTAGAGCCCATTAGCATAAATGTTTGCCCAAGTTTTCTATGGAACGCCCAAAAATTCCAATGACTCAATTTGTTGCATCTAGTCTATCGTCCGAGTGACACGAATTGCTAACAAATTATGACTTTAAGCTTAGGAATCCAGAGAAAGTATTAAAGTTCAAATGACTCTCTTGAAAGCAAACTTTTTCTCTTTACTGCAATGTCCCAGTCGGAAGGTAGGCGAGCACCTCTCTAAAGCCAGCTATCTTTTCTTATTGCCTCAATTTTTGGAAGAATATACTAATACTAGTTTTTATGCATGCCTTGCATTGCCGTCGTACACGAACTCATGAACTCTCTCTTAAGCTTTAAAAGTCATCCGCCTTCTCGTTGATGAGAGAGCCTTTTATTTTGGTAGGAACATAAGACGAGATCTCACTTCAAATCTCGAAAACCTACGCACTTGTAAGCAAAAGTAAAAAAAAAAATACATTTGTAGAGTGCGCGGGCGGATATCTTGTGTAACTTCTTGACTCGAGCGCTCACAGGGACATACGAGCGCACTCTTTTATACTCTGACTTAACCCTCTGCAGCTGACGTCGTAGTCTGACAGACACCGAAAACCAAAACTTCGTGAGTACAAACGTAAAATTCGAAGATAAGAAATTCGTTTTTATCTTTCAAAAAAACGCATTTTATTGCAAATTATATTTTTATGTTAGCCTCATAAGTATTTGGTGTTGTATGGAATAAGGTCAAGAAAGTTACAGTCAGAAACTTCATCATAAGAAATCAGTTTAAAAGTGAGGTCTGCTGGACCCCACGTCAAGTGTATTGTTAAATTTGGAGCACGTCAGTTGCAGAGGGCTAAAATAGAAAGTTTTGAATATGTTTCAATTTGTGCGAAGAGAACAGAAAACTATTAAAAAAAAATTATACAAAAGGTTCATAATTCTTAACTAATGGAAATTCAGAACTACAAAAATGAACAATTTTTTATAACTTTTAATTTTTTTTTTTTTATATTTTTGCAAGGTGTTCACAATGTAGCAAGAATGCATGTGTTTTCTAAAGCAAATTTTGAAAATGGTATGAAAAAAATTAAAAAAAAAATAAATAGTAATTATTTCCTTATATTCAAAATATGAGTTATATTTCAAAAATTATTTATTTTTCAAAAGTTTTATAAATTTACCACATATGCACCGCATCGTGAATACCCCGATAAATTTTTTTACCTTAACTTTTCATTTTGAATACTCAAAAAACTTCATAAGAAATAATGTTTGTTTTTTCTTTCCTCAATTAATTGCTTAACACCTCTTCAAAATTGTTTTATTTTGAATTTTGACAACAGGATATATTAGGGAGGGTAAGTTTTAAAGTTCAACTCAAATCTAAAGGCACTTTTGATAAAAATAATTATGTTATGGAACGAAATTTTTAGCAAATGTAAAATACAACACGAATTTTCTAGGGACCCTGTATAATACATATATAAATGGTTTTCTGCAAAAACATGATAAGCTACATTATTTAAAACAAAAAATTTCAGGTGCTTTCATCATTTACTTAATATGATACTGATACCTGATGAAATTATTGAGACTACTTCCGAATACAATTTGAAAACAGTCGTAAAAGTTTAATGATATAATTGAATTTTTCATAAACAATTTTTCATACAAAAAAAAAAAAATACGGCCTTAAACTTTTTTTTTTTTTAATTATATATAAATTTTATTTGTGTGTCCTATCATATTCTTGCAGTAATTCTTTATGCATTTTGAAAATGAGCTAAGCACAAAATTATTTTTTTTGTAAATACAAAATTTATATACGTCTCAAATATATATGGGAAAAATTCATTTAACTTAATCAGCAAAAAAAAATTGTTATTTATTTACAATATCTAAAACGACAAAATACAACCCACGTGGAAAAACTTTCCAAGTTCCTTACAAAGATTTTTTTTTTTTTGTACCATTAACGATTTACCGCAATTTATACTAATTGCGTAAATCCAAACGCCTAAAATATGATTTCCAAACGATAACGATGATTTCCAAACCACAACGTTGATTGCCAAACGATAACGAAAATTGTCGTTAACCCTGCTTTTAGGTTGAGACCATTTGGTTAAAATTTCAATAAATTTTTCTCAACAACTTTCGAACGGTAAAAAAAGATTTTTTAACAATATTATTTTAAAAGTATGTATGTTAATATAAAAGAAATGGGGAAAAATGAGTAGTTCCAAATCTAATGTAAAGGGGCCATTTGGTCTATAGTGAATTTTTTATTGAAAAAGCTAGAATACATTCCTTTTTTTGTTGTTATGGACCAAAAAATAAACAATTTTTAGGTATAGATTGAAAATTTCTGTCATTGCAAGCAAATATATCTGCCGCAAACAGTACACTAGAAGTCAGATTTAGATTTACAGCAACTGCTTATACCACACTTTCGACTACTTTGTGTAGAGGAAGTGAATGGACTTGCTGGTGATCAAACCAATGGTGAGCTTGAATGAGAATTGCTTGTAGGGGCTAAGGACTCGGAGGTTGAAGCTCTTATCTCAACCAATAGTTCTGCTGATGATTGAAGTCTCGCTGTTCTAGAACGCCTTCTCATATGGTGGCGCATAGATAACGTTATGATTGAAATAATGAATAACTTTTTTCTTTCCAATTTTAATTAACGTTGGAATTTAATAAAATTAAGATTAGAACATGGAAATATTTTTACATTATGTTTTTAAGATAGTATCTTTCAAATACTGCCCATTGTTGGCTTCGACCTGACGTACTCTTTCTAGAGCATTTTCCATAACTTTTTCTTAGAATTTCAGGTCGCAACGCCCTCACTTCTTCTCTAATATTAGCCATAAGCTGTTGGATGGTTCTTGGCTTATTGACATATACCTTACCCCTAAGGTAGTCCCATAGAAACAAATCGGGAGCCGTTAAATCGGGCAAACGCGGTGGCCACTTGAAATCAGAAAAACGTGCAATTATTCGATCGTCAAAAATTTCGCGCAGGAGAGCCATAGTTGGGCGAGCTGTGGCTCCATCTTGTTGGAACCACAACTCTGGGTTGTTCTGAACCTCTGACCTAACAATATTATTAATCATTGCCCGGTATTGAATGCCATTCACACTAATCGCAACTTGTTTACCGTTTTCGAAAAAATATGGTCCAATTATCCTTTCTGAAGTTATTAAGTGGGTACATTTGATTGTCAACAATTTTTCTTGGATTTTGGGTGCCCCATATTCTGCAATTTTGTTTATTCACATGACCATTGTGGTGAAAATGGGCCTAATCGCTCATTATGAGTTTGTGAATAAACTCGTTGTTTTCAAGGCACAATTCTTGCAAACGGCGACTATATTGAATACGTTCTTGTGGATCATTTGGTTTTAACTCGTGAACTAATTGCATCTTATATGGAAAAAAGTGTATCATATGTAAAATTCTTTGCAAAGAGCGCCTAGACATCACCAACTGCTGATAACGTCGCTTGGTGGAAGTTTCAGGGTCTTCCTCAATACTTGCTTGCACCTGGGCAATATTCTCATAGTTTCGAACTACACGAGGCACGAACACGTGGACAGTCCCTTGTTTCCCAAAACGCTGAACCAATCGGTAAATTGTTGGAGCACTAGGTGCCAATAGAACATGAAAGAAAGCTCGATATAATCTTTGAGTCTGCATAATCAAGTGCTGATTTTCAAAATAGAATTGAACCACTTTGGGTCTTTATTCAATGCTGAGTCTTTCCATCATTTCTATCATTTTTTCCGCTGTCATACCATTTTGTTTTTGGCAACATACGAAGAGTCAAAAGGTTCAGTTGCAGTAACATCTTGTTTAAAGTGTTGTTCAATTTCTGACTCAGAATCACTTCTCTCGGAATTTTCTGGATTGTACTCAATATCCCAAATATTTGAGTCACTTTTGTGTTTCATTTTTAATCATAAAAGCTCAAAAAGTAAGTTCAAGTCAAGAAGATTATTGACCCTAAAATGCCGCTGGACTACAATTCCTCATTCGGAATAGTTTGTGAATGGCTACCGTATACCTTACTCTTGACATAACTCCAAAGAGGAAGAAGAAGCCTAACGGTGTTAAATCGCGAGATCTTGGTGGCTAATTGGTGTCTTCAAAATCCCTAATTATGTGACCAGGAAACTTCGTGTGCCATAACTCGATTGTTTCGCATTTTGTATGGCACGTTGCATCTTTAAACACGTAGAAGTCACCGTAGAAGTCTAACGGTGTTAAATCGCAAGATCTTGGTGGCCAGTTGGTGTCTTCTAAATGCGAAATTTCGCTATCAGGAAACTTCATGCGCAATAATTCAATTGTTTCGCAACTTGTATGACTCATAACTCCATCCTCTTGGAAGTGTAGATAATTTGTGCCTGTATACTCCATATCCAAGAACAAAAACTCCGATCTCCAATTTTGTTGACCGTATACCTTACTCTTGACATAGCCCCAAAGAGGAAGGAGAAGCCTAACGGTGTTAAATTGCGATATCTTGGTGGCTAATTGGTATCTCCAAAATCCGTAATTATGTGACCAGGAAATTTCGTGCACTATAACTCGATTGTTTCGCATCTTGTATGGTACGTTGCATCTATAAATACTCCATTGAATGTAACACCACTTCATTCACCATTACTTTCGAAAAAGTACGGTCTTATCCCGCCTCTGACCTACAATCCTCACCAAACAGCCACTTGTTGTGAGGGCATTGACAGCTCCTGAATCACTAGCGAATTTTTCGAACCCCAAATGTGACAATTTTGCTTATGAACATAGCCGCCAATCTGAAAATGAGATTCGTTAGAAAATACAATTTTGTGCAAAACTTATCGTCACCATTCATCTTTTCCAAGACTCAATCAGTGAACGTACGACGCTGCTAGCGGTCCACTGGCTGCGGACCTTGTACGCATGCAAAGCTAAATCTTTCATCTATATTCGTTGCAATATGGACGTGGAGAACGAAGAACAATAACGAGAATTGTCGTTAAGATGTTAGCCAAAGTTTTTATATATATAAACGTACACTGCACAATGAACATTTCCGAGCATGTTTATTTTCGTTAAGCTCTTTGGGATATTCGCTAAAAGCATTGAACATCGTTAACGAGTATCGTATCGTTATGAATTTAGAAATTTCGGCGACAAATGTCGATTGTTTTAATATATCCAACGGTAAATTTTGTATATAATTATGTAAGTCAGAAAAATTATATGTATATAGAACATATTATTCGAAAATGTCGAATACTCTTTCATAAATATAAGTCAATATATAGCCTGAACGCCTGAACTACACTCTATTGTTGCACCGTGTATAGAAGAATCCGACACTGAATGCATTTAAGCCTCTATTTTATATTTTTTTTTTTACTAATACTTCACCTGAAACCCCTTAGGTCGCGAAGTTATTTTCCGCTGCCGTGACGAAGGACCACTACGTGCCAAGGTTAGATGGTCACGCCCCGATGGACGCCCACTGCCCGCTGGTTTCAGCGATAAGAACGGACGCTTGGAAATACCAAACATACGCATGGAGGATTCAGGCAAATATATTTGCGAAGCTGTTGGCTATCCACGTCATGTGCCCGGACAACAAGTTGCCGTTCATCTTACGGTAGAGCGCTGTAAGTAGAAATTGTATAATTAAAGCGTTAAAATTTAAATATTTCCAATACCAAAATGCATGCAGCTTGGGGCGCTCATAAGTATGAATCAGCCTCGAATAAGATCAAATACGGCACCGTGCCGCATATTGGTCTTGAATTTTTTGGACTAGGTAGGCATGCATGTCTTGATTTTTGTAGACATTCTCTTTCAAATACTTAATCTTTTACTTAAATAATTTTAAATGCTGCCTGCTGTTGTGAAAATAAACATCACACTGGTAAATTTACTGCTATTTCTCTTCTAAATAAGGCTTAAAATTTTAGTTATCCCTCACTAATACTTCTGTTTCTTTTCAACTTTTTGTTTCGCCCAGACAATCCAATTGTCGATCGTCCACCCTCAGCCTGCCATGGCAACCAAGCCACCTGCATGAATGGCGAATGCATTGACAAATCTCAAATCTGCGATGGTATTCCACACTGTTCGGACAACTCGGACGAACATAGCTGCAGTCAGGGACGCAAATGTCATCCTAATCAGTTTATGTGCCGCAACTCCAAGTGTATTGATCGCATCTGGCGCTGTGATGGCGAGAATGATTGTGGTGACAACTCCGATGAGGAGAGCTGCGATCCAGAGCCCAGCGGTGCACCATGCCGTTACGATGAGTTCCAATGCCGTAGCGGACACTGCATACCCAAGTCCTTCCAGTGCGATGATACCAACGATTGCGTTGATGCCTCCGATGAGATTGGCTGCAGTAAGTATTCGCAAAAATCTCAAAATATTTCATTAGAATTTCAAAACTAACCTGATTTCCTTGCTTAGTGGCTCCTGCGCCCATACGTCCACCACCACCACGCATTGACTTACCCGAGGGTGAGTCGCTCAACATTAGCTGCGTTGCTACTGGCGTACCTGTGCCCGTTATTGTCTGGCGTCTCAACTGGGGTCATGTGCCCGAGAAGTGCGTCTCCAAGAGCTATGCCGGTACTGGCACACTCTTCTGTCCCAACATGCAGCAGCCCGATAGCGGTGCCTATTCCTGTGAAATCATCAACACCAAGGGCACAACTTTTGTCACACCCGATACGCTTGTCACCGTCAAGTCTAACGTTCCCACCGATGTTTGTCCCGCAGGCTTCTTTAACATGTTGGCCAGACGCCGGGAAGACTGCATTAGCTGTTTCTGCTTTGGCATCTCTAAGAACTGCAAGAGCGCCAATCTCTACAACTTTGCTCTACAGCCACCAATCACTTCACACCGCGTTGTCAATGTTGAGCTTAATCCCTATAGCGATGTTATCATCAATGAAGCAGCCTCGCCCAGCGTTATGAATTTGCATCATGGTGTGCAATTCCGCGCCTCCGATATGCAATATGGCAGCCGTGGAACTCCATACTTGGCTCTACCAAGCGATTACATGGGCAATCAGCTGAAATCCTATGGAGGTAGCCTGAAATACGAAGTCAACTACATGGGCAAGGGTCGTCCCACAACCACGCCCGATGTTATCATCACCGGCAATGGTTATACGCTAACACATCGCTCTCGCGCTCAACCACAAGCCAATGTAAACAACAAAATGTCGGTGCAGTTTAATGCTGGTCACTGGAACAAGCCTGATGGTCGCCAAGCTACACGTGAAGAGATCATGATGATTCTGGCCAATGTAGATAATATTCTAATACGTCTGGGCTACATCGATGCCACCGAACGTGAAGTTGAGTTGACAAACATCAACATGGACTCTGCTGGTCTGCAAGATTATGGCCTGGGCTCTGCGTCTTTGGTTGAACAATGTTCTTGCCCCCTGGGCTATGCCGGTGACTCGTGTGAATCCTGTGCTCCAGGCTTTGTGCGTCAACCTGGCGGTCCTTGGTTGGGTCGTTGTGTGCCACAAGAACCTGAACCTTGCCAATCTGGTACCTATGGTGATCCACGTCGTGGCATACCATGCCGTCCCTGCCCTTGCCCACATGCTGGCGCCAACAACTTTGCCAGCGGTTGTCAACTGGGACCAGACGGCGAAGTTACCTGCAACTGCATTGAAGGCTATGCTGGACGTCGTTGCGAGTACTGCGCACCTAACTATGAAGGCAATCCACTCTATCCCGGCGGCAGTTGTCGTCCAGTGCCAGATAATCAGTGCAATCCCGAAGGCACCTATTATCCACATGCCAATGGCACCTGCGAATGCAAGCCTTTGGTGCATGGCGAATTCTGCGACACTTGCGCACCCGAATCATTCCATTTGAACTCCTACACCTACACCGGTTGCATTGAGTGCTTCTGCAGTGGTCTTACCAAGCAGTGCAGCAGCAGTTCTTGGTATCGCGATCAAGTCTCTTCAAGCTTTGGACGCACAAGCGCACCTCACGGCTTCAGCTTGATACGCAATTACGAAACATCCAATCCGTCTAGCGTTAGCTTCCAAACTATTGACAGTGCACTGCGTTTTGACAAGCAAGTCAATCCGGATCCACTCTACTGGAGTTTGCCTGCCTCCTTCTTGGGCGATAAGGTCACCGCCTATGGTGGCAAGCTAAACTATACGCTAAACTACAATCCAATGCCAGGTGGTTACATGTCGCGCAACAACGCACCCGATGTGGTCATTAAGAGCGTAAGTACTTCCTCCTTTTCTATCACTGCTCTAAACTAACGTTTTCCTCTTTAAGGGCGAGGATCTAACCATACTACATTACCGCAAGGCTGAAGTGAGTCCCAGCAGCTCAACCTCATATGCCATACCAATTATTGAGAGCGCTTGGCAACGTTCCGATGGTCAAGTTGTCAATCGTGAACATCTGCTCATGGCTCTATCTAAGATCGAAGCCATCTACATCAAGGCTACCTATACTACTAGCACTATGGATGGCGCTCTTACACACGTTTCCATGGATACTGCCACACGCAACAATATTGGCACCCAAAATGCTGTTGAGGTCGAGGAATGCCGCTGTCCCGTTGGCTATGTGGGTCTATCTTGCGAACGCTGTGCACCTGGTTATAAGCGCGACACTGAAGCTGGACTTTATTTGGGCGTTTGTGAGCCATGCGATTGCAATGGTCACTCAGATCAATGCGATGCCGAGTCTGGTGTTTGCTTGGTAAGTCACTGTGATGCAACATATTAAACACGTTGAAGGAATAAAGTTAAGAAACGACGTTAGAAAAAGGGGAGCTGTCTATCGAGATGGCTAATTGACTAATTTTTTCCTCAAATATTACGGAACAAGCTATTCCTTAGCAGCACGAACTTGCAATAACTCTTTTGAGGATATTCAGTTTTAACCTTTCATCTAGAGGCATTGAAAGGGTAATAAATTTGTTTCCTTTACTTCACTTTTGGATGTTTTTTAAGAAAAGGTCATATAGACCGCCAAAAATTTGTTTTTCCCTAGACTTTTATAAATTCTTCACTATTACCGTTCCATGCTATTCATAAAGGTACCTATATATATGGAGAAATAGTTGACTTGGGCTTTTTGAGCTCATCAGCCCTTTACAAACATGTAAATCCTGAAAGTCTAAGATTTGACCCTCAAAAATGTTGAAGTTCCCAAATATGAGGAAGTTAATTGGTTGGTTTGGGTCGTGATACTAATTCAGCCAGTATCAAATTACCTCAATTAAGCCACTACCACTTTTTTGATACCACTAACTGTTATTCCCCAATATTGACGTGCATTGTGCACTGGATTATTAGGGTATCTTAAGAGCCCATCGAGTGCAATCAAGAAAAATTATTGGGTTTTTGGTATTAAAGGGTATACTTAGTGCACCAAGTACATCAACCAACCAATGTTTCATATGGATAACCGTGACTCTATCTATATCAACTCGGGAATTTTATAGTAGGTCGCAAAGCCTTCCTAGGGCACTTTTTTCTTGCTATTTAACAGGTAGATAAGACCAGCTATGTTAAAGTTGTGGAAGTACTCTCTTTCCCTCACCGTATACAAAAAAACTAGGACTGAGTATCTCTGGCTATATACCAGCACCCACTTCACAACTCATCTTTTACCCATCAGTCTAGTACATAATGTCGAAGACAGCGTCAGAACCTCAATGCGTCATTCCGCTCTATCTGGAAACTTACTTTTGAATGTCTCGTTTAGTCAAAATTGTAATGAAGATGGCTATTAATCGCCGATTGCGATAGTTAAAGACTAAGACTTGTCGTATCCATAAAGTCTGCTTCTCCACCAGGCAAATTCTTTTCATCATCGGTCATTAATCCGTTGTTGACACAATACATTCAGTACTTGTAAGAAACAATCCCAAATCTATCGTAACAACAGACTGATATTTGACTGAAGCAAAAAGCTCCAGTAGTTCGAAACTGGAAATTCACTCAAAATCAATAATAAAACTAGTTTACATACAGAGAAAAAGGAATTCAAGAGAGACAATTGTCTTTGCGTATGACATTAACACGAGGAAATTGTAGTGTTACCATTTTTCAGAGTTACCTTGAGTGAGTTGATTTTTCAACCATTCAGATATCTTCTTTTCTTCCTTCGTTCCTTCTTCCCTACCTTCTTTTCTTCCTTTCCACCTTCCTGCTTTTCATCCTCTCTTATGTTTTCCAGCTTTATTTCCTTCCTTCCTTATTTTTTGCCTTCTTTCATTCCTTCTGCTATTTTCTCATTTAGTCCTTCCTTTGCTCCTTTCTTTCTTTCTTTCTTCATTCGCTTTTTCCTTCCTTCCTTCCTTATTCTTTGCTTCCTCCTTTCCTCCTACTCTCCAACTTACCAACGCTCGATAATTCACATTCGATTTCAATTGATTAATCATTCTTTTCTTCCAGAACTGTGCTGACAACACCGCTGGTGAATTCTGCGAACAATGTGCTCCCGGTTATGTTGGCAACGCTGCCGATGGTACTTCCTACGGTTGCCAACCTGATGATGGTGGCTATGTTGATCCATATCCAACACCAGCACCAGGTAACCAAACCATCTGCCGTAACTGCGATCAATCCGGCACCGCTTCATGTGACTCTGGCTACTGCCAATGTAAGCCCAATGTTGTTGGTTCTCGCTGCGATCAATGCCGTCCCGGCACGTATGGACTCTCGACACGCAATCCAGATGGCTGTGAGGAATGCTATTGCTCCGGCAAATCCACACAGTGTCGTTCGGCGACACTCTATCGTCAACTGATACCAGTTGATTTCATCAGCAACCCACCATTGTTCACCGACGAAGAAGGTGGTGTTGTGGACACTGAGAACTTGAGCTTCGATCTACCAACCAATATGTACACATACAGCTACACCTCCTACACAACGAAATACTGGAGTCTGCGTGGTTCCGTGCTCGGCAATCAGCTCTACTCTTATGGTGGCGAACTATCCTATAATCTGGAAGTTGATTCCTATGGACACTACGAGCCCGGCAACGATGTTATACTTATCGGTAAGGGAATGAAACTTTTGTGGTCACGCCCAGATGAAGAGCAGGATAATACTGAATATCGCGTACGTTTGCACGAGGATGAGAACTGGCATCGCATGGAACGTGGACAGGCAGTGCGTGCCTCGCGCCTGGACTTCATGAGTGTGCTATCAGACTTAGAGCACATACTGATACGTGCGACACCCAAGATACCAACCACCAGTACTTCCATACGCGATGTTGTGCTCGAATCCGCAGTTGAGATGCCAATGCCAGGTGCCCAATTGGCCGCCGAGGTTGAGGTTTGCTCCTGCCCCATGGGCTATACCGGCAACTCATGCGAGAATTGCGCACCAATGCACTATCGCGATAACTACGGCTCGTGTGTAACGTGTCCATGCCAGGATGAGTCCACCACCGGCTGCAGTCTAGATGCCAGCGGTTATGTGGAGTGTCACTGCAAGCCAGGTTATACGGGTGATCGTTGCCAGAATAACGGTAAGTAGCAAGCGACTACTGCCTGCAAGAAGATTTTGAAATTTTTTTTCTACTGAGAAATGCGGTCATTAAGCATGGTTTTTTTATTTTAACAACTTCTTTTGTTTAAGCAAAACATTTATTTACTTTTTTTCAAACTAATTGGCTTGTTTTAAGTGAACTACACCAAAAGTATGACCCTTCTTAAACAGAACAGCTGAATGACTATAGTTTTTTAAGTAGTTAAGTTATTTAAGGGGGTCTATCATTGAAACCTTATCGAAATTCACTCAAATTTGAAGAAAAATTAAATTTCCCATATTTTTGGCTTTTCAATGATAGAGCCGAGCCCCCCACACTTTGTTTTTTCTCACCTCTCACTCATTTGCTATTAATTTCTTTTTATTTTGTGTTTTCTCATATTATTTTTTCTCATTTTTCATTTTCACCACACGCCATTTTAATATTCAGAAAAAAAATATTCCAAATCGCCCGCGCCTATATGTGTGTTAAATAAGCGATTTCCTTGCAATGCCTATCAATTCGATTTAGCACCCAATGAGACCATCTCAGAGAATGAGGTATTGCAAATTTACAAGGGTAACCGAAACATAGGAAATCTTACCAAACAGCCGTTTGGCTGCAACTCGGCAGGTTGGCTTACATCACATTTACAAAAAAAAATCAAGTCTATTTAGTATTTATTATAAGAAACAAAAAAAAAAATTAAAACTTTACATAAAGCCTTATATTGGGTTAGAATTCTGTACCAAGTTCCAAGTAGTCCTGAGTCTCAATGTCACTTAAAATATATATTTAAATGTTTCCTCTCGTTTTTGTGTAGCATTCGTACTCCTACTTGTCTACAGTTCTATTTTTTTATTATATTTTAATATACCGTTACAGCTAGTTTTTGCGTCACTTTAAAACAAAAACTATCAAAGTTGCCGTAAAAACTAATGTCTAGCGTTAGAAAAATAAAAACAAAAACTACCAAATATTATTGGGTTAGTTCTCTGTTTAGATACCTTAACGTTTAAGAATAAACGAAGCTTAGAGCTTTCGTTATGGTTATTAGTTGTATTTCATTGTCTAGTTAGTTATATGTTTAGAAAGTATGTTCTAGTTATAATTTTGTTCAATCAGTCAAAAGGATGTTCATAATTCGTTGATCCCTCCCCAAACGAAAGAGCAAAAAGTTTCACGAAAGTTGAAAGAACTGACAGAGCTTCATCATACTCACAATCGCAGCACTCCCAATCCTCGATCTTTACTCCCAAACTTTAACTATGTGGGCAATAGTATCCCATAGGTCATGGGATCAAACTGTAATTCGGGAATCTAAACGATGGCTTAAGAGCTGTCAGTAAAAAGTGAAGTGATTTCTACATCCGCTTTCCTTACCAAATGGACATCACAAAGTGACATCTCCATCGCAGTTCAACTATCAGGAGACCCTGACGGAGAATTGGAATGCTTATGACGATTTCTACCAACTGTAATACTCAAACCCTTTTAGGTTATGCTGAAGGAATCCGCCAAGGACATTTTCGTTCTATCTCCTCAAATGCTTAATGTTAAACCTTTCTTGCTGTACAAGGTAATACAGCTAGAAATAGTTGTTATTTCCTGACAATGGATTCTTCACATATTCGTTATATACCCCTTCCACTACTAGGGTTAGTAAAGTGCTAAGATGAAAGGTTAGGTAAGAAGCAAATCACCGTATCTCCTGATTATTGACCTCAAAAGGATAAAATATTACCAATATTCCTCCATTTAGCACATTTGCGCATCTAACAACTTAAAACTCCTTACCGGATTACTTACTTTAAACTCCTTACAATCTTAATTATAGGACGTACCTTTGTTTTCTCTTGATAGTTCGCTTCAGGCATAAATCCAGATCCAAACCGCCATTAGCTGATACAAGACTTCCGAGATAGTTTAATTATAGTTAAACTTCTACACTTTTCGAGTAGATAGTTTCATTGTTCTACTCGAAAAGTGTCCGCTTGAAAACAAAACGCTTATTTGTATTTTATCCAGCGGAAATTAAACTGTAATTTCAATCGTCCTTAGACTTATCGATTCTCTATTCACTTATAGTGTTCCATAGATTTTGTGTAACTAGAACTGGTGCAAGTCCATCCTGCTTGTCTCTGGGTCGTGCATTATTTTCAAAACTGAAAATCCAAACGTGTTCGAAATTAAAACCTGCGCTAACGACTGAATACGACGATGCTCTAATCTAAACAATACGTACGGGATCTAAACAATACGTTGGATGGTGCTCCTTTGAGGGAGACAAGTTACCAAATTAGCTTCACATTGTGATGACACGTCGTCAGATAGAGATTTAGCACATCAACTTTCTTCCATACGCGATTTAGTCCTAGATGTCTAAAGATGTCTAGGGGATCCTCAAAACCTCCTCTGTACAGGTCGTACCCTGAAGGAAAATGTAACTCCTCATCGAGCTTTCTAGCTCTGGGTATTTAGGCCTGCAGACTGGGTAGCTAAGAACAGCTGGTACTATAAAAACATTCCTTTTGAAGGATAATACATGTTTTCGTTAAAGAATAATACAAGTCTTCGTTGAGATATATGGTACACTTCAGTCGTTAAAGTATCCAAAGACTGGCCCGGTCATTCAGCCAGACCTCTTAAGAGAAAAGCATGTATCAACTGTTACTTTTCGCGTCAAAACACTACCGTTTTGCCTACAGAGAGTGGTCCTCCTTATATTGCGTAACTTTCCAATTCCACATGAAAGAGAAAGTAAATTTTCATCGAGTGTGGAAAGCCCACGAAATCCATACCAAGGACTGCTAGTAACGCTTTGATTTCCTGCCTTTGCCTACACAGATAGTTCCCACCGAGACATTGACGTTGCGTTTACCCGTTGTTAAGTTCTCTGATCTAATAATATGTTGCGGTAGTCCATTATCTGAGAGTCAGATAACTGATTCGACTAGTTAATTGATGTTTCCCATGACAGGTATACGCTTTAGGAATCGATGCTTCAACGGAGTAAGTGAGTAATAAGTCCGCGAGGATTTTTAAAGGCTTAGCACTGAAGATGAAGAGATAAGTTCTCAAGAGCAGAACGATAGATTCCGAAATGGATGATCATTGGTAGATTTCCACAAGAATATTCTAATTTCTTGCCTAGATAATGGAAGTTTGTTCCAATTTCATCTTTATTCGGCTATTATTCTTCCTTTAACCTACATCAGCTCTTACATGGAGTTGTTTCAAAATAGACGATTACTGTTGTAGTATCCAAGTGATGTTACCTAGATGATAGAAGTGGTGGATAATAAGTTAATGTATTCTTAGTCTATCTCAGAACTGACTCCAACGATTTTAGAAATCAGATCAAAATTTATTGAAGAATTCATGGCTTGCTCGTAACTCTCGTCGCTGCTTATCTATACTTCTTCTTTTAACCTACAACAGATCTTACATTAATTTGTTTCTGTTTTTAAGTTCTTCGTAGCACTCGTTGTTACTCATCTATTCTCCTTCAATTATCCTACATCAGATCTGACATTGAATTGTTTCAAAATAAACAATCAATGCTATAATTTCCTTCTTCTTTTCGCCTCGCTTCTTTTATGTATGTAAGTGGAGGATTATCATTTAATGCACTCTTACTCTTTTTGTAATCATTCTACTCCGACGACTTTGGAGTCTGTATCCAAAATTTCATGATTTCCTCGTAACGCCCGTCGTTGCGCATTTATTCTCCATCGGTTTTCCTAGATCAAATCTTACATCTAGTTGGATATAATAGTTAGTTTCCAAAAATCCCCAAATTTCTGAAAACAACGAGGGTTTTGGGCTGTCCTGAAATATCTTGCTCTAATGTTCAAAACTGGTATCTTACACAAGATTGACCTACATTTCTGAGCTAGTTTTTCTACGGAGTTTTACTTCCGTTGGCTTGGAGATGTTCAGTGCATTGCACTTAATAGCTAAGTTCTTTATCTATACTCTTCGAGAGATAACTGCCAGTCTTAAGTATATATATATATTCCAATGTACAATTATTATGTATATTTGTACTTCTCCATATTTTAAGCGGAAACTTTAAAAAAACCTAACATTTGTTCAGGGTCTACTAATACCAACGTTATCAATGTGTTCATAATTCAAATAGTTTATTTTTAGCGGCTAACCCAAATAGTTATTATAACCACAAAACTAACAGCGAACAGTTGGATAAGTTATTTCTAGACCTTTTGCAACCTTTAACTTTCTTTTTACTAAGGAATTAACTACAAGTTCAATTAACTATGTGAAATATATTAACTTTCTTAACTACTCACACCGAGTATAGTCTCTTAAATTGGTTAACTTACGTTGTTGAGTAGCTGTTTTTAGCTTTTATGTGACTTTAAACATGTTAATAATAAATATTAATTGGAAAAATGTAAATATTTTGAATATCCAAACAGATGTTTATCCACCAGCTACAATGGCTCCACCTACGCGGCCACCAACTGATGAATATGATTACCAGACCAAAATAACTGTCTCAATTGCGCCACCATCGATTACAATTATACCAGTTGGCGGTTCGTTGACGCTCACATGTACTGGATACCTAGCCTGGAATCGCGTAAGTTTGCCATACATATATTTTAGTAGAATGAGCGGGGTTTTTTCAAAGCCATTTCTTTTAACTATCCACAGAACCCTGTTGTAGTCAGCTGGTACAAGTTAGATGGTCGCATGCCATCCCATACCGAAGAAGATGATGGCGTTTTGCATTTGTATGATCTCCAAATATACGATTCCGGCGTTTATATCTGCAGAGCTGTTAATGATCGCACACAAAAGGTGTTCGAGGATCAAGTATCGATCACAATTTCAGGTAAATATGGGGGTTTTGGATATTGCGAACTGATTTAAAGTGAAACTGTGTTTATAAGTTCACCTTAAAACCAGTTCTACCTTCGTTTCGCATCCTTGACTAGTCGTATAATTATGTCATTTTGGCTTTTTAAAATGGTAAAGGGACAATAATCCAACAAGAAAAAAAAATTCTAAAGAATCTAGAAACAGCATTTTAATCAATAAGTTAAGATGCTTAAATGAGATGGATAATTTCAATTCTACATGGTATTTGTTGGATATTGAATTGTTAATTGGGTAATATTTAGCACCATTGGTTAAATAACTTTTAAAATCCGCGCAGTAGACCCTCATTTACTCCTAAATTTCCCTCGACTTAAACTGAAAACATTCTAACTTTAAATCTCTTACTCTAATGCTACACTCTGATTGAAGGATACGCCAAGCAAATGTTGGCTCGCTATGGTATGAATATAACCATAACTATCTCATCTTACTTACTACATTATCTACAGCTTTCTCTCTCTTTATTGAAATTATGAACTCATCTCAATACCTTTACCCTACCTATCGTTTATAGAGAGCTCTCAACGCATGCCCCCACAAATCACCAATCTGCCAGTCTATGTCACCTTTGAGGAATATCAGTCAAATGAAATTAATTGCGAAGTTAGCGGTAATCCTACGCCAGCTGTTACATGGACACGCATCGATGGTCAGATGTCACGCGATGCTCATACCGAGGGCTCACGCCTCATTTTCGATGCTCCACGCAAATCCGATGAGGGCAACTATCGCTGTCATGCCAACAATGCTGTTGGCGTCGATGAGAAGTACACTCAAATGTATGTGCGTCCCGCAACGCCCGAACCCACACCACCACCACGCGAACTTGTCTACATTGATCCACCATCGGCTACCAGAGAACCGGGCCAGAGTGTGCAACTCACCTGCCAGCCCACTAGCTCAATCAGACTCGTCTATGAGTGGTCCAAGGATGGTTATCCACTATATCGCGAACGTAATATCATCATCAATGGAAATATGCTGGAGATACGTGACTTGCAACCAATTGATGCCGGTATCTATACCTGTCTTGGCATTGATCAGCGCGGTAGACGCAACTACACAACCGATGCGCAGGTTATTGTAAGCGATGTGCGCCCATATCCACCAGTACAGCCCGGAACGTAAGGCTTGTCTTGATATAAAATACCTCTTGAACTATAAAAATTTTTTACTTTGTGTCATTGTAGCGCCGCACCCGTTGTCAAACGTTTGCCTGACGAAAACCGCATTGTGCAGGGTCAAGATTTCTCCATCACTTGCGAAGCTAGTGGCACACCATATCCCAACATAAAATGGACCAAGGTGGGTATTGAAGGGAGTTACTTAAATTTAGAAAATTTTTATAAAACTGCCTATTATTTTTAGCTCCACGAATCTCTCGCCGACAATGTACACCAAACCGGAAATGTCCTTCGCATTATTAATGCCAGACCCGAGAATCGCGGCATGTATGTTTGTATTGCTGAAAGTCCTGCTGGTTCTGATCAATCTAATACTATTATCGATATTGAACGTAAGTTGGGCATTTAAGATTTTATTAAGCTCTCCAAAGCTTGTTTGTATGGATTTTATATTAAAAATGTAGAAGGAGTTTGGATTTTATCCTTAAATTTATTTTTGTTCTCCCTTAAATCAAGACATTTTTTATGCATATTTTAAGTCTCTGGGTTAGGCTGGGTACATAACATCACTAAAAAAAAGGTTCTAAGGTAGAGAAAATATTAAAAAATTGAAGTCTTTTATTGGGTCTCTTGGGCCTCATAGCTTTTTATCCAGACCAAGTAATTGATATAATGTTGACTTTTAATTCACCTAAATAGTCCAGGTGCCACATAAATGAGAGTCTGTTAAGATCCTTATAATAATCTCCGATATTGGGTACTGGATATTCATTTGTTTGAGAACTTTGAAGGATTCTTTACAAAGGCTTGGCCTTAATTTAAACAATATATTTAAGATCCTAATAAAACCAGACCCAAACCATACAGTTAAGCAAGCCTTCCTTTTAAATATAAATAAACATCCTTTTAAATATGTAAAGCCTTTCAACTTTGACGAGGTTTCACGTTTGATCTGGTAAAATCTTTGTTCCTGAAATTTCCAAAAAATTAAACTCGGGATTTACCTCAACTTGTGGATTTCTTTAGTAAAACGAGGTTTCACGTTTCATCTCAAAAAAAGTTTATTTCTGAAAATCCCAAAAAATTAGACTCGGAAATAACCCCAACTTGTGGATTTCTAAATTAAAACGAGGTTTCAGGTTTCGATCAAATAATCGAATCAGACAGTAGGAGAAATATAAACGATTAAATGATAAAGTTGCGGAAGTTGCCCAAAACATTTGATACCCTTCAACTTCCGTAAGGTTTGAGATTTCATCGGACGGAGTTAACACAAAAGCTGAGAGTCACAAAAGCTTCGAGACTGATCAATTTAAGGGCTAGTCTGTGGCATTTTGAACCCTCAACTTTGACGTGGTTATTATTTTGCTCTCAACAAGCAATATAGATCCTTGTAGCGTTAAGGTTGTCGTATACTTGCATTATTGTTTCTCTCTTTACAACAAACTATCCCAGAAACACTCCCATAACGTATTCTTTGCAATAATTGAAATCGTTTACTTATATTTGTTCTCTCTTTCTCTTTTAATGCTGCAAATAAAATGTATACTCTATCTCTCTCTCTCTCTCTCTCAATTAAAAATTATTTACTTATATTTTTATGAATTTCCAAAAAAAAAACCAAAAAAGTTTACAAAAAAGGAGTCGGTAATAAGAACGTTCCGAACATTTACCTACTTTTACTAATTTGCTCAACAACAATAATTTACTTGATTGCAGCACGTGAACGTCCAACGGTTGATATACATCCGACCGATCCTCAAACCGTTTATGTCGGTGCCGAAGGTATGTTGTATTGCAGTGCAAATGGAATTCCGGAGCCAAATGTACAATGGCGTCGCGTCGATGGCAAACCATTGTCGCCACGTCACTTAGAGAACAGTCCTGGCTACATACGGTAAGTTGAGAAATTATGCAGAGCAAGAGTCTGAATACATTACAAAAACGGCAACAACATAACGACATGGAAGTAGTCATATCATCGGCTACTTGATTATTTTGAACATGGTAGCGATGAGACAAAACAAAATTTAAACCAACCCTGAGAAAATGATTCAACTGCATTATCCTTCAAATCTGTAATAGCTTCATATCGACGAACGCAACCTTGTTGCAATGTAGCCATGTAGTTACGACATTTCCACAAAAGTCTTTGCCATAAGAAATTCGTGTAAAAAAAATGCAGATGTCGTTATGTTGCTGACGTGGGCAATGTATTCAGACTATAAAGCAAATGGCGGTCGATAAAAAGGTTCAGGCTATAAAAATACTAGTTTTTGAAACTTGTCAAATTTTTCGAACAGAAAAGTGTTTACCTGTTGTTAATAAACTGCTGAGCACAAAAGCTTCAACTTTTTTATCGACGTCGCTCACTGACTGTCAATGTAAGATATATTCCTTAAATAAAACTCTTTTTTAAAAAATATATCCCTATACCCTTTTTTATCCCTTCTCACAGCATTCAAGACATTCAAATCATCGATGCCGGTGACTACGAGTGTGTTGCTGAGAATGTTGTCGGCAAGTCCAGTGCAATTTCCACCATTCGCGTCATTGAACCACCAATCATTATGCTCGAACCCAGTCTGGAGGTTATCAAGGTAACCGAAGGCGATGAACTTAAGATTGTCTGCTCTGCCAGCGGTTTCCCCAATCCAAGCGTACAATGGGTCGATGATTATGCACCACAAGGACGTCGTGTCTTTAGCGCCCCCTTAGAGCCACAATTCAACCAGGCCTACTTGGAAATCAATCGTGTTTCACGTACCGACTCAAAGACCTACAAGTGTGTGGCCAACAATGAGGCCGGTACTGATGAGAAATACGTTACCGTCGATGTTGCTCCACGTCGTGGCGATGCTCCCGGTAAGTGTCAAACTCAAATAGCTCAAATACTTAAGTGTAAAATTATGTTAAGTTCAAATTTTGATGCATGCTTCATGTACTAATAGGACACCAAAAAAGCGGTAATTTTCCACTTTTATATCAACTTCATCCTGAATGACTTTTTCATAATCATTTTCCTTCTTTTCGGCTCTTCCAGATGACAGCGATGTTGAACGCAATCCACAGCCCTATCCTTATCCATATCCTACACAACGCACAACACCCACGCCGCTACAGCCCTACGATCCACCACAAAATATCTATCGTGCCAATGTAGGTGATGCCATTACCTTGAGCTGCGATCTGAGTAAGTTTCTGATTGAACATGCACTACCATGAAATTTGTCCACTAAATCACCAAATTCATTGCAGGCAACGTGCCCAATATTCGCACTCGCTGGGAGCGTGTCGATGGTCGTCCTTTGCCACGCAATTCCATAATGGTTGAGAATGCTTTGACTATTGAGCATGTCGAAAACGATGCTGGCGGTAAATATCGTTGTAATGCACTCGACAATCGCGGCTCGGTCATCACATTTATTATTGCCGAACTGGTGCTGGTACCCATACCACACATAACCTTCCATCCCAAAATGCCTATTGTCGTCACTGCCAATGAGAATGTTGAAATCTTCTGTGAAGTGACTGGCGAACAGCCTATCGCTGTATCCTGGCACACGGACAATAATCGCCCATTACCATCGTAAGTTGTGGCTAGCCGTCTTTTCATCTTTCCCAAATGCTTATCTTCACTCTTTGCTGTTTTAGTTCTGTGCGCATCGATGGTCAATATCTGCGCTTTGAAGCAATCACTCCAGCTGATGCTGGTCGCTATTATTGCTCAGCATCGAATCGTTATGGCAACACTACCAACATGGCTGAAGTTGTGGTTAATCGTGGTAGTGTTTACGAGCCAAAACCTGAGGCACGTCGCTATGAAATCACCGAGGGTGAAGATGTGAGGCTAACATGCGATGTGGATCAAATCAGAGAACCAATACGTGGCGAAATCAGGGTGAGTAGACCAGAAAACTTGAAAATTTTTTCAAAACTTTAAAATATGTCGATAAATATTTAACGGAAACAATCAGATTTCGAATTAATTAAGCCTTAAGCAACTCATGAGTGCTCAATTTGTTATTTTTAAGCTCGTGAAGCATGCTCATGTAAACATAATGCGCTTAACTCGTAAGCATAAGCAACGCTCTCTTAGTGTTATACTTACGTGCTTATCTTCTATTGACCTAAGCTACGTGCTTTTGAGAAGTAAACGAACAGCTCGCAAGCAGATTTTTATGACTCTCCCTCTCTCAATTTATATTTCAAACCATTTCTTGAATTCGATAATTAATAATCGAAGGCATTTTGACGCATAAAAATAATATTTGAGAATTTTTTATTTGATACTCATCTCTCAAGAATAAAATTTTCATAGCTGACTTATATTTCAAAGCTTTTCTTAAGTTCGATTAATAATAATCGATGACAATTTGATATGAACGCATCCAAAGAAAAACATTTTATTTGTTAGTCATATGTCAAGAACAAACACCGAATATTCGATTCATTTTTCAAGCATTTCTTGAGTTCGATAAATAATAATCGATAGCAATTTGAATAATTTATGGCGTCAAAAATATATTTAGTAATCTAGTTGGTATTCATCTCGTGAATAAAAACTTATTAATCGATTTATATTTTAAAGCATTGCTTCAGTTCGATTAATAGTAATCGATGACAAATTGACGTATCGCATTAAAATTAATATTGTGTTAATTTTATTTGTTACTTATCTATAAAAAAACAAAAATTTCTTAATAGATTTCTATTTTAATGCATTTCTTGAGTACGCTCAATAATAATCGATAACAATTTGGCGCAATTTATCGCATAAAAATAAATTCTGAGTAATTATTATTTGTAACTCATCTTTAAAGAATAAACATTTTCAGATCGATTTATATATAAAAGCATTTTTTGAGTTCGATACATAATAATCGATAACAATTTGTCATTATTTTAGGCGTCAAAAAAAATTTGAATTATTTTATTTAGTATCCATCTCTTATGGACAAAAACCAGTCAATCAGTTTATTTTTAAAAGCATTTCTTGAGTCCGATATATAATAATCGATGAAAATGTTAGGTGCAAAAAAGTTTTTGAAATTTCTTATTTGATTCTTAGAGCTCACTAACAAAAAGTTCTTAATCGAATTGTTTGTTAAAATTTTTCTGGAGTTCGATATATAATAATCGATGACAATATGAGAATATTTATCGCATAGAAAAGGTATAATTTCACAATAGATTTAAATTTTAAAGAATTTCTTAATTCGATAAATAATAATCGATTAAATATGACGCAATTAATCGCATAAAAATAAAGTTTGTTTAGTCCCATCTGTCTACAGTAAAATTTTCATAATCGATTTATATTTCAAAGCATTTCTTGAGTTCACTCAATAATAATCGATGAACATTTTACGCAATTTATCGCATGGAAATAAATTTTGAGCATTTTTTAAATGGTACCTACTCATCTGCCATGAATAAAATTTTCTTAATTGATTTATATTCCAAAGCATTTCTTGCGTGCAATAAATAATAATCGATAGCAATTTAAGGTACTTTATCGCATACAAATAAATTTTGATTATTTTCTATTTGGTATATTTTCATAATCGATTTAAATTTCAACGACTTTTTTGAGTTCGATAAATATTAATCGATAAAATTACATCGATAAAATAATCGATAAAATAATCGATAAAAAGTTTGTTTAATTTTTTTTAGTACTCATCTATCTAGAATAAAATTTTCATAGTCGATTTATTTTTCAAAGCATTTCTTGTTCACTCAATTATAACCGATGAAAATTTTAGGCAATTTATCCAATAGAAATTTTGAGCATTTTTTAGTTGGTACTCATCTGTCAAGAATAAAATTTTCATAGTTGATTTATATTTCAAAGCATTTCTTGCGTGCAATAAATAATAATCGATGACAATTTGAGATGATCGTATCTAAACGAAAAATTTTATTTTTTATTTGATACTCATCTCTCAAGAACAAACACTGCTTAATCGATTTATATTTTAAAGGATTTCTTGAATTCGATAAATAATAATCGATGACAATTTGACGTTATTTATTGCGTCAAAAAAATATTTTTGGAATTAACTTATTTAGTTCTAAACTCGAACACGAACAAAAACTCCTCAATTGATTTTAATTTAAGGCATTGGTTGAGCATATAAATATAAATTTTTTTGTAATTTTTATTTGGTACTCGTCTGTCAAGAACAAAATTTTCATAAACGATTGATATTTCAAAGCATTTCTTGAATTCTCTCAATAATAATCGATAACAATTGAAAGCAATTTATAGCATAAAAAATTATTTTGAGCAATTTGGTTTTAGCACTCATCTCTCAAGAATAAATTTTTCATAATCAATATATATTTAAAAGAATTTTTGAGTACGACAAATTATAATCGATAGGAATTTAAGGTAATTTAGCGTATAAAAGTATATTTTTGATTATTTTCAATTTGATATATTTTCATAATCGATTTAAATTGCAAAGAATTTTTTCAATTCGATAAATAATAATCGATAAATTTCATCGATAAAAATAAAGTTTGTTAAATTTTTGCTTAGTACTCATCTGTCTAGAATAGAAATTTCATAATCGGTTTATATTTCAAAACATTTCTTGTTTACTCAATAATAATCGATGAAAATTTTGCCAAATTCATCGCATAGAAATAAATGTTGAGCATTTTTTTATAATTTTTTTTTTCTTCGGTTTTCCACCACGCTTAGAACATCCTACACATGTTTTACTTGATTGCCCATTCCCTCTTACTAACGTATCTCCCCATTTCGAACCAAGACAGACTTGACTGAATAGGTATTCCACCTGAAATCGTTGGTTCAAAACTAAAAAAAAAATAATTAATAATCGATGACAATTTGACATAATTTATAGCGTAAAATTATTTAACTCTCACAAACGCATTTAAAGCATTTCTTGAATTTAAAAATTATTTATCGAAGATAATTTGAGATTATTTATCGCATCAAATAAAACTTTCAATATTTTATTTGTTAGTCCTTTCATACGAACAAAAACTTTTAAGTCAATTCATAATTAAAAGTTCTATCAGTAATAATCGATAACAATTTCATGCAATTTATAAAACAATATCTCTTCTTCTCTTCCACTCTTAGTATGAATGGCGTCGCGAAGATGGTCGCCGCTTGCCCGCCACATCGCAAATAAACAATCAAATCCTCTATCTGCGTGCCGTACACAGACAGGACGAAGGCCGCTACATCTGTGATTCCTATTCCACGGCCGGTGGTAAAACCGCACCATCATTCGTTGATCTATACATTAAGCGTGAGTATCAGAATCGCCCCGATCAAACGCCCAAATATCCGCGGGTGCGAAGAACTTATCCAAAAACGCGTAGAAATTTCTAAATCAACAACAACAACAAATATCAAATATTTTAGCAATAAATTTTAGTTTTGAAACCAAACGAAAAAAATTTTTAAAAATTTAACGAAACTTTAAGCAACTTATTAACGAAAGTAAATGAAAAAAAAGAGAAGAACAAAAAACAACGTTTACGAAAAATTTTAACATGAACAAATTTAGGCATTTTTAATAAGTATCGAAAGCAAAAAAAAAAACAAATATAAGAACAATAACAACAATAAAAACCAATTTGGCATGAGAAGAAATTTTGAAATGCAACAACAGCAACAACGACAACGAGCCAAATTTCACCACTGATTTTACTTATACATAGCAACATAACTGCATAGTACATATAGATATATGTGAATATTCTTTCTAAAACAATTATTTTTGTTGTAAAATTAACACTGTACAAAATAATTCATTTCTATGTAAAACAAACTCAAAACTCAAAAAAACAATTTCATAACTAAATGTGTAAATTTGGAGCGAAAAAAAGCACTACAATACAACAACATAATCAAACATTTCTTTGTAAATAATAGTGTCTAACTTTGATGGTGACGTTGAAAAAAAAACCACCCTATAATTTTCGTAGCATTTGAAATAGCAGCTGTTTTCTAACCAAGTTGTAAAGTGAAAGCGTAAATAACGGTGGCGGAATCTAAACACTCGATAATTTCGATAGCATAAGCTGGAGACCCAAGATTGTAGGAGTGTTGATATTGAGAAGTTAGAAATATTAATCGGTTTTGCAATAATTATATTATCGATAAAACGATCTATCGATTTCGTATCGTTTGAACTTCAATAAATACAGTTATAGCTCTAAGGTTACAGATTTTGCGAACGATACATTTATAATCGATACAATTGAGGCGATACAATTAAATTAATTCATTTTGATAAATTAAAATCGATATAAGTACTGAAAATGATCCGAATAATCGATTGGAAAAAGTAAAATGAAATTCGATTTCTAGTCAAGATAAATCCGAAGCTTTTTACAATTTTAATAAAGCAAACTAAGGCATTTTCAGTCACGATAGTTTTATCGGCTTTTCATCAATTTGAATTTGTTATCGATTTGTTGATTGTTTGAAAATTGTTAAACTATTTTTTTTCACAAATCTGACATAAAATAGAAAAAACATTTCGTTTACAATGCATAAAGTTTTAAGTTATCGATATGACCACAAATAATCGATATTTTCGAAATCGAAAATTGTAAGCACAAAAAAAATCCACAAAATTTTGTATCTAAAGTTTTGCAGAAATCATTTTTAAACAGATCAAGTCACGAATAGTTAAATTGAAAAACAATTTTAAACCATTTCTTCAATTTATCGATAACAATTTTTTATTAAAATATAATTTTATCTTAAGCTTAAATCTAAAATGCGTGATATTGGAGCCTTAGAAAAGTTTTTACAAAATATTATTTCAAAAATTTATTGTAATTAAAAAACTTTAAAATCGTTTCGACATTCGATATATTTTAATCGATATACATATTTAAAACAATTTCAAAGCTTACATTAACGATAAAAAGTATTTAAAATTGTTAATTCAACCTTTAATTTTTGATAAGTTTTTGATAAAAATAATTTTAAATTGTTATAAAGGCCTTTCATTTCCAATAAGTTGTCGATTTTAATCGATATCAATGTTTAATTCAAGTTTTTAGCTAACATTAGCAATAAAAAGTAGTTTAAATTCTTATAACGACCTTTCATTTTCACAAAGTTATCGATAAAAAGCATTTCAAATTGTTATGTCAACCTTTCATTTTCGATAAGTTATCGATTTAATGTTGAGCAGGCTTGATAATCAGCCGGTTTTGATAATTTCACTATTTGAGTTATCTAGTTTTTATTGAATTAACCAAAGCCCATTGCAGATTTTTTGCAAAACAAAAAAAAAATTCACAATCGATGTTTTAACGCTAAAAATAATCGTTTCGATTAAAAAAGTAATCAAATCGTTGTGAAAATAGACAGTCAACTTTTCCACATAACATCGCGATTGATTGATCTTTATTGATGATGTTTGAAAAATTAGATTTTAAATCTTGATATTTCTAACGATTACTTTTTAGTTTCGATTACTTCTTGATTAATTGTAATTTTTTATTTTCACTGTCAAATTTGCACAAATCCCAGAGCCATCACATTGATTTAATCATGTGTCATCAAAGATAGCATTAAATTTTCAATGAATTATCAATTTAAATTTGTTATCGATTTATCGATCGACCTTATTAAATGCTAATTCAGAGCTTTTGCTACATATTAAATCTATGCACCCTAGTTGAAATAAGCTGATGGCAATAAGGTTTTTAGTGATTTTTCTACTTAGCATTAATTGACTTTGAATCGATAACATTTCCCTTGACACATCGATAACATCGCGGCAAACAACATAAAACATGAAAGTTTGGTAGATTTTTACGACTACATAATTTTGCCTACACAAACGTCTTGAAGTATATTGACAAAATTTTACATTTCCAATAAATGAAAAAAAATTATCGATTAATGTTTGATTATTGAAAAATGGTAAATTGAAAATTCTAAAGTTTTTAAATATATAAATATGTTTTTCTCGAATATATTTCAATTACTTATTAAAATCGATTAATTTTAAGGAAATTACAGAGATCGATTGTAAAAAATCGTTGAATTATCGATAGCTAACACATTGTTTTTTTACTTATTCTTTGATTAACCTCTGAAATAAGTACATTTTTAATTAAAAAAAACCGATAACTCGATTTCTGTTTTCAAACTGGTCTTGAAATATATCGATTGTATTTATGTTTTCAAAACATCGCTAGATTATCGATTTCAATGTATTTAAAAATAATAAATTAAAAATATTTAGTGAAAATTTAACGAAAAATGTTCGATTACTTTTTAAAAATCGATAACTTATCGATAGTTAAACATTTATTTGGGCATTACCTTTCGAATTAACTCTTACATGGAAAAGATTTTGATACAAAAAATGCGATTCCTTGAATTGCTTATTAGAATCGTCCTTAAGTATATCGCTTTTTTAATATATTCAAAAATATCGCTAATTTATCGATTTCAAAAAAAATGTAGGACTATAAAGTAACAATATTAGAGACTTTTTATTAAAAATTTAACGAAAAAGTTTTAAAATCAATGAATTATCGGTAGTTCAAACATGGATATATTCATATTTTTCCATCTAAATTAATTGATATTTCGTTTTGACTGTTAAATTTGTCTGAAAAATATCGATATGTCTTCATCTCAAAATAAAATTATAGCTTGTTGACTTTGAAATGTTCAAAATTATAAATTGAAAGTATCAAGATAGTAATTGTTGATATTATAGCAATTAATTTTTATAAATCGATAAGTTATCGATGTAATGAACATTGATATATGCATTTTCTTTCAAATGATCTTTTATATGATCACAACTCTGATCTTAAAAAAAAACGATAACACGATTTGCATATTGAAATCGCACTAAAATGAATCGAACATTTTTTTATCTGAAATAACGATAGTTAATCAATTGAAAATTTAAAAACATTATAAATTACAAACGTCAAAAGTGATATTTTCTGGCTATATAACGACAAATTATCGATGCATAAAAAGTATCGATAAATTATATATACATAAAAATTATCGATAAATTATCGAAACATAAAAGTATCGATAAATTCTCAATACATGAAACTATCGATAAATTATCGATGTTAAAAAGTGCTTGTATTTAATAATAAATAATAAATTTGCGCAGTTTTGATTTAAAATCGATGAAAATATGTCTAAAAAATACTTTAAATATATCGATTTCAATAAATCAATCTATAAATCGGTGATTTTCAATATATTTGAATGCTTTCGCACTTTTGAGAAATGAATTTTTGATGAGAAAATAATTTGAAAAATTTTGTTTTTAAATATCGATAAACTTTCAATGCAAAAAATATCGATTAAATCATTATTTTTTTAATTTACTACAAAAACGTCCTTTTTGTATGATTTTTTCATGATCATTTTAAAATTTAGGGTCTTTGGTATATAACTGATAAATAATCGTTGCGAAAAATATCGATATAATTGATAAATATTTTGAATTAACTCCAAAATGAGGCAATTTCTTATCGGTTTACCACCGATAGTATTTTTAACCATGTAACTCCTGGTCAGTTAAGGGTCTCTGGTGCATAAACTATACGAAATTTTTTTAAAACGAAAACTTATGCATGCCAATTACAAAAAATTTAATATATATACATTTATATTTGAAAATTTTGATAGATATAAATTTTTGCTTTTGAATTTTGTTCTCTTTTTTTATTGTTAAAATTAAAATTATGTTTCTGATTGATTTTCAAAAATGGCTGCCATTGCATATAAAGTTATTTAATAATAGTCTTATTAAAACATACACTTAAAATAACACTGAATATATATTTGTAAGCAAAACAAATAAAAATTAAAAAATGTAACACTATTTTTTTTTTATTTCGAAAAACAAACGCATAAGTTTTTCTTTTTTTATAAATTAACAAATATCATTTCTAAATGCTTTTCAATGCTTTTCGGTTGTAGATGTTTTTTCGTCCAACTTTGAGTACTCGCCTGCCTTATGAAAAAAAAAAATATATAAAATTTTAAAATATTTTTTGTCTGTTTGTTAAAAAAAAAATTGTAAATATTTGTCAAATTTTTACTTTAATATACAAGATACTGCTTTATTGTAAAACAAAAAAAAATTGGTTGTGGATTATTTTTATTTTCTTTCCTGTGACGTTTTTTAAGTGTTGTATTCTTCTAAGTCTTTCTCACCTTTTCTGTTTCTCCTCCTCCTCCTCCTCCTTTGCCTCCTTTGTCTTTATTTTGAATTGATCATTATATATGTAGCTTGTACCAAAACATTTGGTAGAGTCAAAATCTGCTGAAAATATTTAGAAAGCTCAAAACTTTTCGTGTTTCCTTGACTCTAGGGCATGAAAAATTTGTTCGATGTCGGATAGTCTATAAGTAATTTTTCTCATCTAACCAATTTGCCCGGTATATGCAAAACAAAAATTTTTCTTTAATGCTTGAAATACACAGCAAAATCGCCAGATATTTTGGTACAAGCTATAATCTTTGGAACTTTTGATTTTGACTTATTTACTTTTCTGCTTTTCTCATGTCTATCTTTCTCTATTTCTCTTCATATACATACAACTATGCTCTCTTACGTTCTCTCTTGCTTTACACTTTACTTTTCTTCATATTTTGCGAATATCATCCTTTCTTTCTTTTCTTCTCATTTATTTCATACATTTTTGAACGAAATCCTTTTATTTTGAGCGGTATTGTTCTAATACAGTCGCCTCCAGCAAAATAAGCATCAAAATTTTGAATCAATTTTTTAGTAGAAAGAAAAATCAAAATTTTGTGTGGCCATTTATATATATATAAACATATATTTCCTTATATTTCCTGTGTTTATTTAAGTATACATTATTTTACTTTTGCTTTTATTTTGTGTGTTTATTCTATGTGAGTCAATAAGTGCAAAAACAGAAAAAATTGTTTGTAGCATCACTTAAAAAATCACTCAATGTTGCACCGCCTCAATACACGCAAAACACAAAAAATATAAAATTAAAAGAGGCACAAACACAAAGTTGAAGCAATTTTATATGAAAAACTATCCATCACATATCGAAATTTAGACAAAACCACGAAGAATTCTTCATGCAACTTGAGGGTGTATCAATAAGAGATGTAGGTGTTTTATTAGCAGCTGTTCACTTGGCAGTTTGCATAGTTATTGTATTTCATACAAAATTTAAATGAGTCTACTTTATAATTCAATTAAAAATTTAAGAGTCATCTAAATATTTGTGTATTTTATTCGAAATACAAATCCAATACCTCTTGTTGACACACTTTTAAGAGAAGACCTACAGAGACTACAGCCTGATTCAGAAACATTAATTTTGCAGCTAACGCGAGCTGTTTAGCTCACCACTGTTAAGTTGCTGTTAAACGAACTGTTAAAATCATATCAGATTGCTTTGCCGCTTTACAAAAACACATAACCACACACATGCACACGCACTCACGCACTGAAAAAAAAAGAAATGTATGCTGCACATATGTCTTAACGGAATGTTTAGTATATGTTTGTCGTAAATTGCACGTGCAACAACATAAGTTAAATCAGTTTAAGAAAAAAAAAATTTTATTACAAGCAAAATTAACTTTTTTTTTTTTTGTTTAAGCATTTGCTTATGAAAAGTACATAGGTTTTTACATATTTATTTTTAGACAAATACTTTATATATTAATTAAAATATATATTTTTTCTGCTTCTCTTTTTTATTTCTCTCTATTTCTTTCTCTCTACTTTGCGCTCTTTTTACCATGTGTTACCCGCTTCTTTACAAAATTTAAAAAAAAAAAAATTATATAAATACAAAAAACAAAAAAAAAATACTATTTTCCGCTCTCTTGCTCAAAATACAAAAACCGTTACTTTATATATATATATATATATTTTTACCTGCCTGAAAACTGCATTTTATTTATAAAAAAAAAAAAAAAAAACAAAAAATTATTAAATTTAACGCGCCATTTTTATCCAAACAAAAAGGAGGTCACAGCATTTCAGAGCTTCCTTGCATGGTTTTCTATATTTGTACAGGTGTGTTAAATAATTAAATTTTTTTTCTCTCACTTATTCTATACACATTTATTATATTTATTGTGAAAATACTATTGATTTTTATTTAAATGTTTAGTTTTCCAAAACCACCAAAACCACAACCACCACCACAACCACCAACCACAAAAAACAAAATTCATTAAATAGCATAGTTAAGCAATTTTTCTGTAAAAAAAAAACCAAAAATCTTGTAAGCACCATAAATCGTTTAGTGTAATTCATTTGACAATTCGTAAGCAACAATTAGTTTTTTGTGTATTTTTTGTTGTCATTTATATATTGGCAAAATATTGGTGGTTAATATATATATGTATATATTTTGTCCATTCTGCCTATTATATTATTCGAACATTTTCGCTATGTGTTGCATTAATTTAATTGCATAAATTAACAGGTTAAAGTTTTGCATTTGGGTACCTTTTAAGTTTACAGAGAATATCAAGAAATTTTTTTTTATTTTGAAGCAGAAAATGGTAAACATACTGTTATATTTCGTTTAGAAACATTTCAATATCCTCTGTACTGATAAAAAAAAAGAATTATGGCGAGGCATAATAGTCGAGTCCAATAAGAGGTGAAAAAAAACTACATTTGAAATATTTCATTAAGTAAAAAGTTGAAATTTTCAAAATCCAATTGAAATTCGAATTACACAGTGCAACAAACTGAAACTTTTTGCTTGCAACAGAGTAATTATGGTATATTTCTGAAAGAGGACGTCAAGCAAAACCTGTTTTCTATAAAAGTTCCTTATCCAACATGGCTGAGTTTTTCTTTATATGCACCTGAAGGTTATTTGAAGCATTTTCAGCTTTTATACAACAAGTATAAAATCTGAAATATTTATCATTGATGTTGTAATTTGTTCTAAATAACATGCGTCATCTTAAAACAGTTTTTAACCGCGGCCTCAGAAAATCTTTTAACAAATCTTTTTGAAATATATCCACACTTCAGGAAAAAAGAAATATAATCAAAAATGTATGTGATGTTTGATTGACCTTATCTATCCGGAATCAAAGTTCGTTTTTTTTGGATTTCCTAAAATGACATGATTTTTAACGAATAGACCTTTCTTATAGCTTTTTGAAGTTCTAGCATGTAAATCTGAAGTTGATGAAAGATAAGGTTTACATGGTGAAAGAATACATGGTGAAAGATAAGGTTTTCTTAAGGTAAAGGTCGGGGAAAATCTCTCTTTTTTTTTATATTTCTGATTAAATAATCGACTTAAAACCGATTGTTAAATGCTCAGAACATATCTGAGCAGTATTACCAACCTTAGCCTAAAAGTCGGTAAAATTCGATAAAACACAAGCGTCTATTTTTAGCTCTTCTGACAAATTGTCTGGGCAGAACATGTCTGGGCAACATTGCAACCTAAACCTGGGCAACCTAAACCTGGCCTCTTATATAGGCTGTTTTTTTATAAACGTAGAACTTTGAATTGGCATAAGCCACTGATATTACAGAATTTCAAACTGGAGTTTGGCTTTAGAAAGATAACTTTTTGCCATTAGGTTTAAATAAGATTTTTGAGATGTAACACATTGGCTTCGATGTAACACATTCTGAAAGCCCAATTTTTGACCACCTTTTCAAGCATTTGGGCCATATCTTGACATTGGTTCGGATAATGTTGTCATGACTTCCGTAGCCACAAAAAAAGTAATCCAAAGGCGTGAAATCCCTCGAACTTGGTAGCCAATTGATTGGTCCATTTCGAGAAATAACACGTTCGTCAAATGTTTCCTAAAGTAAGTCGATTGTTTAACGCGCTGGATGATATTTGGCGTCGGTCTGTTAAAAAAACATATCTTGAATAAGGAAAAATATGTCTTCAATAAATATTCCGTTTTATAAGACCAAGAAACAATCCACAATCATGGCTCTTAAGCTCTCGCCGTTAACGGTAACGGACATTCTCACGGTATCATTTTTAAAGAAGTAGAAACTAATGATTCCAACTGCCCATAAAGCGCACTAAACAGTAAGTTTTTTGTAGATAGAACGGTACCTCTAATTTTGCTATCTGCATTTTGCATTCTTTTCTGCATTTTATTTTTTTTTTTTTGTGGATTTTCTGCACTACAAATGCGGAAATTTATTGACATGCCTATTGAGCCACAAATGACCCACACAACAAAAAATTGTGAACCTATTGAACGAAAGTACAGTGAAAACGGTGTTTATTCCACTTTAATTCTTTCACTAACTGGATCTAATAAGGTCGTAGGTCAAGATTTTTGCGTAAAATTTTCCATAAAAGGATTTAGGAAGTGTTATTAATTTTATTTCATAATTATTGACAAAATAGGAAAGCCTCTTAATTATTTATGTTATCGTTATCAGACATTACCTCTTGTCAAATTTTGGTAAACTTCGAAAGTTCATTTTGCAAAACTTTAACCTGTTAAATAAAACCATTCAACATGCATATTATCAAGAAATTTTATTTGTGATAAGCCGGCGAAATAAAAAAATTAAAATAATATAGAAAAAATGTCGGGTAGCAATATATTAAATCCTTAGAAGAAATTCAAAGACGAAAACTAGCGTTACAAAATATGCATTTTGTTTTTTTTTTGTTTTTTTTTTTTTTTTTTTGAAAATTTAATGATTATATAAATAATAATACAAAACATATTGAGTTTACTACATAATACATACAGGTTTTAAAGTTCAAGTTTTACCTTTTACACATCAAAGACAATTTTTTACACATCAAATGAAACTTCTTACTTATCAAATGAAAGTTTCGTTTGAAGTTGAAAACCTTACGAATTTCTTTTATTTCAGTTAAGAATTTGGCTCCGAAATAATTTGCGGAGAGTTGGAATTCGTTTAACTGGAAGTATGTCTCTGAAATCTCTTCGGGTGCGCTTTAATGTCGCATTCATTTTAAAGTTTCACTTTTCAGTTCACTGCATACTTCACTCCAAGAAAGTTCGAAATTTCAAACGTGACAAATTAACGGGCTTAAAATTCGTTTTTTTAAATGTTCGTTCTTAAGAATAACTCCCTTATAACGGTGAAGTCCTGCACTTAACAATGAAAAAACTGTGGTTTATCAGTGAAAATGTTTTAATTGTTTTTCAAAATGTTCTCCAAGATAATAAATTCACTTTTGCATTTGTTTGAAACAATTTTCAAAGCAGTTTTGCTACTCTAAGGTTGGAATCTACGAAACTTCAAATGCTTAGTTTTGCCGAGGAGCAAGACTTTAAATGCAGCCCTCGTAATTAGTGGTAGAGAAGTTTTTAGATGGCCTTATATCTTAAATTATCTGAGGTAAAGACAGACACAACAGTTGTCTCAGGTTCTAATTAATATTTCTCAAAGGCTTCCCACTTCAGGCTTCGCTTCGGACATCCTATACATGTTTCACTTGATTTCCCCTTCTTACTCACTTATCTATTATCCCATTTCGCCCCAAGGCAGGCTTAACTAAACAGGTATGACACCTGAATTCGTTGGTTTAAAGTTTCAAAAAGAAAAAAAAAAAGGTTGAATTTTAGGTGTAAAGAATTTAATAAGATTTGTAAAAAGCCTATTTAGCTAAGTAAAAAGTTAAATTTGAAGCGCATATTTTTAATTTCCAGGACATTTTATATCGAATGAATGTTTGGGAATAGTTTGCAAAAAATTTATGAGTTAAACTTTTAAATAAGCGTTGGCACCAAACAGCCCACTTAGAAGAATGAGTCAAACTTCAAATCCGTTTAAGTCAGACCTGGTTCATGCCTTCCATAGATTTTTTTCTAAGCGCGACGCTTGGTTGGCTTTTTATGTAAAAAATTAATTTTTTAAAATTTTTAAAAAAGTAAAAGGATTTAAGACTTGTAGACTTTCCAGTTTTATATAGAAAAATACCTCTTGAGAGTTTGAGTAACTTTTCATAGATTTGGGTTATTTCCGATCTTTCCCTTCAAATATAGAAATTATACACTTCAAATGCAACTTTTTGCAACAATATCATTCAAATGACCACCACGGGAATGTTTGCAGGGGTCAATCCTTTTGAGGTAATTTTGATGATTTCTATGCACAACTCAGGCACTAGCTCAGCCATGACTTGAAGAATGTTGGTTTTTAATTGCGGAGGAGTTTGAGGTTAATTCACGTACACACAAGGCTTGGACATTTTAGTTCACCAGAAAGAGCGAACTCGTTTCTTTTATTTCTTCTCTCTGTTCGTTATAAGTAACGAGCTGTCAAAAAACGCAAATTACTCAAGAAAAGTTGAAATATTTTCTACTAACTGGCATCGCCAAATCACGAAATAAGTCGTCCTGGAAATTCCTGTTCCTAATCAGTGCTTTTGTGTAATTTATGGTCCCATCTCGTTGAAACTACATATCGTCCATAGGCCACGTATCCAATTTTAGGCGAAAATGCACACGCCTTACACTATATGTGACCGATAAACTTTCTTCAAATTTCTTCACTTTATTGAAAATTGTTCGCGTAGGAGAACGATTACAACGATCATAATCTTCTTGTATAGCGCGATAGGTGACCACGGCAGAATCACCCTTTTTGTAAAACAATTTAATAATTTTAATGCGCTGTTTGGTAATAAAACGTTTTATATTGAAAAAAGGCAAACCTTTAACTAACATACAAGAACTAGTTTAAATGACATGAAAATTTGACAACTGCTAAATGCCAGGGCTGCACTTTCAAAAACCCGAAATGAACAGCCCTTTATTTGATTGGTAAAAAGTTGCATTTGAAGTGTAAATGATTGAGTTTGATATGAAAAACCTATATGACAATACAAATATTATCCGATAGGGATGTTATATGTATCAAGTTTCTTTTAGGACCTAAACAAGAATGTTCTTGAAAATATATTTTCAGAAATTTCTTCTAAGGATTTTCCCGAGTTACAATTATTTTATGTTATATGAGTAGAAAAAATTTAAAATAATTATTATATGTTAGCCATAGCCACTTTATATGTATAGCCCTAAATGTATTTGTATCGATTTTAATTTCCCAACACAGAAAAACCAAAAATTGCGCCCAAAATTTATATAACCACACTTATTAAATGAGCACTTAAAACCGATTGGAATCAAATTTAATTCGACCACCCTACACGCTCAAATTGTCCCACTCTACACACCAACCCATATAAAATCGAAGTCATTTCATACAGTGACCCTTAAACGTTAAATATTTAGTTTTGTAAATGTTTAGTTTATGTGCAAGTTAAGAAATTATTTCATTATTTTCTGTAAATCAAAAATTCACCTTAATTGCGCCAAAATTTTTCGTGCACATCAACAACCAAGCAATAATGTTAACTCTACAGGGTGCGTCATCTTTTATGTCGGTATGTGAATATTGAATAACTTTAAAAAGAACAACATATTCCCATATTATAGGCATTTTTATTTGTTTTATTTGGACTAGTCTTTGATTTCCACATCAATTAAGTGGCCAACTCTAATGACTAAAGCAAAATATGCGCTTTTTGCTGAGTTTCCCATCACTTTCTCGAGCATCTCGGGCGATATAGCAAGGTTTGCGGTACGAATCTTTGCTTTGAGCTCGTTAATGGCCTGAGGCTTGCTGGCATACACTTTGCTTTTCAAATAACTCAACAAAAAGAAGTCCGGAGCTATCAAATCTGGAGATATGGGTAGCAAGTTAATGTCGCCATTTTTTTGACATCACACGTACAGTAGCTCGTTTCTGTAACTTTTGCGACAAATAGTCACTTTTTCTGACGTCACACTGTTTCGTTCCAAAATACTCACTTTTGCGAAAGCTAATGTTTCTGTAACTGATAAGTGAGTAAGTGAGAGTAAAAGTGGCCCCTGATAAGAAAGACACACAAGAGAAAGGGAATATATGAAATTGCAACAAATGACTGAGAACTCTGCGTAAAGTTGAACGTGTTCTTCTACCTACTGATGTTGACATGATATTAAATACACAAACCTTTTCCACACATTGTAATCCGTGTGTTCTTTTAACCCTAGAAGGTTATACTTATTTTACATACATAATAGAATGTATGAGGTGGCGTCGTCGATTCGACGAAGTATAACCATCCAGGGTTAATGAGGTTGATTACACTGTTCAACACGAAAAAAATAACAAGGTTCTGATAACGGATTCTCGGAAAACCAAGTTTTGTGCGACATTTTATCATTAATTCTAAATAAGTACGAAATTAACCCTTTAACACATTTTAAGTTGTGGCTTATTTCTGGCATTTAAATTGAATTTTCAGCTTTAGTGTATTCAGAGGCTTATAGCAGAATTTTTTGATAAATTTTTTTGTGGAACAATTTAACCCATTATATCTTTCTTTTATGGGTCTTTTTTGCCTTTTATTACAAAAAAGTCAAAAAAGGCCCATAAATTGAGAAGTTAGTTCAAATGTTCCACAAAAATATTTTTCATAGTATTTTACATAAGTCCTCAGAACACATCCTATACCTAAAATGTAAGGATAACATGATTTCCTATGCCTATTCACTATAATAATGTTCAAAAAGGGGGGAAAATTAAATCCCCCTAAAATAAGACTCATACGTAAACTTTCAAAACGCCAATACACGTGTATTGTTAATTTGTCCCCTCTACCAGAATCCATTGTCGGAACCTTGTTATTTTGGAAAAAAATTGATTTTGTTGTTCAGTGTTAACATGGAATAAATCTCATTATGAAATATTTCAGTTTATATATTAAAAAATATGTTCATTGTAGTACATATAGTATTGTGGTAATAATTTATTCGTAGATATATCCTTAAAAACTACTTGCACAAACAAGAAAAAAATGTTCTCACCACGTTAGAAGATAGTGAGAACTTCAAGCGACACGAGTCGCATATTTATAGTTACAGAAACACTTCGCCTGTCGCATTCTTAGGAAAATAGAATTGAAACATTCGCGCCGAGTCACCGATTTATCTCATTTTATTACAGAAACAGTGCAAGTGAGAATGACGTCAAAATGAGAAAATCTGGTGAGAACTGCGGTGATAAAAGTTACAGAAACGAGCTACAGCGTATTTTTGTTGCGAAACTGCATTGTTCGATTTGCAGTGTGACATGGCGCACCGTCTTGTTGAAACTGTCCAGATCTTTTTCACACATATTGTAAAATGAGCCAATATCCACCGATATCGATTCCCCTAGTCTGTTTCGCCTTCCGTGAAGAAAAATGGCCCACTGATGGTTTTAGCGCAAATGCCAGCCCAGTCACTTTTCAGTCATGTAGTGGTGTTTCATGGATTTCTGGTGCACGAAGTGCAGGAGGTTACTTTTACTCAAGCTGAAATGTCGACGCAATCTTAGTATGCAGATGTTTGCAAAATCTATTGTTTTTAAATGAGTTCGCTTAAACCTATAGGGTAAACCTAATGAGGGTAAATCGAGTAAACCTATGAGTTCGTTTAAGGGGGTAAATCGATTTTTTATAGTAAATGAACCGATTTTTCTATCAGGGTGTCCCGCAAGCTGAGTGCAAATATTTACGGAAGTAAACGGTGATATCGAGTTGAGCAAAAAATCGTATGAGGGTTGGGGTCTATTTTCACACTCTTAGGAGCTACAGGATTAATTAGTATTTGACGATTTTCATTCACATTATTGCTTGTATCAGAAAAACGAACTCAGATAAAACTTATTTTGAGAGCTCATTGCAAAGGCAATGAAATCAGCTTTCTAACGGTATGTCAACAAACCCCACTGACCTAACTGTTTCCGAGCTGTGCTCGTGTGAAGATGAAATCAATCGGTTAAAACTACTAAATTACAACTTTGAGCGCAAATTTCTGAGAGTTTCGCGTTATAAATTAGATTTTGTTGTTGAGTAATTTTGTTATTTATTCAATTCCATTTTCAATAACACCATTTTCATAAACATATCTTTAAAAATAAAAAAGTTAGCTGTACTAACAAAATTATACTTATAAGTTTTTCCACCAACGACAAAATGCAGAGCGCGGTGACAATACTAATGACCAGCTATGGGCAGAGAGCACTCAGTAAGAATTGAGAGCAAAGGCTAATGTAGCAACACAAATCAAAGACAAAAGACAAACACAGAAACAACACAGAAGCTTCAATAGCAGCTAATGACACATGTGCATTTTCAGCAACACTCTCTCTTAGCGCTTCAACCACTTCATTGGAATGTCTTGGGCGTTGATGAACTGCATGTGAGCGATCTCTCACTGTCCCGTGCTTAGCTGGGAAATATTCTGTAAATTCATAAATACACTGTAAATTCGACACCAAACGACGAATACTGCTAGTAGACGAGGGTTGTTGACCAAGATATTTTCGACGATATGCCTGTTGAGTTAAACACAGCTGAACGACTATTTTCGTGACGTTGTTTCGGTGTGAAGCGACTCATGGTTAAAATTATACTGAATGACGCTTCAAAAAACCGTCTACTCAAATCAATCAGCTGATAAATGTCAAAGTTATTCAATGTTTACATAGCGAAATAAAAGATGGTGCACCCTGCATTTATTTTAATTTTCATAAGACTGGCATGCACCGTTTTTAACCCACTGTAAAACATTGAACTAATACCAACAAACATAAAAACAACTGTTATCCCACAGCATAATTTTACATGCTAATAAAGTTTTCTTTTATTTTCATATTCTTTGCCTTCGCAACAAACACTCTTTAATTCCTCTCATACAACTCCGACACTTGAAATTATGTTTTTAATTAAAAAAAACGACTTATTTTTCTTAAATTTAAAAAATAAATAAAATCATAAAAATATGGGGCCTTCCAAAAATTATAAAAAAAAAAAATATGAAAACTCTTGCAACAAAGACTTCAAGCCCAATAAAAATTTGTTGGTGCACAAGCAGCCGACTCCACCTACTGTGCCACCACGCCCCTTACGCGTCTGTCAGCCCAGCGATTTCAAATGTGTCTCGCATCCGCACACTTGCATCCGTGCATCTATGGTCTGCGATGGCATACATGATTGCACCGATCATTCCGATGAGTTCAACTGTACGCGTGACATCAAAGGCACGCCCATGTTTAAACGCTGGAAGAAACATCAGGGGCCGCTAACAATGCAGCAGCGCCCTCAACTACAACTGCCACAGCCACAGCCACAACCCCAGCTGATCAAGCAGCGCCGTCACGCTGTACCCTACATACAGCGTTACCGGAATTTCCCTAGCTTCAGCGGTTGGTTTTAAATTTCTGTTTAAATTAATTGTTTTTTTTTTATTTTTAGTTAATTTTTTTTTTTTTAATTTTTATTTTGAAAAATTTGTATTATTTTGGCATTTGAAGTAAAATCAGCACTTTTGTTTTTTAATTGTAATTTATTTTTATTTTTACTAAATCCTGATTGATAATGTTAACATTTAAAAGAATCCTTTAAAGAAAATTGTAGGTAATTCAAGTAATTGTAGCATTTACAAAAATGAATTTGTGAATTTGTTTAGAAAAAGTGTGTTATAAATATTTGTACCATGAAAAAAAATACAAAACTACAAAACACCAACGTTGTTCAACACTGCACATAAATAAGGCACAAGTAGGCAACACTTGGATCTGGATTTCCCTTAAGTATTCCCCGAAGAAAAATTCCCCGTAGAAGAATTAATACAAATATATAACTATATAAGTACGACGCGGCTTAATGAACGTGACTAAAGCTATGCAGTAAATAGCTAAAAATAAAAATAAAAAAATATATAATTAAATAAATTTAATAACTCTAAAAATATCAATTGAGCTTTCCTTCAAATGTGCTCTCTTCTAAATGTTTAATTAAGTTAATAGTTTTAATATATTTCTTCATAATTTTTTTAAAAGGGATTCACCTCAACATCGTTTGTAAAAACTAAAAAGTTCAGAAGTTACTTCGAAAGTAGATTGTTTTTTATGGATATTCACCACTTCAGTCTCGTACATATGATTTTGAAGAACACATATTCAACCACTATTTCTTTGATTCGTTTGAAATTGAAAAAGGTTGCTTTACGTTTACTCTCATTTTCCGAGATTGATGACTCCAAACCAAATTCAGTTTATTTACGTGAATATTTTTCAAACTATTAGTTTCCAAAAAACTTCGCTTAGAATATTACTCTGCCTTCTTCATAATGCCACAGAGCATTATCTAATCTGTCATCTAACAGAGAGTTTAGTTTGAGTTTACAGTACAAAGTTGAGTTTTTTCCATTGAACTCAAAATAAACTCTTGAATTTCCAGTAAAATTATCCAGTATGAAATTCAACCTTAACTCAATTTGTTTTCTGAGTTTATTTTTGATATCAATTTGAGAAATGCACAAAAGTATGCTTACAGCCGTGGACACATAAATAGCACTAAAAAGCATGTGGTCGGTTTCACATAAATAATCGAAGAAACATTAAACATTAGAAAACAAAAAAATAATTCAAATTAAAATAGTTAAAAGTATTAGGACAAGGATTTGGGCAAGGTTTAGAAAAACGGTTTAGGATTTGGGCAAGGGAATTTTGACAATGATTAGGACAAAAATTTAAACACACTAGAAACAATATTTAGGACAAGTTTGGGGATAATAATAAGGACAAGAAAAGTAATAAAGAATAGAACAAGTATTTGGACACACAAAGGACATGATTTTAGACAAAAATTGGGATAATAAGTTGGAGAAGTATTAGAAAAGGGATTAGAAAAAGAACAAGGTTAGGAACTTTGACATGGATTAAAATAAGAGTTTGAACATAAAGTAGGACAATTATAATAATAAGGATAAGGATGAGTACAAGTTTTGGGAACAGGGAAGACAATTATTATAGACTTATCATAAATTTAAAAATATATAAACTGGCCATTGTAGCCCTTGAAAAGACTTTGACCATGTAATCCATGAAAGCATACTACAAATACAATTTTTAGTATGTGGGTTGGACCACTATTTTATTTCCATAATGTATTGTAATACATACAATTATAAGTATGTGGGCCAACCATAATTTTTAAGAATCCCCCATTTTAATTTTCAAAAATGTATCACTGGAATATGCTGCTGTGTCCAACAATTAATTAAATTAATTAAACATTGAGTTTAAATATTAAAAACGTGAGATCAGTAGTTATTTTGTAAATATAAGTAAGACGTTAGAAAATTAATCCAAAAATTTAAAATTGCTCTTTAGCTGAGGTGGGCGTAAAACTACCACAATTGGGGGAAAAAAATTAAAACCAGCGAATTTTGAAAAAATAACAATGGGTTCACGAATATGCTTACTAGTTTTAGGTAGTTTATCCCCAATTGTCCAAAACAGCCTGACATCTTCGTTCTATACTCTCCCCAAGCTTCTGTAATCTATCCTTCGGAATAGAGCAGAGGTGGGGAACCCTTTTACCCTGAGAGGCCACATTTAAAATAGCAGTAACAAAGGAGGCCACATAAGTTTCAATACCGATATATATAACTTTTGTAAAGTTATTGCTGTTCAAACAAATTTTTTTTTTTTTTAAATTCAGTTTTTCAAAAATAAAAATATTGACAATAAAGAGATGACAAAGTGTTCATACATGCTATTTTATTATAAATTTATGAGATATTTTTATTTTTATGTATTTGAATATATTTGAATAATCGTCGACGCCACATGAAAAATTCAAAAAGGCCACAGGTTCCCCACCTCTGGAAAAGAGAATCAAGCTTTCTCAGAGTTATGGAGAGATTTCACTCCATAACTCATCTAAATTTTTCAAATTTTGATTTCTCATGCTGAATTTCATATAATTCCATAAATTTTCTATAGAATTGAGGTCAGGACTTGAGCCAGCCAATCCAAAATATTTATTTTTTTCATTTTTCAGCTCAACTCGGAGTGTTTTGGGTCTTTCCCATGCATGAAAGTTCACGTAACAGGCATGTTCTCGAAAACAAATAGATCCATTTGATTCTTTAGTATATCTTAATACATACTTTTGACCATTATTCCTGGTATAAGAAAAATTGGTCCAACACTATGGCAGGCAAAAGCCCCCAAGCCATTACGTTGTCTCCTTCAGCATTAATATCTTTTTTTTCAAGTCTTTACGTTTGGGGAGCAAAACGAAAGTTTTTCCATCTGGCTCAACCCTATTAAATTTTGTTTCGTCAGTCCAGAGCATGTTCTTCCAAAGTTACTCTACTTTATTCACATGGACCCTTTCAAACGATAAGCAATGCTTCAAACATCGTTGCACTGGAGTCTCAAAAAACTGTAACTGTAGGTTCCAAACAAAAGTTAAAAAAACATTAACATTTGTGCTATTTATGTGTCCATGGCTGTATGTTCAGTAAAAAGTACGATCTGATCGACTTGAAATTTCTGACAATTCATGGGCATTACCACCCTGTCTATTTTCTCATGAGCTGCGCCCATCTAATGTCATTTGATACTTTAAATTTTCTTTTTTACTATTTTCGTTCTCTGATTTATATTATTTTTGACAGTTTGTGCAAGACAAAAAAACTGTCACTCCTACCTTGCATAATTGCATCATGATCTTCGTTAGCACAGCTTCGTGTGAAAACTAGAATTCATGGGTCTGATTTCCCACTGTTTCCGAAAAAATGCAAATTCGACGAATATTGCATTCTTTAATTTTTCCATCAAAATCCGGAGATATTGGCCATTTTTCTCCTTTTTAAATTGGCCGATATCAAGGAAATTTAGCGGTTAATCTAATTGGAATACTATTCCCGTGCTAGGGAATTGTACTTATATACACAATAGTCCCATCTACTCCAAAATATAGCTGGACACACAAGGCTCAAGGTGGACCTCTCTTGCTTTTTACACAGGGCCAGGGAGTTGGGACTCCGCCTACATCTGCAACTATCCTCCTATTTTCCTGTCCTTCCTTCTCTTGTATGTTAAAATTATTAAATTGGGCTTTGGCCATAAAACCCGATGGTTTTTGAAAATTATACCTGAAAATGTGGAACAAAATCTGCAACGGGTACACCTTAAACATGAATATATAGAATATAAGGTAGTCGTTAGAAAAAATAAACTTGGGAATAAGAAAAATGCATGGTTCCAATAGAGCATAAGTTTTCGTCAGATTAAAAAGTAAAGAGCAGTGAACTTAATTTTATATTTGCCATGCTCCATGTGACCGCTTAAAAAAATTACCAGATTCCCTATCAGAATTCTAGAGTAAACCAACAATAAAAGCATTTTTACAATTTAATATTACAGGCTAATCAATAATTCCCACAATTCTGTGTCGGCTTCGTTTGAATTTTTTCAGAATTTTAATTACAGGGTCTGGAATAGTGAACATTTTCCCGAATTAACCCAATTTTACCACTTGATCTCTAGAAAATCTACGTTGTTTCTAGTAAATGAGCTTTATTCAAAATTATTATTTTTCAACTTGTGGTTAAAAATCCACCACAGTCATGATGAACACTTTTTCGAATTTACTCTTGGTCATAATACAATTACAAGGTAAGCTTATTTTAAAATGGCTGCTCAAATGTGAAATTTTGCAAGAACAAAGCTGTTGGAGCTATAAACGACAAAAGAAAACTAAAAAAACTTTAAATTACCAGCTGATATTGACAACTAGCTCACCCTGCTCTCCAATATGAACCTACCTTGTAATTGTATCATGCTCTTGGCAATCCTAGATAACCCCTTAGAATCCTAGAATAACCCTCTTAACTATTCGGTCCTTAACCCTTGGAACGGTGGAAACTATTCTTTTGAAATTATTCGACTTAAAATCCGGACCTTCATACTAATATTAAAATGCTTTTTAACAGATTTTAAGTTTGGAACTTTCAATACTACTCAAAGCATAAATAGAGTAAAATTCCCGGATTACCTAAAATTAGCCGGAATTTTATTGAGAATCTTCTTACCATATATGTTAGAACAATAAAATATTAATTGAGGTTATCATGGAAAAAGAAAGGCTACCGGAATTACTTCTGAGAGTGGTAGTTCTTTTCGAAGCAAATACCAATAAGAAGTATAAAAGAGAGCATAGATTATCAAGTGATGAGTATTGTAGAGTATACAGATTATTCTACAAAAGATACAACGCAAAGAGTATTGGTTTTGAGAAAGTTTTGAGTAACGGTAATAGAGAATGAAATACTTACCTGGAATCAGATTAGCTTTACTGTTATTTTGTATTTTAAACGGCTTAGCTTTACTGTTATTTTATATTCCAAAATGTGTGTGTGAATCCCCTTTATAACAAATATTAGCCAGTTTTGACCCAAGTTGGCAAAGATTTTCACGTTTTATAGTCAAAATATTTGACAGGATAAGCCCATGAAAAAAATTTGAAGAGACATTTGAGTTACTCTATCCGATTCCGTGACCATTTTCTTGATTCGAGCGCACCCTTTTTCAATATTCCAGCTTTATTATCAAAAAGTACCAACATTTTGAATTTTGTCAATTCTTGAACTTCTGAAAATTTCTTCAATAACACCGAATTAATTATTTATTGCCCCTCCCAACAATATTTTCCTCGAAAAAAATGAAGAGTTTGAAATATATCCAAAATATTAGTACTTTTTTGTTAATAAAGCTTCCATTTTGGAAGATGGTGCACCCGAATAACGAAAATGGTGACGGATGGAGATATTAAATATAAAAACAAATATTTGCGATTAATTTTAAATTAATTAAAAAATTATTATTAAAATTAAATTAAAATTAACTACTGCATAACTTTTTCTCGTAATAGTCGATATCATAGAATATAAGTGAAATGATACAAGTTTGCAAAAAATTCTCGAAAATATTAAAAAATCCACATAAAATATTACAAATAAAAATACAAAATTATACATTACCAAAAAAAAAAAGAAGTTTACAACAAGAAATCACCCCCACACTTTAATCCTACCTAGCATATCCACATTTTTTGTAAGTACCCAATAAAAATTTACTACATTTTTTTTTTATATTTCAACACTCATGTCGTCTATGTTAAAACTTCAATAAAAAATTTCCGAAATCATTAAAAAATATATATTTCATTATGCTGCAAGACCCACGGGTTCCTACAGCCAACATCAATGCATATCCGCTACTGTATTCTTATGTACTTCCTCTTCCTGTGTGTGTTTAGCTTTTTCCATTGCATGCTTTTCAGCGCTTTTTTCTCAATATAATTGAATTATTTATGTTGTACTTTAGCTAAAATATTAAAAATATCCAAACCAAAATTTTGTAAATAATTTCAAAAGAAAAAAAAAACAATGTGAAAATTTGGCAAATTTATAACCTCAAAATGTTAATTAATGAAATTGATTTTTTAACAGTTATACATATTTATTAATACTTTATTGTTAGAAAAAAAAAACAAATGTTATTAGCCATTTGATTAGATTTAACTAACATAACCTTAAAAAATTAATTCAAAAACAAATATAGCTTTGTACGGTGTATTGGTTGCTCATAGTAAACACATTCATTTATCTCTAAAATTGTGCTTTATGTCAAAATTTGCATTTTTACCAAAATTTTACTAATTTTATATGTCTTATCTCTTTCTCTCTCCCACTCACTCCCGCTCACTCTACTGCTCTATCTCTGCTGCGAATTCAATTGCTCTTGTCTTTGTGATCACCCTCGATTACATGGTAATGTTACTGTGCAATCGCTCGAACTCAAAAATGACAATCAACATTTATACAAATAACTATCGATCATCGTTTGACTCTTATCAATATTATGCTCGACGCCATCATGGTTCATCGAATACTGCTTTGATTGTAAACACCTGTTTGGATATGTTGCTGTTCTATCGACAATAAACGTTTTATTTCGAACCCTCACATGTCCCGTGTAAAACATAAATTGGCTCTACTCGCTCTGGTTCTTTTATGGTCGCAATTGGACAATCGTTTTTGATTCTTCTGGCCAAAACTATCGCTTGAATTTCCTCTGATATGTCAAATAAATATAACAATACACCACACGCACAACAATAGCTGCCGTACCACAACAACGTCCTCCAACAATTTATGCACCAACACCACCAACCTATCAAACACGTCCACCACCAACCTATGCAACACGTCCACCACCGACCTATCCAACACGTCCTCGCGATCTATCACTAAAACTGGATCAACAACATTCGAGTTTGAGAGTCGGTGATACCACCGAAGTCGAGTGTTACTCCTCGGACAACAGCTACTCGGATGTTATTTGGGAGCGCGCTGACGGAGAACCATTACCGCCACACATACAGGTAAGCTCCTTAACCAATCACAATTATTTTCAATTCCATAAGTTTCGATGTATATTATTTTTGGCATATTCGAAATGTGGCTTTTCATGACAATTTCATCAACAAAATGACTTTGGTCCTTTCGAACTAAGATGGTTTTCATTTTAAAGAAAAAAACGTTACACTTATAAAATAATATTTTTTACGGAATATTCACTCTTCACTTTTTTTTAATAAAATAATCAAAATATGTTTGGTTTTTCAAAATTACTAACTTCGAAATATCGAAGTCGAACGTTATGTAAAAAGTTGCATGTATTAAATAAAAACTTTTATGGACTCTTGAAATTTTAATTAATAAAGTCATCAATAGTGTTTGGTTTTTCGAAATTACAAACTTCGAAATTTCGAAGTCGAACGTTACAAAAAACGTTGCATTTATAAAATAATATTTTTTGTGGAACATTAACTTTTGAAATTTTTTTGAATAAAATCATCAAAATATGTTTGGTTTTTCGAAATTACTAACTTAAAAATTTCGAAAACGAAATTTATTATATTTTTAAATTTCGCAGTTTTAAAATAAACTGTTAAAGTAAAAGTTTTAATCAGACGGATTTTTCGAAATTTACAGCTTCGAAATATCGAATTCGAAATTTATTATGTGTTAAATTTTTATGTTTTTAAATTTCACAGTCTTAAAATAACGTTTGAAGTAAAAGTTTTAATCAAAAGAATTTTTCGAAATTAAAAACTTCGACTTCGAAATTTCTTATATGTTTTTAAATTTCGCAGTCTTAAAACTTTGAAAGTAATAGAAAGAATTTTCGAAATTACCAACTTCGAAATTTCGAAGTCAATATTTTGTCAGTAAATACTGACTTAAATATTACTTAATACTGCAATATTTAAAGTAAATATTGTTTTAGAAAAACGATTAAAAGATTTTGAAAATTTTTATAAAAATTCTTTTTCAAAGAAGAATTTCGAAGGCGATTCGAACTTTCACAATTTAATCCATTTATTTCTTTACTTATTTTGCTTCAGAACTTATAACGTGTAAAAAAAAAAACGTATAATAATAAGGCAGTAATTATAATATACCTATCTTTTCAGGATAAATTCATAAATTTTAAAAGCAGTTTCGAACTTGAATGGTTTTCTTATTGTAAATACAAATCGTTACTTTAAGAACATATTTTTTATAAAATATAAAAAAATATTTGCTCATATTAGCTAAAATTAAGCCTTTCAAAGATTTTTTCAATTTCGACATTACAAACTTCGAAATTTAAAAATCGAAAATATTTGTAGGCAAATGAAACATTGCTTGCAAAAAGGCTAATAATATTAAAACAAATTTCATGATAATTTCATAAATTTAAAGAAATTTCAGTAATCGAAAACATTTTCGAACTTTAAAGGTTTTTGTAGATAGTGCTTTATTGGTAGTTACTTATGAAACGGAATATATTTAAAAGAAGATAAACTCATTAAGTATTTTAATAAAATCATTTAAGTTAGTTTGATTAACAACTTCGAAAATTCGAGTTAATTCTGTCCTATGTTTCAAAAACTTCAAAATTTGCAACTTTGTCGAAGTTGTAAATTTTCGAACATATCTTCTTTCTTATCAAATGTTTTCAGTTTAGAAATAACTCCTTCATTATAAATCAAAAACTTCAAAATGAGCATCTTCGAAAATTCGAACTTCGAAAAAATGTTCGAACATGTTTTCTTTTTTATCAAATTCAATGACTTACTCCCTTATTATAAATCAAAAACTATAAAATAGGCAAACTTCAAAAATCCGAACTTCGAAAATACCGTCTATCTTATCAAATGTTTTCCTTTTAGGCATAGCTTCTTAATCATAAATTAAAAGCTGTAAAATGGGCAATTTCAAAAATTCGAACTTCGAAAAAATATTCGAACATGTTTTATATTTTACCAAATGTCTGAATATAATGAAGAACTACTTTATTATGAATCAAAAACTTCAAAATTTACAACTTCAAAAATTTCAACTTCGAAAGTTTGTCTATCTAAGTCTTCGAACTTTTTGTCCAAATATCAAAGTTTAAAATTTGACTTTTTCAATTTTTATTTCAAATGTCTTAAATTAAATTCACTTCATATTCTCCTCATGTATCAAAAACTTCAAAATTTGCAACTTCGTAAATTCGTAAATTCGGAGTTGTAAATTTTCGAACATTTCTTTTATTTTATCAAATGTTTTCATTTAAAGAGTAGCTGCTAAATTATAAATCAAAAACTTCAAAGTGGGCATCTTCGAAAATTCGAACATGGAAAAAATGTTCGAACATGTTTTCTATTTAATCAAATATCTTAATGTAATGATTAACTTCTTCATAATAAATCAAAAACTTTAAAATATGCAACTTCAAAAATTCGAAATTCGAAAATTTTTCTATTCGAATTTATTTTTCTATTTACAACTTCGAAATTCTTTTCTCTCTTGCACACTTTATTACTTCCTCTCTCTCCCGCTTTTTAAGCAAATTGGCAACCGCTTGATCTTTTCACGTGTCACCGCACCCGATGCCGGCAACTATGTGTGCAAGTGCAAGACTGATGAGGGCGATCTATACACCACCAGCTTCGAATTGGATATCGAAGAGACGCAACACGAATGGAAGCGTCCCAAGATTGAATATGCAAACGCAGGCGCCATGGTTAAAATGCGCTGTGATGCAGAGACAAGTGCCGGCAGACCAACTTACCGCTGGTCACGCCAATACGGACAAATGCAGGCGGAACGCAATATCTTGCAGGTAAGTCATATTGCGGAAAATATCTTCTTAGCTTTACTAATTCACTATATTAATAGGACCAGCTGACGCTGAACGAGGTGCAGGCCAACGATGCTGGCACTTACATTTGCACTGCCACCACACCTGATGGTCAGTCCATCGATTATCCCACCATCCTAGTAGTCACTGGCGCCATACCACACTTCCATCAGGACCCGGTCAGTTACATGGCATTCCCCACGCTACCGGACTCCTACATTAAGTTCAACTTTGACATTACTTTCCGTCCGGAGGAGGCCAACGGTCTGTTGCTCTTCAACGGTCAAAAACGCGGCAATGGCGACTATATCTCACTCTCGCTGAAGGATCTTTATCCTGAATTCCGCTTCGATTTTGATGGCAAGCCGATGGTGATACGCGCCGAACGTCCAGTTACTCTAAATGAATGGCATACCATACGCGTGAATCGTTTCCGTCGCGACGGTTTTATGCAGGTCGATGATCAGCATCCTGTAGCCTTCCCTACTCTTGCGAAAATCTCACCGCTGGATCTTATTGAAGATCTGTATATTGGCGGCGTTCCCAGCTGGGATGTTCTGCCAGAGAATGCCGTCGATCAGCAGGCTGGTTTCGTCGGTTGCATTAGTCGTTTGACGCTGCAAGGCACCATCATCGAGCTAATGAAGGAGGCCAAATTCAAGGAGGGCATCACAGCATGCGAACCCTGCCGAGATAGTCCCTGCAACAATGGCGGAATCTGCCTTGAGAGTCAGACTGAAATGGCCTACACTTGCATTTGCCAGCAGGGCTGGACAGGACGCAATTGTGCTGTTGAAGGCACGCAGTGCACGCCTGGCATCTGCGGCGCTGGACGTTGTGAGAATACCGAACAAGGGATGGAGTGTCTGTGCCCGCTAAACAAAACTGGCGATCGTTGTCAGTACATCGAACATCTGAACGAACATAGTTTGGCATTTAAAACGAACAGCTATGCGGCGTATGGGTAAGTAGCAATGTGCTGTCTCAAATATTATATTTGAACTATTTTTTTCTTTCACTATCATTTTCACAGCACACCACGCCCCTCTAAGCTACACATTAAGTTCCAAGTACGCCCCAATACACTCGAAGATGCTGTTCTGCTCTATGCTGCCGAGTCCAAACTACCAAGCGGTGATTTTGTTGCTGTTGTGTTGCGTGATCAACACGTTGAACTGATAATCAACACCGCCGCTCGCCTAAAACCGGTGGTTGTACGATCACTGAATCCATTGCCAATCAACAAATGGACCGAAATCGATATATCGCGTCGTCTTGGAGAGGGCATTCTGCGCGTGGGCAATGATCCTGAACAGAAGGCCAAGGCTGCTGGACTAGCGCGAACATTGTACATCAAGACGCCAATGTACATCGGTGGCTACGATCATGAAAATCTAAAACTCAACCGTGATGTTAACATTACTGACGGCTTCGATGGTTGCATTTCGAACGTAATATTCTTATTAATTAACTCAACTATTTAAGTTATATCCTTATCCTTCTCCAGTTGTTCGAGGCAACGCGTCAGATCAACCTAATTGCCGACATACTGGATGCAGCGAATATACAAAATTGCGGCGAAATCAACGAAATCGAACAGAACGAAACTTTCGATAATTACGAGCAACCACAAACACCACCACAGCCCACGGATCCCTGCACAAGTGATCCATGCGAAAACGGCGGCGTTTGCAGCGTGCACGAAGATGCTGCAGTGTGCGCCTGTCCGCTGGGCTTTGCAGGAATGCACTGTGAAGAACGTAAGTTGTTGTAGTTGAGCTAGTTGGTTCTAGCTTATTTATGACTCTTTTTCTTCCGCTCTTTAGACATTACCATTGAGTTCGATGCCAATTTTCATGGCAACGGCTATCTCGAGCTGAATCGCAATCAATTCGATGAAGATGTCGAGCAGAAATACTCATTCGCCGGCATGGTCTTCTCCACAACCGATCCAAATGGTCTGCTGCTATGGTGGGGCCAACTGAAGGGCGAGAATTATACGGGTCAAGACTTTATGGCGCTTGCCATTGTCGATGGCATTGTTGAGTTCTCGTTCCGCTTGAATGGCGAAGAAACCGTCATACGTAGTCCCGATAAACGTGTTGACGATGGTCGTCGTCATATCGTGTTGATCAAGCGCACCGATAATACCGCTCTACTGGAGTTGGATCACTTGATCGATGCCGGTGAAACACGTCCAACGGGCAAGGATACCATGAGTCTGCCGGGTCATGTATTCATTGGTAAGTTCTGTGGTTGAAATTTTAATAGTTTTTAATTGAACTCTTTGGATATTAACTAAACGTTGTCTTTTTTTCTCACTCTTGTAACAGGCGGCACTCCGGATTCTGCGAAAATCACAGGCGGTCGCTATAGCAAGAACTTCAATGGCTGCGTGCGCGTCGTTGAAGGCGAATCCAGCGGCATCATTCCACTGGGAATTGTAGCAGTGAGTGGTGTCAATGTTGACACATGTCCACAGTAAGTACAACAAAATAAAATTTTTCTAAGATTATTGAAATTAAATTAAAGAGAGTGGAATGGGTTAATATGTTAAGTTTTTGATAATGTTCCGAATGTGGAACAAATAATAAAATATATTATATTATACTATGTAAGAAATATTAAGTTTAAGTTATTTATTTTTTATAATAAATTTTTATAAATAATTAAAATCTTTGATCTTGAATTAAACATTTGAAATTTATATGCTGAATAGCTTTAAGAGTACTTTTAAACCCCCCACATTCACTGATTTCTTCCCAAAGTCACTCAACTATCATTATTACTCCCATTCCCATCAAAAATCTGGTATCTTATCAATACATTTCAATTTCAATTTTTAGAATAAAAACCGGGAAGCTTTTGGCTTGAAGAATTTAATATTTTTACTTCCACATTGTCTATAAGTTATATTCGCTGTATGAAAAACACTTTTTATAGACGATATTGGTTCGGTTATTATTCTGGAGCCTTCATTAGTTTTCACTACACCATCCTTAATATCCTTAGAACTCTATCGTCATTAAAACCTGACTGTTTCGTTTGTTTCTTTGTGCACGAATTGAATTGATAGACCTTCATTTCCTCCACTAAATATTGCGACAAAAGCTCTTCAGAAATATAACAGATGTATTTCATTTAGCTTAAAACCGATTGTATTTCCACTAAACTCTGTTCATACCAACATTTTTTTTGCAATATGTAATGCACTGAGCAATGGAATTTAAGCTCATCAGAGTCCACCGTCTGATTTCGATGTCAGAACCGTCAGTATAGGTCATACCCTTGCTATTAATATGGAAGGTGTTCCTTAAAATATTATTTCACTTCAAACTATTTTCTTTTTATCAATGATCCGATACCTGAAACCTTTTACGCTCATTAATATCCGACAGAATACGATCAATTTCATACATAAGTTCATAATTCTATATCGGCCTTATTATTGACTGCTATATGTTGACGGAAATATTTTAAAAACCTATTTAAAAGCCTCTTCACATTTCATTCCTGTTCATCGCTTTTTATCGTATACAGCTAAAAGTCTTTGGTAATGTAAAAAAGTACATCTATTTTGTCGGGGTATATTTTTTTTTTAAATTTGGTATATAAAGTCAGATTTCTGATATCTCAAAAGACGATCGAAATCGCCTTTCTTTGAATTGCCTTACTTTGATTTCACTCATCTGAATTACTTAAATACGATTTTCAGATACATAGAGTTATAACTGCTTAGAACTATGTTAAGACACCTCTATATCACAGACCTAAGCATCTTTAATGGCTCATATTTTATAATAATGTTGTATTGCTTTCTAGACCCGTTTGTGCTTCCTGATATGATGATGGTCTAATTAAGACCCAAATTCCTAAAAATCTTTTCTTTCACGCATATTCAATTGTTTTCATAGGACATTAAAACAAGGTTTATCTTTTTCTTCTATTTCTTATTTCTAACAAGGTTTATCTTATTTATATTTCTATTTCTATTGTTTGGAAATTTTTCTTTTGACACGGCTAAAGTAACTGATTTAACTATGTAGTATATTGACATCCATAATCAGTTTTGAAGGCACACATTTTAACTACGTGGAGTTAAGGGTTATATTTTTAGTAGTTCAAAGAGCGATGGTAAGATATTCCGGTTCAATTTCCAAAATAAACACTTGACGGAACATAACGGAAGAAGTGAAGATCTTTGATTGGTAAAATTGTAAACTTTTTAATAGAAGCCTAATTACCTCCCTTCACCTTTATGACCGTCATAACTCGCTTCTGCATAAAAAATGCCAAATTCTATATGATATCGGGTGAAATTTCTTTATACATTCGAGTCTTCTCGATGATTTTGTCAAACTTGCGTAGATAAGCGGGTTTCCGTCTCTTTATTTTGACTTTCATAGTGTGCCAAAGATGTCAATTGGGTCTACGACTCTTGCCAGACAAGGTTTTAGTCCCGAGTTTGTTGGGGATGTTTTTACCTCTAAAAAATGTACCTATAAAAAATTAGAAGGAGTATTAGTTTCAAGCCTGAGTTCTGTATTTTTATTTCTTTTTTTAGCTTTGAGCGAAGGATTTCAGGTGTTCATATCTATTCAGTCAAGTTTGTCTTGGTTCAAAAATGAAGTGGTAGGTTAGTTGGAAAAAAGGAGACATCAATCGAAACGTGTGTAGTATGTTCTAAGCGTGGTGGTTAGCCGTAGAAACGTGTGAATTTGAATCTGAGGCAAGTGTTAAACCTTTACCTCAAGTCAATTCAAGTTATAAAACAATCACATCATCTCTACCATCAACTGCAACTTCAGGTCGTAAATATTGATGAGTTTTCTATTTCAGTTGGCCGGGATTCGAACCCGTGACTTCTGAGATGGCAGTCAAGCACTCTACCCACTCGACTACCGAGGCCGGCATCGCTGACATATTGAGCTCGGTGACAAACAGCAGAGTTATCCTAAAAACACATTGTTCTCCCCCCAAAAATTCTCTTTAACCCATTTTCTACCACGGTGAAAAAAATGTTTTATTATTTAAGCTATTGAGTGTTCGAAAAATCAAATAGTGGTAAAAAATGGGTTGATGACAAGTACCAGATTGCCTTTCAGAGTGATTTTTGTACTCGTATTTAATACGTTTAAAAGTTCCTTCAAGCATGGCCAGTTCTTCAAGTTGTTGATAAGAAAAGCATTAACAGATCATTCTATATTCCAGTTGTCGAAATATCCAATGGATAGACTCTTTGCTATAACGTTCCCACCATTCTTTGGTCAACACACAGCAGTCCATTGAAGCCAGATTTATTGGTATTAGACGGTTCAGAGGCAGTGTTATTTTTCCAGTGACCTACAGCCCACGATTTATGGTTATTGGCTCACTTCAAGCGTTCGCGTCTCATTTGATCGGTCAAGAATGACGTTTTGACGAAACGCTACGCGCACAACCCAGCCTCTCGTAGTCTTCGTTGCACAGTTCTTGAAGAAATTACACGCAAAGAAAAAAAAACTTTTATTGTCCGTTTGCCATAAACGAACTTCGTTTTTCGTGGTTGGGATCGTTATTTGCAAACGCTTCAACAGTTGTCATAATAATAGTTCAGTTGCGAGAAACGCGTAATTTAGTTGCAGGAAATTAATTTCGTGTGTCATATACGCGAATGATTTTTAAATTGCACCAATTGCGAAATTGTTTTTCCCAACTGAAAATTCCCTTTGTTTTTCGCTTCGTCGAATACATACAACACTTATTATTCAGAGTCACTTTATAGACAAACTGTTCTATATAAGCAAATTGATAATTTGCTTACTACGCGGACGGAAATAGCAACGGAGGTGCGATGGGTACAATCCATAAGAAGACGGACGGACATAAGGGGAAAGACAATTAATATAATAAATAATAGTGACCAAAATAGCTTGCGGTATATATATGTATATATTTTATATTTTTAAGTTCACAACTGAATATTCGTTTGTAGCAAATACAACTCGCAAAAGAAGTGTAGTTGGCTAATTTTTCAGTTGCGGTGAACGAAAAATTTTTATGCGTCTAGTGTTCCACCATCCACGATAATCTCCGCTCTTTTGTCTTCAACCGTTGTGTAGTGATTCCTTAGGCTAATTAAAAGGAACCTTTAAGCAGACGATCATCAGTTGTTGTAGTCTTTCAATTCTCCCCTGATCCATTCGTTCGGCTTATCCCGATCCTGTTTCGTGGATCGTCTTATAAAGTCAGTTCATTACTTTACAATTTTATTAAAGCGCGAGAACTTTGGATTTCCTTGTTTTGATTTGATGTCCTGAATTTCAACCCATATCCAGTTAGTTTCATTTTATCTTTTCTCTGTCAGGCTGCCTAGAAAGTTGTTCTCGAAGTTGATAACGTGCTTGACTGCCACCCCAGAGGTCCCGGGTTCGAACCTCACTCAGGCCATGATGCCACTCCTTAACCTTTCTGCATTTCTGCAACCGAAACCTTTTATTCGATGCTTAAAAGCCGCAAACACACCACCTCAAACTAATTTTTTAAGAATTGAAAGAGTAAATATTCAACATTTACAGCCTTAATGCCAAAATTTGAACCTATACTTTTATGAAAATTATGCTTCTATGCCGATTTGAATTATTTCAAATTTTTTTTATTTTCGTTGTAATAAAAATTTGCAATATATGGAGCCAATTTAAAAATAACAATCCGTCTGACTCTCTATAACTACCCCTCACCTGTTTCCTTCCTCAACTCCACACACACTCTTTCTCTTTCTTGCTGCCATCGCCATAAGCAGCAGTTGGAATCCTTCTAGTTTGGTCTATCATGAAATCGATGATGACAGCGACTTTGGTGCACGTTTCGATCCGACACTTTTCGATGAAATTGATCAACCGCCACCGGTGCATATAATCTATCCAAGACCAACTTTTCGCACTTACGATCATAGCAGCAGCGGTTATCATGATGATGGACGCAATGGCTATGCCTCCAGTTCCGGCTCAAGTGCGAGTTGTAGCAGTTGTTGTTGCACTTGTGCAGCAACGCATGGGCGTGTACGCTGTCGCGGCGATTACTTTGGCAGCAATTTTTATGAGACATTCCTAGCGGTGGCGCTCATAGTGATCACGTGGCAGTGTTTAAATATTTCAAGCATGAAATTGGAGCATTTCCTACGCATGCGCGCCAAATTAAAGAGAAAAACTATTGTTGTTGCTTAATTAAAACTAATTAAAAGTAGATAATATAAATAAATTAAAAATATATACATAAATTTATAAAAACTTATAAATAGTAATGTTGAAAAATATATTTGAATGAATGTTTAACCCATGTACAGCATATGCCTAAGACTAGAACTAAGTAAAGACAGCGCATAGTGGATGTATAGTATATAAAGTCACTAGATATTAAAATGATAAAACCTTGCAACAGGTCAATTAAAATAACTGCTGGTACTCATAAAAGGTACACACACACATACCTAAAATGAATACTCAGATAGACAGGTTTATCAATAAAAATGCAAAAGAGATCTTTTTTATATACGAGTAAATGCTTAGAAAAAAAATTAAAAGAGTTACAACTCTGGCTTTTTATCAATTGCCATTGTGAGGAGGAAGAAAAACATAGAGAAGTTTTTATTTGGAAATTTCAGGAATTCCTAATAAAAACTCATATTTGGGCTTAAATCTGTTAAGTTCACCATTTACCAAGCTTTCATATCAATCTTATTTCTAAGCATATCTTAAACACAAAGAAAATTAAAAGCTATTCCATAAAATAATCAACGACTATAATAGCCATAATCAAACTGTATAGAATTCATATCAAGAAAAAATGAAACCTTGTTGGGCTCAAAGTTTTATAAATTAAGCATTAAATAACTATAGTTAAATAAAATATATATAAAAAAAGTTACAAAAAAAAAAATAAAAAATAAGAAGCTTAGTAATAAAAATATTTCATATAGAAAATTATTTATATATATATAAATATATAAAAATCTAACTAAAGTTTATGCGCTGTGAATAAAATCAATAATGAATAAAATAGCTTGAATTCATGCTAATTATAATAATAAAAAAAAACACATATGTATATCGATAAATATTCCAAAATAGTTAAAACTAATGTTATACATAGATAATTGAATAACTTAGATTAATTGAATCTTAAGTTTACAGGACAATTTATTTTATTAGATAATTTGAGAGAGTAAGAAAGCACGCTTATTGTGCACGCTGAAGCTGATGCGAGATTGTGCTTGGAGATGGTAGCAACTTTATTGAGCTGGTAGTGTTTATAGTGCATAAATAGTGTGACCATTTCAATTTTGCGGCACACGGGGACATTCGACTAAAAATTCGGGGATATTGGCTTAAACTCGAGGACATTTTTCAGTGAAAATGGAAACAATTCGGATATAACTTTTATTAAAAAACTTTAGTAAAAAATAGATGAAGTTTACTTCCTTTTGTATATGAAGAAACAAAGTTATATATTGATATGAAATCTCTGAGCTAAAAACGTATAAAATAAAATTTATCGATGAATTGAACCTGCTTCTTCTGCGTCCAATTGTTCATTCGTATTCTTAGTTTGTTTTTGTTTGTGGTATTTATCGTTACCAGCAATTTTTTTCACCAAAAGTCAACCCAGTGAACCAAAACTACCGTTTTCGAATTCATTTATGAACCTTTTCGGGTAGAAACGTTAATTTTCGGCACTCATAAAAGCCCTCTTTTTGCATCGTTCGTCGGACTAAAATGCCTCTCAGAAATTAACCTTATTTTGTTCGGCAATGAGTTAAAAAAGAACCACATATTTTACTTTTTTTGTTCGGAAATGAGTTAAAAAAAGAACCATAGAAAATGTATTTTTCGTCACTCGGAAATCAACCATTTTGTATCAATCGTCAGACTGAATTACCTTTCGAAAACGAATCTTTTTTTTTTGTTAAGAAATTAGTTAACAAATAAACCTTTTTTAATTATAAATTTTAATTTATAATTGCATAATATTATTTATTATTACAAACATAGAAAAAAATTCACAGTAAATTCTACCGATTTGAATTTGAATTGTAGCTCTACCGCAAAAGTTGTTTAACAACAATTTTTACAGTACATGTACTGACTGATCAAAAAAAAAAATTCAATTGAAAAAACTTTGTGTGTCTGTTGGCGGATTTGAAGCTCGGACCTCGCGGCTCTAAAATTTTCACCAAATAGTTCTCGCTTTTTAACACACTCGGCCAATCCCGGCACCACATGTGAAAAAAAACATGTTCGATAAAAAAAATTAACGGAAAATTTTAACTGTTCGAAACGTTAAGATTTACTGTCACAATTGTTAAGTTGAAGTTTTTGCTCGGTAATTTTAAACGTAAAAATAGTAACTTTGCAACAACAAATTGTGTTGACGGTAAAGTGACCGCAAATATCGTTTGAATTTACCGACGAGATTTGTTTATGTGTATCGATAATTTGCTATATTGAAATGTATGTATGCCAGTAGATTTGAAACGCCACAAGACTTTTTAAAAATTTTATTATTAAACGCAACATTAAAATCTCGTTTATAAGATACTAGCCTTTTCCTGGCGCGCGTTGCTGCACCCTGCCACTATATGGGAACATTTACACACAGGTGTATTCAAATCTTTTCTTAAACTCATAGTTTGAAACCACTGTCATTTTCCACTGACAGTTACAGTTTCCCAGTAGCAGGAGATCACCAAATAGTAACTCCCTTTTGAGTTTGTATGTAAGTACTGCTACTTTTACTTTCAAAGCTATTCGATAATACAAATTGTCAGCAGTTATAAATTTAGTCAATTAACCGAACTGATGAATGAAAAAATTTCTCGCAGAATTCGGGGATATTCGGTCCCAATTGGAGACACCGGGACAATTGCCAAAATTCGGGGATATTTCCCGAGGAAATGAGACAGATAGTCATACTGTGCATACCAGAGAACAGTAGAAGCCTACTTGAGACATATTTCTAGTACTTGCTTAAAATATGAGTTCAATCTTGCTTGAGCTTGATAATTTTCAAGCCAGTATAACTTGTACTTGAACATAAATATGCACACGCACAGCGAAAAACTTGATGTGTTCGTCAAAAAGCTTGAAAAACTTGAAATTGAACGCAAGTACCAATTAACTCTTTGCGATCGTATGCCTGCTCTCAGCCACCAAAGTGTTTTTACTGTTCCAGTCGTATGTCTGCTCTCAGCCACCAATGCTTTTTCAGTCCATTTCAGTCGTATGCTTCATATTGGAGACTGCTTGGAAAGATACCACACAATGAAGAAGTATAAAATATAATTTTTACATAAAATTAAACATATTATTAGTTATGTTACATATACATACTATCTAAAGTTTGAAAAAGAATTAATAAATTTTAAATCTTACATATTATGTATTATTGTTCTTTCAACGAAAATTAATTCCGACCAGTATGAAACCCATATGTATATAAAATCAATATGATTGCGAAGGGTTTTTCACGATTTAGGAACAGCTGTTTGTGACATTTCTCAGACAAAACCGTTCAATACTCTGAACGTACCTTGTTTTCTAAAAAGTTGTATCTGAACGTACCTTTTTATCTGAGCATTTGCATACTTTTAGGCATTTCTCAAATTGAGTTTAAACCCCTTTTGTACCAGACTAAATAAATTCTTAAAAGCGTAATGGCATTTTCATGGCTTGTTGCCAGGTGAGAGCTTAGAAAGGTGAGAGAGGGTAAAATATTTCATTTCAGAAAGCGAAAAAGCCTAAAAAAATGCATTAAATTCCATAACTTAATATTTTAAATTATTTAATGAAAAACGGCGAAAATTTATGGTCGGGATCTCGACCGTTGGTACAAAATGGGTTAATAAACTCAAAAAGAAAATTGAGTTTAGTTGAGTTTCATCCTGCATAATTTTACTGGGAACTCAAGAGTTTATTTTGAGTTCAATGGCAACTGAACTTTGAACATTGGCATTTGTACTGGAAACTGAAACCATACTCTCTGTGTGAACATTACGCCGCACATATTAGACCGAATCATCAAACAATTTAACCGACCGATAAAAGCACGGCCAACGAAGCCAAGGCGGCCATTTAAGTGATATGCATTGATGTAGCTTCAAAATAAAATCAGAATCAATTTGATTTTCCCGTAGTCAAAATTTTCCTTTGGAGAGGTTTTTATTACAAAAATATATAATCCGATAACATACTTTGGATTAATGATCTGATTTGCTTGGATTTTTTGTATCTTTTTCGACCCTATCTGGAGGGTTAACACCAAGACTTTCGCTACGGGTCTGTCTCACACCCTTGTTGTTTTATTTGAATTTCTATTCTTATTGTTCTTATTTGATCAGCCTTTATAAAGCCTCTGTGAAAAGTAAAACTTTTACTTCCAATATCAAATCCTTTATTATTAAAAATAATATCCCTTATTTTACAAAAATATTTATTTTTATATATTTTACTCGTATTAATTTATTATAATATTTTAACTTTTTATAAATTGCCTTAAATGTTTTATTTTTATAAATGTAATTTGTTTTATTTTTGTTTTTTATTAAATTTAATTTCCTTGATTTCTTTTTTATTTCCAGCACGGATGAATCTCTTGAAGGCACCGAACCACCAGTCGTTTAATAGTTTTTAACTTCATTGTTTAATTTTCAAAAAAAAAAAATGATTATTGTAGTTATTAATTTTTTTGTTTTTTTAATAATTTGCAACATTTGATAATTTTAAGTAAATTAAATTTGAAACATGCCTAAACAATACTAAAAACAAAAACAAAAAAAAAACAACAAACAAAAAATAAATCCACTAAACAATTAAGTTAACTGCTAATATTATTTGTAATTAATTGAAAAGATTTATATATACATACATAAATATATTTATATATATATTATATATGCACTTTATTAGTTTAACGAATTTTGTGTCATATTTTGAGTCTGGCAATGCCTACATTTAGCACGCAACTCAGCGCTTAACAGCTATGTATGTAACGAATAATCGAATACTACGAATAACTGCAAGAAAAATATTATGTATAATAATGCAACTCAAGCCCATAACGTAAACTGCTCATTACGCTTTGCAACGTAATGTAATTTTAAAATCTTACTTGTAATATTTGAAGATGATTGACAAACATATTGTTCAAACATAAAAATTTTCACATTTATGTTTTTGAATATTTCTTTTTAAAAAAGCAAAGCCAACGCCAACAAAACCCAGTTAATAAATAAGAAAATCTTTATATATTTTTTTTTCTCAACGCCACAAGAAAAAGTTTTCTTAGTTTATAATATTTAATAAAATTAAAAACAGATACTGCTACTAATTATTTCGTTGTCTGCCATTTTTATTTAATTTTTTCTTTATATAACTTTTTTTCTTTTTGATTTCTTTGCAATCATGTGTTCTTCTTTGATAATATATACATTATTGTTATAAACAATTTAAAAAAACTAAATTAACATTTATAATTATTAATAATTAATATTTAATTGTAATAAAATTTAATGTTAAAATTAATACATTTCTTTTTTTTAATTATTTTGTATATGTAAAACATAATAATTATAAAATAATGAAGTTAAAATAATTAAAATGCATACATATGTAATTGTAAAAAAAAACAAAAACAAAAGAGTTGTTAAGTGAATAAAAATACCAAAATAAAATTTGCAAGATATTAAAACATAAACGAGTTGGTTTTATTTTAAATTTTCATCGACAGGTATATGTATAGAGTGTTTATTTGAGAGGTTTCATTTTTCGATAAGGATAAAACTGTCATAAGTTGGTCAAATCTGGCAACTCTATTATTGTTTGAACTCAGTTTGATTTGAAATTTTGCGGAGTGATCATTGTGTGCGCTGTAAGTTCGGTCAATGGGCCGAAAATGAACTGAAATTGAAGTAGAAGAAAAGCAACTGCGTTTTATCGCAACATTATGTTCAGTGATGACGCTCATATTTTCCTCAATGAGCATGTCAATAGGCAAAATAAAAGCATCTCGAATGCAAACAATCCACAAGAGATTTATGGATCGGTGGAATCATAATCCTTCCCCGAAAATGAAGTTAATTTTGTATTATATCTTAAAACATAACACATTTTGTTAAATTTTTAGGGTTTTAGCTTACTTTTCGTGTATTATTCCACATAAAATCTGTGTACTCAATACCCAATACCCAGATTCATACTGTTAAAAGTAAATTATACATCCCTATCGCTGAACGAAAAAACGTCAATTGTTAAAAATGACATTATACCTACGCCAATGTTTTGATTTTCTTTACTTTGCTTTGCTTTTTCGTTTTTTTTGTCTCCGAATTGGGCCTACCTTATAATTGTATCATGGCCATGGTATAATAATACAAGGTAGCATTGACAGTTGCTTGGGAAAACATCTCCTGTCAAAGAATATACTCAAAAAGAGAGCGCTCAGAATCGGCCATTGAAAACACAAACAATGCTGAAAACGTTGAAGTGAAAAAAACAACAACCTCAGCTGCTGCAGACGCATTTTCACAAACAGCGGTTTTTGACAGGAGATGTTTTCTTGTAGAAGAGAAAATAAGCAGTTGTCAATGCTACCTTGTATTATTATACCATGCTATAGAGCCATGATTACCAATTACAAGGTAGGCTCATTTTAAGATGGCTGTTCAATTGAGAAATTTTGCAACAACAAAGCTGTATGAGTTACAAACGTCAAACGACAAAAGCAACAACAACAATTAGAAAACCTTAACAGCTGATTTTGGCAACTAGCGCACCCTGCTCTCCAATATGAGCTTACCTTGTAATTGTATCATGATTGAAGGCATATTTTTTTTCAACAGGACAGCGCCACATGTCATACAGCACGCCAAACAATAGACTTATTGTTAGAAACGTTTGGCGAACGCGTTATTTCTCGAAATGAACTTGTCACCATGCGTTGCTCAAAAAGAGAGTGCATATTTTCTGAGAGGCATCACTGTTACCGTCAAAGATCTATCGTATGTTGACGTATGTCATTTTTTGTGCTCAACTGTTTGTTTACATAAAGAATAAATAAATTAATTTCTTATGAACGTTTTAAAAATGGGGAACTCTGATGACGCAATCGCCATTATTTGCTCTTTTAAAAAAGTAGGCTTGGGTAGTTCATGAACTAACTAATTCAATTGAACGATTCCCACGCATTAGAGCCTGAACAGAATCAAAAATCGTTGCGACCAACGATCCTCTCTGGTCGTCGAACGCAGAGAATGTGTCCAGAATGATGCGATTGCGATTAACGATTCAAGGTTGCTTTTATTTAGTATTTTTTTATTTATTTTTTCTATTTCATTTCAATGTGTTGGTCTCTTCAATTGTGTGAATACAACACACACAAACAAGAAATGTCAGAAGATAACAAAAAACTAAGCAAATTTCATGAAACACAGCCAATTCTTAGCAAAAATATGGCAACACTAATGGCACTCAGAGAGAGAATCGTCGGTCGCAAGAGAAAAAATAGAATAGATTCTAATTGTGCGATATATCGTTGCGGCTGCTGACCTGCGATTTCATTCTGGACGTGTTCATACATTTGCATGCATTCTATTGCTTTGCGATATCGCAAATCGCAACGATATTTGATTCTGTTCGGGCTCTTAACTATGTGAACTAGTGCAGTTTTTCTAGTTCTTTTAGTTCATTTTAGTTCAATTGATCTTGCAGCGAGTAGGAACAAAACGAACGAGAGCAAAAAGAACTAAATTTACCAAACTATGGTTTGAGACACTTTTTGTTTCGCACTGTGGAAATAGTGGAGCTATCACATTGGCAGATTTATATCTTTCAATTAGACGTGTGATGCACTGTACATATTTTTTATTAGATGGTTAAAAATAGCTAAAACTGAATTTAAAATATAAATTTCATTTTAATTTGAATACAACCAAGTTTGTATCATTTTACATACCTGGACATGAACGAGTAAACGAAACGAAACGAACTAAAAGACCTAACGAACTAAAAGACCTAAAGCGGAAAGTTCATTCACTGCATATGCATATGCGTCCTTCAACTCTCTGAAGTAATTTACGCAAGAAAATTATGGCAGAGTTCAATGATTACGTTTTACGTTCAGACTAAGCAGGGCTACAAACTTGTAAAATATTTGGTATGTTCTTAATAGGGAATTTTTTATCGTATTTTCACAAAAATACTTAAAATGTCTTCATTTATTAAAGAAAAAAAAATCTTAAATCCTGAGTATAAAAAAGTTCTTTTGAGAAATTAACAATGAAAGAATTATAGCATGTTTCCACGGCACCCTGAACAACGTAATTCGGCTATCATTCGTAATTCGAGGCTGAATTATGTTCCGAATTAACTAATTCGCCATACAACATTTGACAAGCTGAATTACCTCATTCGAAGTTGATTCAGTTTGAATTAACATCCGAATCAAGTAGAAATCGGTTTTATCTCTAATTTTTATCGAAAATTAATCGAAAACAGCAATGGAAGAAAGACAAACAAAACAAAAAGTCAAAGACCACTGTCAAAGTGAGTATTGCTTTCAGCTCGACATAGTTTCAGCTGTCAAACTGAATTAAGATTTCTTCGTGGGAACAGGCTATTTCACATTCTTATGGCCTAATTCTGTATCCCTAACGAGCGACTCAACTAACGAGTGCTTGGCGAACGATGTTGTGTTCTAATTGAAATCTGTATCTCTAACGAACTTGCTCGCCAACCCTTACGGCAAGCTGAAGAAATTACGTTATTGAAACTGTTATACACAATAAGTTGTCAAATTTAGCACTGCCATATCAACCAATATATAAGTTTTCTGTAATTTTTTCAATTTTCTGTAAAGATTTCTAAAGTTTTTGGGCTTTTTTTCGTTTGTTGGCAATGCTTTTTTTTGAGCTGTTTATATAAACTGACATGTTTTTTTATTAAATCAATGTGATTTCAAAAATATATTTATTGTTGTTATTGCAAGCAAATATGTTTTTGGATGTTAAAGAAGTTTTATGTGATTGCTTGATTGAAGTGATAAGTGCTTTAAATAAAATGCATGCAGAAATTGTTTTTTTTTTTATGTTGAACAAGTTGATGTGAGTTGATATGGAAGTGAGTTGTGAATGCACATCTGGTGAATGCGAGGCTTAAGAAATATTCTAGAGCTAGCAGACCCTGAGAAAGTTCTTGCACAACTCATCGACAGATACCCTACAAGCTCCCAACTTTGGGGCGTATATTCCTAAATCCAATTTACCCTCTAGCTGCTTCATAAGAACTCCAACATATCACAACGATAGCATAAAAGTATTCGTGTGATTTTGACGTTTCAATTCGTCATTTGGTTGATCGTTAGAGATACCAATTTGAAAAATGTTACTGTTTTACGGCATCGTTCGTCAGCTGTTATCTGTTCGAATTAGAAATTTCAAAATCACGAACGAGCAGTGTTTTGCACGAGACGAGTGTTCGGATACGGATACAGAATTAGGCCATTAGTTAATTACCATCCACTTACAGTTCGGGAGATCCGATTATCTGATCCAATCATAGCAATCATAACATTATAAAGAAAATAAATTCGTTGACTTGTAATTTCAATTAAAAAAATTTCTCCTTTTTTATTTTCATTATCGAGTTACTAATAGAGTTTTACTTAAGAATATTCAATACGACAAAAACAAAAAACTATAGTATAATAAATGCAACAAATTTGGGATGTTCAAATGTTAGGCGTATAAAAATATATTCAATTCACTTGACATGCACGTCAACAGGAAGACTTAACTCAAGGCCACTGCACTTGATCCCTATATTTACATAGTCCATCTTAAACGCACACGTATCATTTACTTCATGGTTGGCATAGCAACAGCGGCCTTGGTGTGAGACACATCCGATTCGCGCCACAGTTGAGTAACAGTCTTTGTCTGAGTGTAGAACTTGATGCCTTGTTTGCCGTAGAAGTGATGATCACCACGGAATGAGCCACGTGTGCCGGTGAATGAGAACATAGGTAGAGGCACTGGAATGGGCACATTCACACCCACCTGTCCAACATCGATTTCATTAACATATTTGCGTGCGGTGGCACCATTGGTGGTGAAGATTGCGGTACCATTGCCATAAGGATTAGCATTGATCATTTCGATAGCATCATCAAGGGTATCAGCATTCAGGATAACCAAAACGGGGCCGAAGATTTCTTCAGTATAGCACTTCATCTTGGGTGTAACATCTGTCAGAATTGACGGTCCAACGAAATAGCCACTCTCATAACCGGGCACAGTTATGTTGCGACCATCCAAAATAAGCTTGGCGCCCTCTTTGACACCGGACTCAATTAGGTCGTGTATGCGCTGTTTGGATTGGGCGCTAATAACGGGTCCCACATCAGTGCCGGGAACATGACCAGCATTGACCTTCAATTTCTTGGCGCGCTCCACCAAATCGGGAATCCATTTCTGCGCCTCACCGACAAATACAGCTGTCGAAAGAGCCATGCAACGTTGACCGGCAGCACCGAATGCGGCACCAGCCAGCTGATTCAGTGTATTCTCCTTGTTGGCATCAGCCATGATGACACCGTGGTTCTTAGCGCCCATATTGCTCTGCACACGCTTGCCATTCTTGCCGGCGCGTTCATAGATGTACTTGCCAGCGGTATCGGAGCCGACAAATGATATAGCCTTAATTTCGGGCGCATCGCACACAAAGTTGACGGCATCGTGTTGACCGTGAATAACGTTGACAACACCGGGAGGGCAGCCAGCTTGATTTAGAAGATCCATCAGCATCATTGTGGCACCGGGCACACGTTCGGATGGTTTCAACAACATGGTGTTGCCGCAGGTGATGGCTACTGGGAACATCCACAAAGGAATCATGGCGGGAAAGTTAAAAGGTGCAACACCAGCAGTAACACCCAATGGTAGCACAAGCGAGTAGGTGTCCATATCGCGTGCCACATTGGCCACAGTCTCGCCCATCTGTAGCGATGGAATGCTGCAGCAGTGTTCAACAACCTCTGGAAGTGGAGGAAAAATTAAATTAAAATCAACTTATTTTGATATTAACAGAAAACCTACGTAAGCCACGCAACACATCGCCCTCAGCATCAACCAAGGTCTTGCCCTGCTCCTTAGTCACATTTTCGGCTAAAGCACACATGTTCTCCTTGATTAGTGCCTGTAGCTTGAACATCACTTGCTGTCTGGACAGTATCGATTGTTGACTCCATGATTTGAATGCTTTCTTGTTCGACTCCACAGCGGTTCGCATCTCAGCTTGCGTACACTTGGGCACACGTGTAACGACTTCATTGGTAGCAGGATCATGCAAGTCAATCCATTCGCTGGTCTTAGAATCGACGAACTTGCCATCGATAAACATTTTTGTGGTCGGAGCAGCTGAGGAATAGCTGCGCTTGGCCAGCAGGCGAGCCTGAAAGAAATAGGATCGTAAAATTAAATTCAGTTTGGAAGATAGTCTTGTAAAATCTTTCTTGAATCCTTCAACGTATTTTCATAAATTTTTATAAGATCGATAACATTAATGACACATTAAAAAAGCTTTCTTTAAAATCTTAAATATATTTCACAGCCTGCAAAGTAGATTCTGAATCAGTCTGAATCAGATGTGCCACAGGCAAAAATGTTGGTCTAGTTTAAAATTAATCATCATAAACAGAAAATTTAAAATAAATAAAAAAGTGATTTAATAAATAAATAAATAAACTGGCCATTTCAGCCCTTGAAAGGACTTTGTCCGATTTATAAAAAATTGATTTGATTATCGTAAAAATAAATTCAAAATCGTTTTTAAATCAAACTTATCTCTACCTCTATCAGGTCTTCTGTGGTATTATCCACAGTGTCACCCTAAAAAAGTCTTGACACTATGATTAGCATATTTAACGAAAACAACAACAACAGGAAGCTTCTATAAATATTCCAAATACATTTCATCCAATTTAAATTTTCAATTAAAATGACATTCAAGACATGGCAGGTAATTTAAGCTGAAGTACTCGTAACATACAATAAACAACAGTGACTGAAATCAATATGATAACCTTTTGTAAAGGTTTCATTCGAGTTTCTACTTATGTAAGTATGAATCTACTTTAATTTTTTACTTTGATATTTTTAAGTTCCGAGGCTCATATTCTTTATTCTAAATCAGTGGGGCCCAAACAATTTTAAGCGCGGGCCAAAACTTAAAAAACAAAAGCTCAAGCCTGTGTTAGATAACACGGGCGCATAGATCAGACGTAGAATACGTTAGTCATTAACAGCCTTATTCAATAGATTTCCTTAAACAACCTTTAAACGTTTGTTTAGTTACGCACTGTTTAAGGCTTTACGCAGCTTCTATGCAACCTTGCTAACATTGTTATTCATAAACATTTTTTCATTTTCTGCTTATGATTGTAAGGTTTGTGTCTGAACTATAGAAAATCTCTACAAAAATTTAGAATTCCTATGGATTTACAATGGCCGCCGCATAAAAAAATGCTGCAAAGGGCGCATATGGAGCATGTCTTTGATATTAAAAGAAAAGACAAACAAAAATCATGGTTGTATTTACGTAACCTTTAAACGCCAATTTCGGCGTTTAAGTTACGCAGCTCTTAAACAACTACGAAAAATGTTTATGAATAACGTTTTCTTGTTTAAAGCCCGTTTAAAGTTACGCTGCCTCTAAAATGTGTTTATGAATAAGGCTGTAAGACATTGAGGATGTCTTAAAGACGTGGCCAACTGGGTAAGCACAATTTTGTTTCTCTGCTTCGCTTATCAATGTTGTGTATGTACACATCGTTCGCTACTTGGTCATTATACTTCTTCTCTTTCTCACACTGGTTCTGTGATGAACACACAGATAATCGTACTGCTCTTACACATGATGTTATAATACATGAAATACAAAGCATATGAAAATTAATACAAAATTTGAAGGAGTTAAATTTTGATTTACTTATAGAATCAAAAAAAATTATATGTAGCAATATGATTATTTAAATACAAATCAAAAGAAGACATATTAAATATGTTACGACCATACTTGAATTTTCTTCAATGCATGCATAAAGTATTAAAAACTTATAATGAAAGTGACAAACATTTTCTCAAAATTTTGTGCTCCAGATTAACACCCCCGTATAACGTATTCTACGTTAAAAAACAAACACAAAATGTTGCTCATTGTTGTGTTTGGCAAAAAATCAAACAAAACAAAAAGCAATTACAAGGCAATAAAATCACATGTCATGAAGTACACTGTAAGAAAATTTGGTTTATTTTATTTGCCAGTGCACTGCGACAAGGATTAATTTCTATTACAATAACAATGCTTACACGAAAAATTACCCGACACACAAGTAACGGGACAATCAGTTTCAGCATCGACATCATCAAGTGTGCGTTATTTTATTTTGGCTTTGCATGCAATTGTTTTTGTAAAGTTCGCTGGAAAATGTGCTGAACACTGAACGAGTGCGGTTTGTGTTGTTGTTTTTTTCAGGTATTCTTTGAGTTTGGCTCATCGCAAAGACAAAATTAAGATAGAAAAAAATTTGCATGAAGGGCGACGCGGGCCATACGGGCAACTACGTGGGCATGTTTGTTCTAAATAGAATATTTAAACAGATTTTCTGATTTCAAAGATTTATTTAATTAAAATAATTTTAAAAAACTATCCGGCCTAATAGAAAAATAAGACTGGATACCCGGATTAGACTGCAAACCGGATAGTTGCGGGATATCCGTTGCATCTCTAGTTTAAACCTTGTTTAACTTGAATTTGGCAAAAGGTACATTAAAATAAATATTGGTTTTAAGAATCAATTTATAAGTTTATGGTTTAAGCAAACCTGATTTAAATACATTTCGATTAAGATGTGGAACCTTGGAACGTCGAGGAATTATTTTTGTTTTAAAAAAATTATTTGCCAAAGCTATAGAATTTTATTATTATTATCTCATTTAGTTGGTCCATTTAGCTTACATCACCTTTCCTTTTGCCTGGCCACTAATTTTTTATAATTTCTTTTACTTCTTATCATCAAATAATATACGTATATTAAGGTGGATCACTTTGTTCAGGCGAAAAATTAATTTTCGCCACTCATATTCTAGAAGCTAGATTCAAGTAAATCCTAAGTCCAAAAGAATATCATAATCGGTTTAACCTTCTGCCAATGGTTTTGATTTGAAAAAAATCATTTTTTCTCCAAAAATCAACGGTTTTTCGCCGTAAGTTCTTATAAAGCCTGAAACAACTACCCCAAAGTAGGGTGCAATTAATGGTATCTGGGGACACTACGTAAACTAATTTTTGTCTGGTATCAGTTGCTTTTTTGAAGAACAAAATGCTCATCAAAGTTCTTGATTTTTAAATCATTTTTAAAAAAACGACTTTCAAACACATCTTTCAAAAACGAGCAGGAAAAACTGCAAGAAAAACTGTTTGATTTATTTATTTGTAATGTAAATGAACATGGTGACAGGAATGAGGTCCGAAAATTTTTCGATAAAATAAGACGCCTGGCCGATGGTTTCAAGACCGGAGCCTCTTCCTGCAAGGATGAAAATGGGAATCTAGTGACAGATATCCAGAGTACACTGATGATGTGGAGGGAACACTTCTCTAGGCTTCTGAATGGCGACGACGACAACAATCCCGCCAATAGAGATGATATCCCGGAATCCCCAATTTTGGACGACAGCGTTGAAGTTCCGCTGCCCGACCATAGTGAAGTCTTGAAAGCTATAGCTCGGCTTAAAAACAACAAAGCCGCAGGAGCCGATGGCTTACCTGCTGAGCTCTTCAAGAATGGAGGCGAAGCTCTATTTAAATGCATTCATGAGCTTCTATGCAGAATATGGTCGGAAGAATGCATTCCAAACGATTGGAACCTCAGTGAGCTCTGCCCAATCCACAAGAAAGGCGATCCCACAATTTGCAGCAACTACCGTGGGATAAGCCTTCTGAATATCGCATATAAGGTCCTGTCGAGCGTACTATGTGAAAGACTGAAGCCCATCGTAAACCAGCTGATTGGACCTTATCAGTGTGGCTTCAGACCTGGCAAATCCACCATAGACCAGATATTTACGCTACGACAAATCTTGGAGAAGACCCTAGAAAAACAAATCGACACACACCATCTTTTTGTCGATTACAAAGCCGCCTTCGACAGTCCAATAAGGAATCATCTTTATTCCACCATGTCTGAATTTGGTATTCCTGCAAAGCTCATCCGCCTTTGCATAATGACACTGAGAAACACCAGCAGCACAGTTAAAATCGGGAAGGACCTCACTCCTCCATTCGATACCAAACAAGGTTTCAGACAAGGTGATTCCTTATGGTGCGACTTTTTCAACCTAATGATGGAGAAGATCATCCGAGCTGCTGATTTGAGACGCAGTGGCACGATATTCTACAAAAGTATTATGCTGCTGGCGTATGCTGATGATATCGATATCATTGGCCATAATACGCGCGAAGTCATCGCAGCATTCTCCAGGTTAGCGAAAGAGTCGAGTCGAATGGGTCTTGTAGTGAACGCAGATAAGACGAAATACCTAGTGTCAACAAATAAACAGTCCCAGCGTCTTGGAAACCACGTCACTGTTGACAACATCTCCTTCGAGGTTGTTAAGGACTTCGTCTACCTGGGATCCAGCGTAAACTCTTTCAACGATGTCAGTATTGAGATAAAGCGAAGGATAACTCTTGGCAACAGGTGGTACTTTGGGCTGAGTAGGCAATTGAGAAGCAGAGCCCTCTCTCGACGCACAAAACTCACGCTCTATAAGTCACTAATCATGCCCGTCCTATTATATGCAGCACAAACCTGGACGTTGAGCAGTTCTGATGAAAAGACTTTGGGAGCCTTCGAGAGAAAGATCCTTCGTAAGATCTTCGGTCCAATCTGCGTCAATGGCGAGTACTGAATTCGATGGAACCACGAGCTGTATGAGCTGTACGCTGACATAGACATAGTTAAGCGTATTAAAATCGAGCGGCTCCGCTGGCTAGGTCATGTTGAGCGAATGGAAAACGACGCTCCAGCGAAAAAAATATCCGATTCGGTGCCCGGTGGTGGTCAACGCAGAAGAGGACGCCCACATCTTCGTTGGAAGGATCAGGTGTTGGATAACCTGACCACGCTTGGTGTTTCCAACTGGCGCCAGCAAGCGCAAAACAGAAATGGCTGGCGCAATTTCTTATACAAGGCCGAAACCGACTTACGGTTGTAAGCGCCAGATAAGTAAGTAAGTAGTAATGTAAATGAACAACTGAGCACAGAAAATAACATATTCGTCAACATATGACAGATCTTTGACGTTAACAGTAATGTCTACCAGAAAAAACTCACTCTCTTTTTGAACTCTACAAAATTTAAACCTTAACTTTTTATTGCCTCGTTTATTTGTTGATTTATTGAACAATTAACATTTGTATTGAGCAAAGTTAATTAAACTCAAATTACTAAAATATTCAAAAATTATACCATTATTTATTTATTGTACAAGATTTTTAAAGATTTAAATAGGTCTTATCTCTCCTTAATTAAAATTAATTTTTAAATTTGACGGAACTGATTGACTACAAAGACTGTATCATTTATACGAGTGTTATAAAAACATATTTTTAAATAATTCATTGCGCTTCAGAAAATAAGCAACTTTACTGGTTATTAACTTGATCTTTATAAAAAATATATAAAACTAAAATCAAATTAAAAAAATATTGGAAAATTTAAGTTATTTTAGATTCAGAATGTCTTATTGGTCAGTCTGAAAGAAAATTGACATCCATTCTGCAGAAAAGGGATATACATTGAAGATAAAAATTTAAAAAAGAAACATTCTAAAGAAGATATTCACCCCTATTGTGAGTTTTGCCGAAATGTATTTTTCATTCGAAAATATTCAATTCTTATTTTCGCTTATTGGGAGTTTCGTACGGAAAATTTCGTATGTTCGAAATATATTCGCCTATTGTCAACACTGATTTTTGGCGGAATGTTTCGCCTTTCCTGATCCAGCGAAGTTATCCATTGTGAACAAAGTTCTCGTAGGAAAATTCCCAAAACTTCTGAAAGTAGCAGAGTGTCTGAGGACAGAACTCAACTCCTTTTTGGTATTCAGGCCCGCCTTGAGCCTTGCGTGTTTGGCTAAATCAATGGCAATAGGCTGGACCGTCTGACACGATCAGCAGTAGCGTTAATGCGTTAATGAAGGAGTAGCAATGATCCGAAAAATAATTTGTTAGCACAGGGATAGTCCTTGTCCTGACAGAAACATGAACACAAATACATTGATAAAAAGCATGTCTTTACAGAACGTAAAACAGTTGTGTTAAAAATGGATGGCAGTAAAATTACTGCAAAACTGTGGGATTGCTTGTGCAGTACACGGTGAGCCACCAGAAGTGTCTGACAGCCTAGAAAAAGTAGGCGATGATGTGTGTATATGGGAGAGCTGTATAACACGGAGCAAAATGCGAAGTTTTTAAAAGTGCGTAAGCGTGAGTAAAAATCAGAGCGAATAAAATCGGAAGAAACTGAAGGCGGTTGCTTGATGTATAATCTGAAGATTAACGACATGAAGAGACTCACCTAGGACTACTCACCCTAGGGTGGTCTCGGATTGTTAGGAGAATTTACGGGCGTGATGAGGCCACTTCTGCCAAAAGTGGTCTCAGAGCGTTCAAGGTGAATCTAAGCACAAAGATAATCTTGACCCCATGCTCGGTTGTCGGGATGCTCAAGGTATTTTGTATCACTTTGGTTGCCAACGCAGTTATGCAGAATTGGTGATGCTGGACAGGTTGTCGGACGTCTTTTGGTGACTCAAGGATGATTGGGTGTAATAAGTGTTGAATATTATTATTCTTCACAGTCATGTGTGATACGCTTTATGTCAGTGTGTGTGATTGCTATGTCGGGGCAAATCCTTTAGCCCAGGAGACTATCGTGGGCTGGCCCTTCGGGGAGTTTCGTGCTGGCTGTGGTAGCACAATGTCGCGTGGGTCTGTGATGATCGGTGTGGAGTTGCACTTGTTTACAACCGGGTGACAATGCCCTCATATTGTCAGAGATTTTAGATCGGTTTCGATTTCTACCGATAAATGTGGAAGGTGATAACACTAGCCTTCCATGATTGGTACTATGTCTCTCTATCGGTATGCAATCCATACAGGATATTTATTAAATTAAATATGCTTAAGTGTGGTGGTGAAACCGTTATTGAGACTATAAAATAGGGCGTTGGTCGCGTCCGGGTTCAAGGAGTTGGGTTCGGTGGATTGTCGGAAGGACGCTAATAAAACGTAGCTGGGTTAGCGTCCGGAAGATCATCTGATTGGATGGACGTTAATTACCGTACGTTGCTATATTGGCGTTCCTGAAGATAAATCCACTAGATCTCATCTTCTTGAACCCAAAGACTTCTTGTGCCAAGGGGCACCGTAGAATTGAGCCGTCAAGGCAGGTGTCTACGTTAAACACAACCGGATGTTTTTTCCTTTTTGGTATACAGCAAAAAAGTGCTAAGTTATACTATTGGTGGGATCGCAAATTATTGACCAGAAGGTGGCAAAGGCGATGCCAGTATGTCCAACAAATATTTGAATGCTGTCTTATTCACCCGATTATTTTGCTGAAACCTACAAAACAAAATTTTTTAAACGAAATTTTACAGTGGTGGTTAATCTTACAAAGACTCGCACAACCTGTTCTGTTCTTCCTGTTCCTGTTCTTCCATAAATACAATTTAAATATCAAAATAGTATACTTTTATCTTTTCTAATTTTATTTCAGAAATGTTTTGTTATACTAATATGCTCACACATTTCACAATAGTATGTTCGAAACTGCACAGCTGATTAAAAGCGAACTTTCGGGCGAAATTCGCAATAGGCTTTTACATTTTCTGACAAAGAGTTATTCCTAAGTGTAAAATATATTCGGACGAAACTTGTGATAGGAGTGATTATTATTTCAGATTTAATTGGAGAATACCTGATTTCTCAAGCTAAAAACAAATTGATATCAACCTTGAAAATTGGGGAAAAAGTTTGTAGATATTGTGGACAACAACTGAAAATATTAACTAATAATGTTAGGCATTGTCTATGGTTTTTTGCTAAGAACTTGGTCTCAATTTTGAATATATTTAACGGGGTATTAGTGCTAAACCAAAGAGGACGATATATCTTTTTTTTCTTTTCTCTTTATTCCAGATACTCTTATTTATCTATTCGACTCAAAAACAATTCGCAATTAAAGCAAAGCACCGTATTTTTATCATAAATGACTTTATCGTACAATATAATATTAAAATAAAGTGAATTTAATTTTCTACTGGGTCAGTTTCAAAAATCAATTTTCAACAAAACATACTGAGAGAGGGTTATATTAATTATTGAATAAATGACTGAATTTAATAAACTTCGGGACTCTTGCACTCCAGTTAAATCCAAGGTTATCGTTTTTAAACTTAAACTGATTCGATCAGTCGAAAAAACACCGACTGTTTTCTTGTTGTTATTGTATTAGCGACATCTGAATAAACTTAATTGAAATGTGTGTACAAACGAAAAACTTAATACGTAGATAAATATATTTTCATATCGCTTTGTATTTATGAGCGTATTCAAAAATTTTATAAATTTTTAAAAAAAAGAGAGTAAAAAAGAGAGTGGCCTTGTCCTTCAATCTGCAGAGATTATCGCTATCAGTAAGAAATGAATGATGTGACAAACCAAGCAACCACTATCTCGAACACGTACACGAGGGGAGCCCGCTTATCGCAGACGGTAAATTAATTTATCACTTTTGCCAGCGCTGCTGGAGTCAATTTATTATTCGAGTATAATTCTTGTGTGGTTTTTATTACGTAACATTTTCGATATTCCATTTTGAAAGGAGTTCAAAACAATATCTTACGTCGTTTTTATATCTAATTTTAACTTTATTCTTTTACTCACGGACTGCGCGATAAAAAATTGCACTTTAAATCAGACATTTTTATGAAAAAGAATTGCATTGCGACGGCTATTTAGCTCACCTCAGCACCAATCAAACGCACGAGCGACATCTTTGTATTGTATGCGACGCAACAATCAAGTATGACAAAAGAAAAAAGGCAAGAGCAAGCAAGCGACTAACCAAACCGGTGGCTTTACTAGAACTGAACAACGCAAACGTGTATTTTAATTCATATGGTGTGATTTGTTTAAAACGATTCTCATGGGTGTTGAATAAACATAGTGGAACAAAAACGACCCAGTCGCAAAACGTCGCTTACTTCATGCATTACATTTTTTTTATTGTATAAATTACACAGGTCTGCAAATTTTAACTCTTATTTCCCCTTTTGGATTTGATTGCTGATCTTGGGGTATTTTGGTGCGTAGTTACGGATATGTATTTGATTTTTCCTATCACTTTGAGTTTTTTAAAAAATCGTTTTGTGTGAATTTAAAAAAAAGACTCTTTGCTGAGGTATTTTTATACCCTCACGTTTAAAAAACGTAAAAGGGGTATATTCATTTTGTCACTCCGTTTGTAACGCCCATAAAGAAGCTCGTTAGGTATAGAAAAATATATATTCTAGATCAGCATCACCACCCGAGTCGATTTAGCCATGTCTGTCAGTCTGTCCGTCTGTCTGTGATCACGATTACAGCGGTAATTTGCAAACTATCCTCACGAAATTCGATATACAAGCCTGTATCTAAAAAATAAAGATCAAGTACGAAAATGAGCCGAATTGGATGAAAACCACGCCTACCTCCCATACAAAGTGACTATCAAAACGGTAAAACCATATGAACTTTGATATAAAACATGCACTCGGTGTATGAAATTCAACCAAATCGAGTGAAAACCACGCCCACCTTCCATACAAAGTGACTATCAAAAAACAAAAGCCAATATTTTCTGTTAAAATTATGACGAAAATGTTTTTATACATTTACATTTTATAGACTGATTAAGGCTTTGAATATACACTATGGTTCGGCAATGAGGGTATTATAATTTCGGCCAAGTTGCAGCTCATTTCTTACTAGTTTTTTATTTCAATTAAGAAAAATTTACATAACTTTAAAATATTAAAAAAAATAAAGGGAGAATAATAAATATATTAAAAATATTAAATACTTTTGTGGTATTTCGATTTTTTTCACCGAAGCTCCGATTGTGAGATTTTTGCTTGAAATTCCGAGTTGGATCATCTCGCTTTAACAGCCAACAATAGTCTGCCATCATGTTTTTATCCCACCTATCCAAGTTCCATCTCTTTCAAATCCTGGTAAAATCTTTTGCCTTGCTCTTCATTTACAGCTCCCAAGTTATCAGGAAAATAGTTTAAATGAGAATTAAAGAAATGAAGTTTAATGCTCATCGAGCATCTCATTTTGCCGAAATTTTCAATCATTTTCTTCACCATTTTCACAATTTTTCCACAAAATTTTGTATTTTTCAGCGCTTGAATTGCTTTTTTGAACACATAGCGTAACCACTCATAGCAACGGAAAATTATAGCGTACATTTGTGTTACTGCTCTAAACGTATAATTTAAGGGCTGAAAATACTAAAACTACACTGAGAAAATTGAACGCCTTAAAATAAAAGAAAAAAAGTTGTTAAAAGACTGTAACCAAAATATCTTTGCTACAAGGAAAAGATCGTTGCACTAATGATTTATTCTTTAACTAAGCAACTGCTGCATCTTTGAAATAAAAGACTGAAGTACTTTGAAGCTAAATCAATCAAAACATATTTGCCGTAAAGATAAATTATTTACTATAACGATTTAATCAACAAATTTTCTTTGTTTTCTGGTAGCTAAGCATCGTTGTTTCAAACACAAAGTCTATAACTTTAAAGAATTTTTTCTACAAAATCATATTTTTCTTAAAAGTACTCACGCTTATAGTTCGCAGTTACTTTGTGGACAATATGTACTATTTATATAAGGCATTAATGTATTAATATGTATAAGTTGTAATTAGCACTAGATTAAATCGTATGGGTTAAGGGTCAAGGGGAAGGGGGAGGGGGGTGGGAAGGACAATAGAGAAGGGGTGAGTAATAGAAAGAAAAGGCGGACATACAAAGGTAGTATTAAGGAAATCGACTTTTTTAAAGACGTACATCTTGTCACAAGAATTTAAGTCTTTGATATAAAGTATATTTTTCATGGGAATTTAACAATCTTTGTGCCTTTGCCGTAAGGATGTTTTATCTTTGGGCACAATCTAACCAATAAAAGTCTTTGTGACAAAGTGTATTTTCTTTGGTTTTACGATTTTTTCCCCTGAGTGTAGTCAGTGTCGTAAAGGCTTTAACCCTCTCCTAACGATTTAAGTTAATTTCTATAAAAAATGAGGCTAACTAGAAATGAGGTCTTGAGCAAATAAATCAAAAATCTAAATTTTTTTTTTATAATAATGGTATGTCACTTAGTTAATTAAGTCATATTTAACTAATTATTTATGAGAACTTATTCATTGGTCTGCAACCATTCAGTGCAATTTTTGACTTATTAGAAACGATTTAAATAAAATATGAATTAATGACTAGGACGGCCTAGGTAATTTTTGTAAAAATAAAAAACTATGCTAAATAACTTTAAAACCTGACGTGATGGAATTTTTTAAATATTTTTCTCTAAATAGCGCCCCATAATCTATCTAAATCAATCATCAAAACTAAAAGGGGGGAAAACCATTGCAGACCTGTACTTATTTACGTATATAAATTACATTATTTCAGCTGTACTGAAAAAAATATTTTAAATTAAGTTTGTTTAACAATTATTCAATTGTTAAAAAGCTTTTTTAATTTAAAAGAAAAAAGTAACAATTTTTTTAATTTTTGCCACGGTACCACTTGATACACGTAGAAAAATAAGAACGTGCTCCCACACATCAGTTCAAACAATGGCGTTTTTAAGCACTGAAAACATCGTTTAATAGGTCATCTGCCGTATAGTCTTGATTTGGCATCCAATGACTTCTTTTTGTACTCGCACATAAAGGCCAAACTAAGTGGACAACGGTTTTCGAAGCCAGAAAAAGCCATTAGATGGGTTTAAAAACTATATATATATATAAGAAGTATCTTTAGCGAAATGGTATAAATTATGATACGTCAAGATAAATGGTTCCAACGCATGCAAAAATGTATTAATCAGGAAGGAGAATGTATTTCGAAAAATAAAAAAGAAAAAACTTCGGTCTTTATATTTATTCCCCTCATATATGTAGTAACCCTCGTATCATGGCTTATATAAGGTAAGAACTTGCTTTGGAAAGTAATATCATTTCTGCCTACAGGGATGTATTAATTCATATGAAAGAAGAGTAGCAAATGCCCAAAGCGAATGAGAGAGTGAAATTAAATTCTCCTAAGGTCAACCCAATCTATGCCCAACTAGAAGAAGGCGAGCCCACAGAGAGCGAATAAATCTATTAGTTACTATTCAAATTACAGTCACGTAAATACATTCATATAAATTTAATATAATTTTTACAACAAATATTTACACAAATCATTAATGCGCTCTTTGTATTCTCATGAGTATTTATTAAAATATTTAACTTAGCTATGGAATAAACTAAGAAAAGTGTCGTTGTCTTGTTGGCAATGTTGATCTTATGCCAATGTCAATGTCAAGAGAATAAAATAAAATAAAAATTAATTTAACAAATAATTTTGGAGAGTTTTAAAGCTATAACTATAGTTAGCTTTGAAAGCGAAAGCGTTGGATGCTACTTACAGTCGGTCAGTGCCGGCAACAACAACCTTAACAGTTTTGCGGCTCTAATACACAAATGTACATAAATTAAATGCAGATATTTTTCGATGAAGTTTAAGGGTGAAGTTTAGTTCCCTTGAGTACCTTTTTATATAAATCGCTTTATGCATCAAAAACAATTCTGACTCGAAACCTTGAATTTATTTTTGGAAGAAAATTTTTCTAAACGTGAGAGCTTCAAATTATTGTCCTATTAACTTGGTTCTAGATAAATTTTAGAATTTCGGTTTTGACGTGACAACGTTAGGTTTATTGCGCAGGTTCCAAAAAATTTGAAAAAGGCATGTTTCCAAAATGCATCGGCGTTGCATATATTTGTCACTCGCTCAGTGTGGGTGTTAATATTAAAATAATGGTACAACACTAAAGGTTAATTTTTTGACTTTATGACAAAAATAAAATCAAAATTAGAGACGTTTTCACTACGCGGAGGGAGCTGCTAAAGCAATTCAATCTAAAATTTGTTACATGGAATTATAACACGCTTTGTACTATAGGTGTTACAGTTAAAAATACTAAACGTCAGTAAAAGTTGGCTCTTAGTTCTTACGGCGAAAATAGAAAAAAAAATTCACGACGTCTTAAAGCCGCTTAAAGAACCGCTCCACGATTGAAAATGCAGATTTCATGTAACGGCGTTGCATCGAATTATTACTCGATGAGTATGGCTGAGTTCCAAAACGTGTTTATACAAAGCATCAGTGTGGTTTTTCTTCGAATTTTTGCTTTGTAGATTCACTAAAACTGCGCAACTGGATTGTTTTTTTTAAGCAAGCTTTGGTTGCGCAGTTTTGGTGAATCTAATAAGCACCAATAAAAAGAAAATTCACTGATGCTTTGTGTAAACGCGTTTTGGAACTCAGCCTATATTCTCTACGATAAATGGTTTAAAATGCAAATGAAGAATTTGTACTTAAACTTATGACAAAAATAAAGTAAAAAATTATGACGTCGGCAGGTCGCTCGCTTAGGTAGCAACTCAAGAATGATAGAAACAAGATTACGCGTTCCGCAGTCCCGTTATCTAATGCTCTCTTTCACAACTGAGTGCATGACGTCACACAGTACTTTTGCTTGACAAAAACGTATGCAAATGTGCGATCTCTTATGCAAATTGAGGAAATTGAAAATAAATTCTTTCGAAAAAGTAACGTAAAAATATCTACTCTTCTGTATAAAAATATGAATATTTTCGTATACGAAAAATATGAATTTTTTAAACTTTCAAGATTTTTATCTCCTAAACTATTCGAGACTGACAAAATTTTATTATACCAATAGGTTAAGGAGGTTTATATACATATCATAAAAATAAGAAAAAAATATTTAGGCGTGGGTGTGGGAGTAAAATTATTCCAAAGTCTGACAATATCGCTTGTGACGTCATGCTCTCTCTCATTTGCGAAATGCGAAATTAAATGAGATTGATTTCGTATCTCATGAGATTCTCATACGATTAATTTTTTCTCATACGAAAGCCGTTACGTTCACGGATGCGGCGATTCGGCCCATGGTTTCTATCATTCTTGGTAGCAACTAATGTTGTATTCTTGCATGAGATTATAACTCGGCGAATAGAAGTGCTACAGAAAATTTTATTTATTTAAATTTAAAGTATTAGGACAAGGGCTTGTCTAAGGATAAGGACAAGGGTTAGAAAAATAATACCAGGATTAAGACAAGGAATAGGCCAAAGATTTGGACAAAGATTAGAGAATGGAATTAGACAAGATTTAGGACAAAACTTCAAACAATGATAAGTAAAAAAACTAAGACAAGGATTGGGACAAGGATTAAGAAAATATTAAGGCTCATTTAAAACGATATTAAGGTCGTTTAGGAAACAGATAAGGACAAGGAAATGAACAAGCATTTGGACACATTAAGGAATATATCTCGAACAAAGTTTGGAAAAATAAGTAGAATAAGGATTAAGAAAGGGATTCGAATAAGCATAAGGTCAGGAATTTGGGACATGCATTAAATCAAGTGTTTGAATAAGGATAAGGATGGCGACAAGGTTTGAATTCAAAGGAATAGAAAATGAAAAGAATAAGAACAAGGATAAGGATACGCTGTCATATCAAAACATACGAGTGTGTCCACAATACAGCCAAATTATTTATTTCTTAATGTGAGGGAACAAGAAGAAGTCATTGGGTGCCAAGTGGAGAATGTAAGGCCGATGAACTATCAATTCCACGTTTTGAGTGTTCAAAGACTCTTTTGTTTGATCTGATACTTATGAAGGAATTGGTATTGTCGTGATGGAGGATCGCATTGATGGAAGATCGCATTGTAGTGATTCTTTCGGTGGTTGGTTTCCCAAATTCTCCGAAGACTTCCGAAGACGACAAACAAATTGTTGTGTATTATTCAGAATAAAAATTTCTCGTTGCTCAAGTGATCAAATGGTAAAGTTGCGACATGACTGGTTTTTTTGAAGAAACTGACAACAATTTGCTTTCAGCTTCGTCAGAAAAACCCGAGCAAGTGTTGTCCACGACCCAAACAATGGATTGCTGCTTTTTTCGGGCTCACAAGCGTAGATCCATGACTCATCACCTGTAGTGATGTCGTAGACGTACATATTTCGAACCACTTCCGCAGCATTTTTTTCAGCATTTCCTTGCACCAATAGGAATGAGCATCACTTTTTTTGAGCAACGGCCAAATTATGGGGTATCTAACGAGAACAAATCTACCTGACGGCTAAATGCACATGTAAATCGAATGTTTGCTAGTCTGTCTAATGCCCAAGGATGACTCCATCTCTCGGTATGTCACATGCCGATGTGCTTCCAACAACTCACGCACAGCATCGATGCTTTCTGCCACTACAGCCATCTTGGGATGACCTTCACGAAATTCGTATTGAAGAAAACAACGACTGCACCAACCGAACTCATTGAACCAACCTTTTACAGTCCCTGGGTATGGTGCTTCATCACCAAAAGTTGAACTAAGTTGATCGATTCATCCGTTTCTTGTCAATCCACGCCGAAAAATCATCACCCGAAAATTTTCACGTGTTAACTCCATTTTTTTTTTTTTTTTTTTTGCTGAAATACTCGTAGAGTTTTCAAACCACCGTAAAAAACACAATAAGCGCATATACAACAAATTGCTTGGTGTTACCAAGGAGCAAGTCTAAAAAAGCAGCCCTTGTACATTTTAGTACTTTTTTGCAAGGTCTTAATACTACGTTTACATATGAGGATTAAGAGAAAGAAGATTAGCCTAATCTCCTACTGTTATCTCAACTGTTTACATTAGCGTGATCGAGATTAACTTTGACCTTTCGTTGCTTTGTTTTGTTTTATGTATTTACCTGCAACCATGTTTTTATGTATTAGTTGTTGCAGCCATTTTCTTCACCGGACAATTATTTGTCATTTCATTTTATTACTTCTTTATAGTGTTGCTTTTTTTAAGGAATTATCGCTGTTCAAAGCGTTGCAAACCTTTTTTGAGGAGGTTAGCAAGTAGATTAGTTTCTAATCTCGTTGCGAAGAGATTAACTTTTGTAAGGCTAATCTCTTAAAAATCAATAAGATTAGCGAGTTAATCTCCTCAAAGGACTTAATCTCGATGTATTTTCTATATGTAAACGCACTATAAGAATGGTATAATAATAAACAAGGTAGCATTGACGACTGCTTACTTCTCTTCTGTAAACAACTTCTGATGTCAAAAACAGCTGTTTGTCTGCGGCTGCTGAAGTTGTTGTTCTTTATCACTTGAACGTTTTCAACATTGTTTGTATTTTCAATGGCCGATTGTGAGCGTTCTCTTTTTGAGTATATTTTTTGACAGAAGATGGTTTCCCAAGCAACTGTCAATGCTACCTTGTAATTATTATTTGTAATTATTATTCCATCGTCTGAAGACATCGCGACCTTACGGTCAATACGTTCACCGTATGGCTTAGTAAAACGCTAATTAATGCAACCCTGTCACATAAAAAGAAATTCGCTCAAAAAGGCATTGCCAGTTCCAAAGTTCAAAAGTCAATTCAAAATATAAACAAACCGGCAAAATTTCCCTTATTTTTTCGATGACAGCCACTTGCTCAGGCGACATATACATATACATACGTATATAAAAGGACGTACTACAGGTCCTTTTTATTGATTTTTTGCAAAATCAAATTGACAGGAAAACAGCGAACAAGTAGAAAAACTTTGACAATTCAGTTTGGCAATGAACACTTCGAAGAGTACACACAAAATTTACAAATAAAAAAAAAGGCTAGAAACGCAGAAAGTGATGATAATGAGTGAAAATTTTTCTGAAAAAATAACAAGACATTTACAAAAAATGCAGAAACATAGAAAACAATTAACACAATAAGAATTGAGCAGAGAACAAGTAGTTATAGTTATATTATATTTAGTATAAAATACAATAAAATTAATGGGAAGAAAAAATGAAAAATTGAAAAAGTGAAAAAGTGAGAATATAAATCAAAATGTGAAAAATTTTAAAAAACTTAGAGTTATAGCAAAACAAAAAGTAATTTCGAAGTATTATGTAGTATTTGAAACAACAACATAAAGAATTTATTATGGAAAAATATAATCTTTGAGAGTAAAATTGCATTTTAATAGCAACATAAGGTAGTTCGAACCATAAATTTTTCGCACTTCCACTCACTCCACATAAACTGTTCAACTTTAACGTTAGGCAAAATAAAGAAAAAAAACCTACCCCACAGTTTTCATTAACGTAACAATGTATATACATGTATGTATATAAACTGTATATATATAGCTGTCTGCAGAAACTGTATGTGTAAAACTAAAGAAAAAAAGTTAAACAACAAAAACAATAACAGCAATTAATTAAAGTTTTCGTGCAAACTATAAATTTTCACTTCCCTCACTTAACAACGGCTACGGATTAATTGAATACAAGTATATGTACATACGTTATAACGGTTTTGTTAAATCGATATTAGAAACATCAAATTGCACTAACCTCAATTGTTTTGCACAGACATATTAACATGAACACAAACCTACAACTTAACTGTTTTATATGCTAGAATTACGTAGCGAGGAAAGTGTAGAATCAAATCAAGCCTTCACGTAAATCCTTTAAGAAACTCTTTTCAAAATGTACAAAACAATACGGCACGGTGAGAACAGTCTGCAGTATACGATACTGCCACAAAACGATGATTTCCGCATTGAGGGCAAACTGAGCAGCGCCGAGGGTAAAGTTAAAGGTTCCGGCAAGTCACGTAAGCCGACCAACAAACGTCCACGGCGTCGTTCGTTTTTTGCCTACTTGGGCTTGATATTTGTTTGTACTGTGATTGTGGGTGCTATACTGATACCGTTTCTGGTATCAGCTGAATGTTTACCCATTCCGACCGAATGGTTTTTGAAAACAAAAGCTGCCTTAACGAGGAGCAAAGTGGCTGCAAGTACGGACGCTCATGCTGGTGAAGCTACTGCTGCTGGCAATGTTGATAAGCTGATTAAAATCATCAATAAAGATGGCACTGCCAAGGTGCTTATTTTGAGTAATAACACAAGCCATACCATAAGTTTAAATACAACAAATACGTCAAATAAAACCAATGTTTCAATAAATACCCAAGCATATCCGGATTCAAATACAAGCAATAACCTAAGCAATTCAAATTTAATAGCTAATAATGCTACGGTACCAAATGCAGCTGGCAATGCTGCCTTACCGATCGCAGTCGAAGAAACGGAAAATAACGGACCAATCATGCATGAAACGGAAATGCCGCCACAACTTGAACACTTGACGCCCGCTAGTGTTGTAGCCAGCAATGGCTTAAATAACGACAATATTAATCAACCGACAATTCAAACGGAGAACTTTGTTACCGAGATACGTTTTGATGCTGCATCCCCAGCATTGCCGCAACACATGTCAGCCGTGGTGCCTACCATTGTGGTGACCACAATGCGCACTCAAGACATAGCCGCTAAGGCAAAATCGCGCCTAACTGTGCGTCCAACTTCATCGCTTAGCGCTGCTAATGTAAATTCACCACGCTTGTCTGCAACTGGCAACTTTGGCGCTCAAGCGGCTGGCGCACCAGCTATGCCCACAATTGTTACGCGCATCATACAAGTACCGCTGCTCAAGTCCGCCTCCAAGAAGCCCATCATACCACCCGTGCTGGCAAAAACAAATTCGCAATATATTTCTGTGGCACATCAAGATGGCGATGGAGTAGCTGCTGCGGCATCGGACTCCACAGCAGGCGATGATACCTTAAATCTAACGGCCGCCATTTCTTCATCAACTGCTAAAGCTAAGTCCAGCACCAAATCCAATTGGATTCATACTCACTGGCCTTATATCGATCCGTCGACCTATGTTCAGTGGAATGTACGTGTAAACTCGGGCTAATTTTCTTGTACACATGTAATTTATGCTAATTGGTTTCATTTTCGTTTTTTTTTTTTTCTTTACTTTCTATGCATTTCCCCTCGTTTACACTTTAAAGGACTATAAGGCCGAGGATAGCGTTCTTTTGCCAGCTTTGCTTGGTTTTGCCTTAATTTGCATGTTTCTGATTACTACCGTGTGCTTGGTGACACGCAACAAGTGCACGATTGTTTCGTCCGCAAGAAAGCGTAACCGTAACGTAAGTAATTTCACGGCAAACATATTTATAGCAACTATGAATGTTTACCATATCAACTTAATATTATGATTGCATAACATAGATTGTATAAACAAAAAACAAAAATTACAGAGTGATGTACTGAACACATTGACGACGACAGCGACGACAAGCTGTCAAATAAGGAATAATTCCATATCGACGACACGACATTAGACTAAAACCTCTCCATAAGAAATACATGTACAAAAATATGACAGATTTCGAAATGTCGTTATCGTCGTCAATGTGTTCAGTGCATGAAATATAACGTTATAAGTGACTAGCTAGATTTGTTGTGCCACCCTGATTTTTTGAGACAAAGCAACGTTAAAAAATTAAAAACCCATTGAAGCGAATGCTCTCTCATTTGATGAGATAAGCAAACCAGTGTTGTCAGAGAGACGAACTGAAATTTACCACTATTTGGAAAAAAATTTACCGCTTTCGGAGAAAATTTACCTTTCCCAAAATAAAACAATTAAAAAATTTTTAAATGATTAAGAACCGCTTTAATTTTGTTGTTAGTATACATATATTTATCTCTCACCAACAAGTTGACCGTTAACTCTTGACATGTATAAGCCGAGACTTACCGACTATTTTGTTTGCTATTTTTGAATTTAATTCAATTGTTTCTTTTATCCCTTTTACATTGGTCAAGAATTGAAAGCAATTTTTTTGACGTTCTCTTTTGAACCCAAAAAGTTAACGGTACAACACAACCGTCAATTTTTTCCCCGTTTCTTCTCAGCCAATTCGCCGCAATTAGCCTTCAAACTCAAAAAATTGCTTTCAATTCTTGACCAATGTAAAATGCATCTTTGTTCAGGAACTAGAGATGGATAATTCAGATTTTTTTTTTGTTACACAGGAGATGAAAAGAATATTAAACTACTTGTGAGTATGTTCAGAGAGGTAACGGTACTCTCAATAACTCAAAACATTACCAAGTCTAAAAAAATTATTATTTTCGTAAAATTTACCACTTTTGATCATAAATTACCTTTTTTACCTCTGCCCAAGAAATGAGTCGAAGATTACCTCAACTAGGGGAATTTACCTCAATCCGGCAACACTGGAGCAAACTCTTATTTGATCCGAATGTTGCTTCATTTTTTTAGAATTATTCAAAATATTGACCAAGTTTAGAGTAAGTAGAAACCAGAGATTTTCATGAGACCATTGGTAATTTTTTTCCACTCGAATAACATTCGCCGTCAGCCACAATCGCACATACTGCTCGAGTTCGTAGGCAACGATTGCTGCCAAGCACATTTTGTCACGATTGCGAATTGATACGAAGGCAGCACTATTCGCGTATTCATTTTAACACTTTGACTACCATTAGGACACCGGTGGCCCTTTAGAATCTTTCAGTGAAACTATGCAATATTTTTTTTTACAAGTTATCATTCAAAGGGGAATGAATGTGGCTTTAAGAAAACACTTCATTTTCAAGGTTTATTCATCCTTTTGCCTACCAGACCACCCCAAAGTCGAAATATCTTTACTTTTTCTTCGCCTTCTTCTTGCTGCAATATTTTGGGGGTAAGAGGAACTACAGGTACAAAATTTTTGGAGAAGTTGCGGGATCCTCACACTTTCAGGAGTTGGTTCAGGAGCGGTCGTGAAAGGGTTAATGCATAAGACACATTCGTAGCTCATATCTTGGCGAACCACTCAAAACGTCATTTGAATGCACTCAAGCTGTTCTTTGGTAAGAACTATAAGCTTAGCGCTGCTACATCCAAAGCTGTGTCCTCGTCCTGTCGTATGTCTGACGTATTTTACCTTTATAAAGTTTTTCATCATAGCTCGAAAATTATGAATCAGGTTACGGGGCTTTATTTCGAAATTAAAAAGTCGAAATCCCTTTTAACAGACGTCATTTCTACTTGAAATATACACGGTGTATCAAATAATAGCCCAGGCAGACTTTAGAAAACGTAATTAAAACACGATTTCTGTTTATTTTTCGGAGTTTTTATTCAAAATATTCTCCTCCCGATCAATACACTTATTGCAGCGATTCAATAGTGATTTAAATGCCTGTTCTAGCTCATTTTGCGGAATTGCCTCCAGTGACCGTGTCGTAGCTTCTTGAATGGTCGTATTGTCCTTAAAAAAGCATCCTTTCAAATTCACTTTCAATGTCGGGAACAAAGAGAAGTCGCACGATGTCAAATCAGGTGAAAACGGTGAATGATTTAACACATTCACTTGATTTTGAGCCAAAAATTAACGAGCATTGATATTGTGCAAAAAAGACGAACTTTCTGCATCGCGATATTCAGATCGAATACTACAAATTCTGGGCATCAAACGTTTCAAAACTCCAAAATAATATGCGGCAGTAACTTTTTTACCAGTCGTCATGAAGTGTTTGTGGATAATTCCTTTGCTATCGAAGAATATGATGAGCATCCCTCTGGGAAAAATTGGAAAGCTTCCATATGGAAGTGATTTTGAAACATTCCTCATCGTATTTTGGAAACTTATGTGAAGTTTTAAATTGATATTGTTTCCAAATCGCTTTCTTAAGAATGTGTGTGGAAACAGTAGCATTGGAAGTAAAGTAAGAAACATTCCTTATCGTATCTTTTAGAAACTTATGGAAAGTTTTAAATTGATATTGCTTCAAAACCGCTTCTTAAGGAATGCATGTAGAACTTTTGATTGTTTTTAGGCAATTTCAATTTAAATTTATTTCCAACAATAAAATCTCGAATAATAAGTAGTTGAGTAGGTAGCGTGCTTGACTGCCAGCCCTGAAGTCCCGGGTTCGAATCCCGGCCTGGCTAACCATTTTTAGTTGTTATTTATTTGTTGTTGTTTCCACATTATCTTTCAAGACAATGTAGAGGAATGTTTCCACATGAATTTTTAAGACAGTGGAGAGGAATTTTTCCCTCCAATGACATAGTTTGTATAAAAAGAAATGGAGTGTCTAACGAAAGGGAATGCTCCTACATTTTATGGAATGCTTATATCCGCAAATGTTTCCATTTCCCATTGAGATTGTTTTGATTTTTTAAAGAACTTTTCGTGTTTTTTTTTTTGCTTTTGGTGAATTTTTTGACTTTCATTCAAAACTTTGACGCTTGGTTTGTGGATGTATTATAAACACCAAGTTTCATCACCCGTAACAATTGCTTTCATTAAGTTTGGATTATTTATTGGGGCCGCAACGACATCTCCGGAATGTCTGGGACTCTCATCAATTTTTAATCATCATTCAATGTGTGTGGAGCAAATTTTGCATATGCCTTTGTTTTACCCAAATCCTTGTGAAGAATTATTCAAATAGTCTCTTTGTTGATGTTTTTGGCCTCTTTCATCATTCTCACTTAAGCATTGCGGTTTTTTGCAACAGAATCACGTACTTTTTGGATAATTTCAGGCGTCTGAACTGAAATTAGCCATCCTGTTTGTTTGTCATCCTCCAGCGTCTCGCCGCCGCCCAAAAAACGTTCACGCCACTCAAAAATACCTGCTCTACTTAAGCAATCAACACCATACACTTGTTGCATCAATCAAAATGTTTCTGATGCATTTTTACCAAGTTTTGCGTGGAATTTAATGACCGCTCTTTGTGCCATGTTTGAATTTCAACATCAAACGAACACGTGCTTTCGTAAAATAATCACTATGACACATTGACGACGACAACGACGACAAGCTGTCAAATTGGAAAAAGTACTATATCGACGACACGACATTGCGACATTAGACCAAATTCTCTACATAAGAAATGTATGTAAAAAAATTTGACAGATGTCGTAATCTCGCTGTCGTCGTCAATGTGTTCAGTGCATAAATGACAAGTAACTTCATGACTTTTTGATTGACAGTCGAGAAAAATTAAAACAATAGAAAGCATGTTCGAATGCAGAGGTAGCGCTCTTGATTGCTGTGATATGGTTCGTGTACGGGATATTATTTGACACGCTGTATAATCCGAAATCTGCGTTTTAAGTCTTGCGCTTCGACAACACTAATCATTGCCAAAAAAATTTTGACAGTTCCATTCAAAAATTTGAAATTTTCTAGCACAAACGTACTCGCAACGTTTTAGTGTATGTACGTTTGAAAATTGAATTTCAGCAAAGAAATGGGATTAACACGTGAACATTTTCGGGTAATGATTTTTTACGATTTTCAACGTGGATTGACTAGAAAAGAATGCAGAAAATCAACTTAGTTCGACTTTTGGTCATGAAGCTCCACACCAGAGATAATGAGATGGGAAACTTCGTTTCTATTGTGAATTCTGTTGATTTTGACAGATAAAAATGCTTGTTCTTCAGTTGTTTTTGCAATCACGTATTGTGTATGTGAGTTCACCTCATATTTGTCAAAAATAGGTATTACACCCAAAAAAGTCTTCCATATTTAAAAGAAAATTGTTTTAAGCTGAGCAAGAATATTGTTAATAATAGTCGATAAAGAACTTTTGTTAACATAGAAATGTTAGTTTTGTTTATCTAATTTGTGGAGTTACTTTGATAACAGACAAAAATATTTTTGATAGAAAAAAATTGAATTTAAAATGAAAAAATTGTTCTATTTACAAGTGCTGTTGTTAACAGAAAAACATAATTCAATTTCTTTCAAGAACAGCTATATCTTTGTTTTAAAAACTCTGTTCTAATTTTTAAATGCATGAATTTGTTTGAACAAACATTGTAGGCTAGCTTTTCCCTATGTGTAAAGTGGTGGCTTAGCTGTCGAAAGTGAGATATTCACCAGCGCTCATGTCCATCCTGAGGGGTGAATTCATCGAGAATCCATCGAGAGGGGTGAGTTTGTCATGAAATTTTACTAACACATTTATAACATTTGCATTAGTATTTACTGCATTTTAGCATATGGCTATCTCCTTTTTGCCGAAGTTTCCAATCTCTTTATCTCTGCTCCACACTCAGCGATTGTAAAACGCTGAATGAGTTCGTGCGCGGTCTTCGTTCTTTCAAGACGAGTAAGTCGTCCAAAAAAGGCTGTTGTGGCAAAAAACATCGATGCTGTGCGTGAACTTGTGGAAGCACACCGGCATCTGACATACCGTGAGATAGAGTCATCCTTGGGTATTAGTGGGACGAGTATAGATTAGATTTGAGGTGAGCATTTAGGCATCAGGAAGATTTGTTTCCGTTGGATACCCCATAATTTGACGGTTGCTCAAAAACACGTCGGTTCGAAACACGTCTATGACATTGCTAGAGGTGACAAATCATGGATCTATGCTTATGAGAGCGTTACAAAGAAACAATCCACTGTTTGGGTCTTTCAAAGTAAGTTAAACCCGACAAAAGTTGTTCGCGGACGGAGAACATCCAAGCAAATGGTTGCCATTTTTTTCAGAAAAATCGGTCATGTCACAACTGTACTACTTGAAAAGAACTATTAATGCTGAATGGTACACAATAACTTGTTTACCGGAAGTCTTCAAAGAATTGAGGAAGACCAACCACCGAAGGAATATCATCTTACCACCACGATAATGCGAGTTCCCACACATCAGCTCAGACAAGAGTTTTTGTGCACCAAAATGTGGAATTGTTGGGTCATCCGTCTTATAGTATCGGCTTGGCACCTATTGACTTTTTCTTGTTCCCTCACATTGAGAAAAAAATGCGTGACGAGCATTTTTATACTCCCGTTAAGGCTTTTAAAAACCTGATTTCGGAAGTACAACTTCAGAGTTGCAAAACTGTTTCAAAAATTGATTCAAACCATGATACAATTATACCAGGTAGGCGTGACAGTTCTTTCATCTTGCACCAACTGTCAAAACTAGTACAAATTAGAGAACGAAAAAGTGAAAAAGAAAAAAGAAACTAAAATGTACAGGTAAATGACATTTGGTAGACGCAGCTCGTGAAAAAATAGCCAGATGTCACTCCTATCTTGTAATTATTTTATCATGGTTCAAACTGATGCAAAAGTGTATTTATCATCTTTGAAAAGCAATAAAAGCATTTTCACTCATTAACCACTGTTTTTTCATTGTAAGGGGCAAGAGTTAAAATGTAACAAACGTTCTGATAAATATTTTTGTTTCGTCTTAAGAGTTTTTGCTAAAAAATTGTGAATGCTAAGGTAAAAATTAATAATGCAACTCGTGTAATCTCGTCGATAAAGGTTCCAAAATTTATCTGATGTTTACTTCTAGGGTCCTAGACCTACTCTAGGGTCGAATTTATCAGTTAGAAAGAGTCAATTGGCTAAGAGAGCAAGGTTGTAAACATAATTCTGCGAGTGTAATGCAATCATAAATAATTTGTGATCCATATATTTTTCAAAAGATTTTTCTATCTATCAATATTGTTAACTCTCTTCGCAGGACATTGAGGTAGCTGGCGCTGAAGATGCAACTCTACTTACAGCAACAAACCTATCAGATGAAGATTAAACACCCTGAGCAAATTTTGGAAAACCAAACAAGCAAATTTCGTTACTTTTTATTTCATCGCGTACTCAATACTCGTATTCAATCAAGTGTCTAATTGCTGTATGAGTATGTAATGCGTTCGAAAACATAAGGAATTTTACTAAATGACATTACAAATGAATGATGACATGAAAAGAAATGTGAACTAATTGAATGAACACTTTTTAGTTTAAAAAATATACCTTAAGACATTCAAATATAAAAGCAAACACAAATGCAATCGCTCACAAGAAACTCACAATCAGCATTAAGCTCTGTATATGTATAGACAGAAGAACATACATGGAGAGTATTAAATTTTCAAATGACATTTAAGTCAAAAAGTATTAAAAAAAAAACACACAATTTACATTAGAAAGTTTTTTTTTTTGTTTTAAAAAGTAAATCAAAAGCACAAAAAGCTTAAAAAGACTGTTTCTTAAGATATTTAATGAAAAAGTACCTTTTTTTAAGCTCATAAAGCCAATGCGTTTTTGACATTTCCAGAAATCAAATGATTTCAAACAAAAACTAAAAATTTAATAAATCCAAAAATAAATATGAAAAATTATTAGCGAGTTTGTCCAAAATTATTAAAAAGAAAAATACTTTCGAATTGCGATACTTCGTTTTGAATTTCACTTTGGAGGAAAACATGGCGTAAAATTTGGCACCAAAAAAAATTATATTTTATAAAATGCTTAAGCAATGCATTGAAATAATTTAATTTCATAAATTAAGATAGAATTTATAATAATTGCTTACAATCACTTGAAATATTTAACCCACGATATACACGCTTTCATTTAACTTAACCTTCACGAATATAAATATATTTGATATATATATTTATATAACACACTAAGTATTGAAATTATCCCCAAAAAAAAAAAAATAAAAGCATTTAATTCCGAAAATTACCACGAAAACAATACAAAAAAGCAAAAATTATACTCAAATATTTACCGGTCAAAAGTCTATAAAATATTGGAGAGCAAAAATAAAAGATACATACAAAGTATGTATGCATGTTAAATAAAAATAGCAGTTAAGAAGTAATCAGTGAACACAGAACAAAATGTAGTTGAAAAATAAAAACTATTTTTGTAAACGTGTGATAGAAAATAGCAAGTAGTTAGCTAGAGATTAATTTCGTATAAAGTGTAAATGTAAAACACAAAAGCATATAGTCACTAATTAAGTTAAATATATTTTATAAAAAATTGTCTTATTTTAAGTTACAAAGTTAAAAATTATGTTTTAAGCTTTGGGTAAAGTTTTTCCGAGTTCACTTAACTTTTCCGTTTACTCCTTAAGTTTATAAAGGTTAAAACCCATACAATCCGTTGTTTTCTTAACGTTGAGGACACATAGAGCATGAGATGAAAATTTTACATTTTGTTTCCTTGCATGAGAGCTGAACTTTGCCAAATGGAGATGTTTATTAATTGACACATTTCACTGAAAAGGATGACAGTGATAGGCTGAACACATTGCAAACGACAATAACGTTACGACACGTCGTTAATGGAGAAAGCGGTCGCGACAAGAGAAAATGCTTCCAAACCAAATCAAACAATTACATGCGTTTGGTCTTTAAATTATAAATAGATCCAAGCCGACAACGACTTCATAGTTACAATAAAGCCAAGTCGTTGCGACATAACCACAAAATATATTCTTCTTCGTCAGAAATGCATTTACAAAATAAAAGGGAATTGACACATTTCATTGAAAACGAGGACAGTGATAGCCTAAACACTAAGGTGGATTATCCCTATGAAAAAAAGTTTGCAAACTTGACCGAAACTTTGATTTACTTTAACTTGTTTCCCTACTAAAGAAAATAAAAAAAAAGTTTTGTGGTTTTTGAGAAAATAAGAGGAAAAATTGAAATATCTAGTCAAAGTTGCAATCGTAGGTAAGACAGTTAATAGAACGAATTTTTTTTTCCTCATTGAGACCATCCAACGACATTGAAAAAACAAACTTAGTTTTTTCACGATCAAAAAACAAAAAGATCATTTTGGGCAGATTAGGGAAGACCACTTAAACAAAAGTGTTGGTACTAAAGCTCTGATTATAATAGATGGATCGGAACCGAGTGAAATGTCATCGAAAAGTGACGGAATGGCTGTAAACGTAGTAGCATTTAGGGCCGTTTTCTCAATGTCCAGTTAGTCTAGCTCTTAACCAGGAGATAACTAACCATACGATAGCTAAAATCACAATTTCGGTTTCACCAAGTGCTGATTAAACAACCTCCGGTTAAATCATTAATTGTGAATTTTTCAATTGTGAATACGCGAAAACTTCATATCATCTGTCTTGTGTTTACGTTTTTTTTTTTGTGATTTTGTGCCGCGAAATGAAATAAAAGAGGATAAAAACAACGGACTGCAAAATTTTACTCCATATGAAGAAAGATTTCTCGTTTTTGAATTGGTGTGTAAAATAAATATAAAATTGTTTACTCTACTCAGTTGTTGTTCTGATTCGCAGCTAACCGGAACCACAACTTGCCGTTAACTTAATCAGCACTTAACCGACAGATAAGAATTAACCGAACATTGAGAAAACGATTTTCTGTTAACCACTGGTTAAAGTTCTGGTTAGTGCTTAACCGGACATTGAGAAAACGGCCCTTATAATAGAAACGGAAGTAAACGTTGAATTTGTATGAAAAATTTATATTTTCAAGTGATATTTCATGGCAAAACGTCAAAACGTAACGGAACGAGCGGTAAAATAAAAAATCTATAGATATCAACGTCACATGGCGCTCCGTTTCGTGTTATTATAAACACTCACATAAGAAACTCATGTAATAGATTGGAAAATGACATTTCTCAGCGTTCTGCAACGTTCCGTTCCGTCTATAGCCCTAAAAACCCTCTCAACAGAAGATTTCAAATGAAAGGCGAAATTGGAAAATTTTCTTTTGGTGACCCACCTTACTGAACACATTGCAAACGACAATAACGTTACAAAACGTCGGTAAGGGAAAACCGGGCAGCGACAGGAGAAAATGCCACCACAGCAAATGAATCAATAACATGAGTTTGGCTCTTTAAATTAGTAATAGATCCAAACCAATTACAACATCATTGTTATAATGAAGCCATGTCGTTGCGACATAGCTACAAAATATAATCTGCTCCATCAGAAATACATGTAAAAATCATCTATGATATTTTTGTAAAATATTGTTGTCGACTCCAATGTGTTCAGGCTATGAAAGTTATTGGATGACAAAGACTCCATTTTTCATTTACATCATTAATAGTATAAATTAGACATTTTATGGATTATTCGTTGGTGAATGCCGTTGGTTATTAAAAGCAAAAAACTGTATTTCCTTTTAAGAATTCTAAAATATTAAAGAAAACATATTAAATATAGCAAAATAAGTATAATTTGCATCAATACCGTCCCAAATTATAATCGCTGGAATAAAAGTTTTAGGTTTACTAAAAAAATAAAAACCAAAAATGACTGCCTCGACAATGATGAGATTCAACAGCTACCACAATTAGCAGAAATATGTTCTTAGAAGAAATATTTGTTATATATAATTTCATAAGATATAGTCTATTGTAAATCCAAATAAATAACTTACACATAAATAGTGTCTAAAGTAAAAAATGTCTTTAATTCCGAGAACTTTATTTCTCTCTTTAATAGATTTCAACCAACTTTAAAATTTTAAAATTCTTTGATATGCCTTCAAGAACCTTTCACTACATAAACTTAAGCATTGAAATTATAAAAAAAAAATGTAATAAATTTATGAAATTAAAATTGCACCGGCTTGACCAAAGGCATATTTTCATAAAATATGTTGTGCAACTTACAATCGGTGTCGGAGTCATAAGAAATGCACCGGCTCCGACTCATTTTCCCAAAAATTCCCAACAACTCCGTCGTATAATCTCCACTTTGCAGCTCAGGATCTATTGCATATGCGTACCGTTGCATTATGCTGCGATACGTTTGCAAAACTGGGCCATAATTCATCTCAGCTGTCAGTTGTGTTTGTTGCGTCAAAAGAAGTAATGGGTTTCTTAGATCTTAATTTTGTGGGAATTTATTAAAAACCGTAAAACAATTAAGGCTCAAACGGATTTATTAATGCATTGCAATAACAAAAAATAAAGCATTCAGCCCATTTCACAAGCCCAGTAGAGTGAAATCACAATAAAACAACAATCGCCTGGCTTTACGCAGATAGCTTGTACTTGAATAAAAATTATCACACACTTACCTGTCAAATATGAGGTCTTGGATTCAAATCCGAGTACTACGCTTAATCTTTTTATTTGCAAATCAAGAAAAACAGCTCAATTTGGCCTTTTGTGAATTTTTCTAACCAAAATTTAAAATACTCCGAACAAATAGTTTAAAAATGGCTTGTATTGGCGAGTTCCAAACTTTGCATGGAAAATGCAAAAAAAAAAATTAAGAGGATAATTGCGGCCTTGGTGGTCGAGTAGGTAGTGTACTCGACTGCAACCCCAGAGGTCCCGGGTTCGATTCCCGGCCATGCCCGTTCTTTTGAATTTGTAATTTTCTATCCTCATTTCTAATCAACTGAATTTGAAAATTCATCAATATTTACGAATTGAAGTTGTAGTTGATAGTATAAAAGTTTGTGGATGAGATTGCCTTATAACTTGAATTGACTGAGGTAAAGGCATAAGACTTGCCTTTGATTCAAATTCACATGTTTCTTTAGCTTTCCACCACGCTTAGAACATCCTACACATGTTTCACTTCATTTACTTTTCCTTCCCACTAATCTATCACCTCATTTTGAACCAAGGCAGACTTGACAGAATAGGTATTCCACCTAAAATCTTTGGTTCAAAGGTAAAAAAAAAAATCGAAACTTTAGAAACTCGGACGCATGAAAGCATAAACTGTGAGACAAATATACGACATCTAAAATATTTAATGGCTCTAAGACACAGGGGGTCAAATTCTTGATATATACTCTGTTTATTCGAACCCGATAGTTTAAAGATAACAGTTCTAAACCGCTAATTGGTAGTCATGATCAAAATATCAGTCCAAATCTCCTTTATTTCATTTCTTCACTGCCTCTACTTGACCCAATTTTATTTTAATTGTGAAGCTTTTTCTTTAATTAAATACAAAACTAAATAAGTTACTGAGCATAATAATTTAATAAGATAACAATTTAATAAAATTATATAATTGATAAGAAAACTACGTGTAAAAGAGACACAGCTATAATAAGGTCAAGAAAAAACTACATTCAAAACTAATTTTATGTTAAGTACTATATGTATGTATATGAGGTACTTTATTAAGAAAAATTTAAACTATTGTTATAGAGTGTAAGTGAATTAAGATTAAGTTAAATGCTTATATTTTTTCGTTTGCTTTAAAAATAATTTTGCTATAAATATGGGTCACGATTTCCAAATAATTACAATAATCGTGTTAGATGCTTTTAAACAACTGGTCACAATTTTCATGCACACGAAATGAACTATTTAAAATTTACGACTTTTCCTGTTTTCAGTACGATTTTTGAAATTTCATTTATGTATTTCACTAATATTAACTTCTTTACTCACGACTCTTCAGAGAGATCAGATGAATTTCAATATTTTTCGATGGACCTTAGTAGCAAAATTATGTTTAAGGAACTTATAAGAAAAAGCTTGTAAGCTTTCAAAGCCAGTTAGTTTGAACTTCCTTTATACTTACATTTAAACATACTAAAATAAATCAGCAGCTTTTAAGATACACCATAGAATTTATGAACATTTTTTTTAATTAGCCTTATATGAAAACAGTTATTAACCGTGTAACCGTCGCATTTCAACCTATAAAATAATTGCTATATACAATATACGAAAACAAGAATATACATATATTTAAATGCAGCCAGAACAAACAAACAAAAAAATCGTTAAATTTATATATTATTCTATGAAATTGCCACAAAAAAATTTATATATTGTTTGCTAATATATTAAAAAAAATAACTAAATTAAGTTCACTTGAAATCAATGTATAGGCTTGTTATACCATATATAAAATTTTATCTTTACATATACATAAATACATATATATATATACTTATATATAACAAAACAATCAAGCGTTTCAATCGGTTACTTTTTCAGATCATTAGAGTATAAATATAGACCAGGGTGTCAATATTGACATATTTTTGATGCTTATGTGCAAAATAAATTCTCTATCATTTTTCAGTGAAAGACTCCGGTACGTCATGCAACCTTCAAAATTTAAAATTAAAATCTGTCAACTAAAAACTTATTTATTTCTGTTAGTTCCCTCAAAATAAGTTTTAAAAGATAAATCGTTCTGTTAGTTAGCTCTGTTAGTTCCCTCTAAATAAGTTTTAAGAGATAAGTCGCCCTTGATATACATTTTAAACACAAATCTTCTGCATAATCTTCAACATTCTTGATGAACTCTCAATGTATTCTTATTTAAAGTAGCAGTAAAAATGTGAACACAATTTTTTCATCTTTTTCTAAGTTGAAAACAAAATTTGCGAAACTTTTATAGAACATTCCAAAAAAAAAAAACCAAACAAAAATATTTAACAGAGGGTTTTTAGTTAAAACTTACTACTTACTAAGAGTAAATAGTTATCTGCGCTTCAATAAGAAATCTGTTCAGGTATTGTTAACTGCCACCATACAAAAAAAATATTGGGTCCTCCGGGCCATTTTTTTTTTTACAGATCTAGTGTATTTTGGTATCAGAAAATCCGAACAAAATATCAGAAAATTTTCTTTTTATATTTCGGCAAAATTTTGAAATATTTTATTGAGGCACAACATATGTACCTCATGGCCTAATGTATACGTTTACTGTATATTTAGTGTGGATGACGGACAGATGGACATGGCTAAATCGACTCGGGTGATGATGCTGATCAAGAATACATACACTTTTCTATACCTACCACGCTTCCTTATGGGCGTTACAAACGGAGTGACAAAATTAAAGTTTTTAAAATTAAAAACCCAGTAAAGGGGTTTTTTTAATCGTGGGGGTGTAAAAATGATGCGCTAGAGATAGGTTTATGTATGCCAGGCCATGCGGAATTGAACTACGTTTACAGATTTGCATTTCCAGGTACTAATTTTAAACCATGAACTATAATGTGTAATCAAATATTGAGGCACATACGCTGTGCCTCAGAGCCTACGTAGACATTTTACTGAGGCACACCGTATGTGCCTCATGGCATTTAACGTGTTAAATTCCATTAATTGGAAAGACAGTTCTTTGTAATGTGCTAAAACATACTCTTCACAGTTCTTTGTAATGTGCTTAACCTTTTCTTATGAAATGATAATGAGTTAATGTCGCATCATCACCACTGACATTGTGACAAACAAACAAATTACAATTTTTTAACCATGTCACTCTGAGAAACAAAAATAAACGACACGGTTACGTATAACGAATACAACTTGCGGATGTGTGGTGAGCTTAATGCACTTTGTGAATGCGTCTTTTCTGATCAGCTGTTCTATTGTGAATTCACACATCTGAAAGTAAATGAAGAACTGACATTTTTCATGCAAAAGTTAAAACACGCAAGTTTAAGTGCAAATATTAATAAAAGTTTAAATTATTGTAATGTCTACAAATCCGGATAACTCTGCCAGCACCTCAACAGCGATTCCTTTGCAATGCGGTCCAGAATCCGCGCCCATCTGCATTATTGTGCTCGGCATGGCGGGCTCAGGCAAAACAACATTTGTGCAAAAATTAACACAAATGTCCTTCGAACAATTCAAGCCGTATGTGATTAATCTAGATCCGGCCTGCAGAGAGACACCCTATCATGCCAACATCGATATTCGCGACACAGTCAACTACAAGGAAGTTATGAAGCAGTACAAATTGGGACCAAATGGGGGCATTGTCACCGCCTTGAATCTTTTCGCAACAAAGTTCGAAAAAGTCGTTGAATTAATACGACGAGCCGGACAGCAAGGACACAAATGGTGCATCATCGATACGCCCGGGCAGATTGAGGTATTCACATGGTCTGCTTCGGGCACAATAATAACTGAAGCGCTGGCAACAATGTTTCCCACCATAGTGATATATGTAATGGATGTAGTGCGCTCCGTTAGTCCGACGACATTCATGTCTAATATGTTATATGCTTGCTCCATTCTATACAAGGCGCGCCTGCCCTTCATAATAGCGCTGAATAAGGTTTGATGCAGTAACATTTCAATTGACAAAAGCCTTTTTATATTGCTTGGATTATTTAGATTGATGTACAGGATCATGATTATGCCATAGAATGGATGCAGGACTTTGAAGCATTTCAAGAGGCGCTTGAGAAAGAAAAGAACTACATCAGCAACTTGACTCGCACCATGTCTCTAACGCTAGATGAATTTTATCACGATCTTAAAACTTGTGGCGTGTCCTCCAAAACAGGCATAGGTTTTAATAAATTCTTTGAGCTGATAGCAGAGGGCGCTAAAGAATATGAAAGGTAATAATAGAACACAACAGAGAATGTTCAAAACTAAACTAATTTCATTTTTGTTGTGTTATTTCACTTATATTTCAGTGACTATAAAGTGGAATATAGCAAGCTTCGTTTGGAAAAGTTAAAGCAAATGGATGAAGAAAAGGTAGCAAAGTTAAATAAGATATCAAAAAGTTCCGGCGCTGGTACTGAGGTGCAATTAACGCCTTTAGTCGAAGAGGTATGCTCTTGGTTGTTATTTTAATAAGCAGCAATAATTTTATGATGGACATTTTTTTAAGATTTCCACTGGACGTGAACTTTCTGATATATATTTGAAATATCCTGGCAATGAGAGCTCTGAAGATGAAGAAGGTCATGAAGATGATGCGCCGACTTTCAATGAAGAATTGGTTGAAGATCAAAATTTCAACCAATTCGTGAAGAATCGAATAGATTCACAAAAAGAGAAAACAAATAAAACTTGAATTTTTACGTTCTTGAAGCTTTTTATTAATTTAAAAATATTAATATGAAAGGTTGCGTTTGTTTCTGCTTAGCTGTGAGGCTACCTTGTTTATTCTATCATAAAAAATATCACCTTTGACTGACTACTGATTAAATATGTTATCGGATTAAAATGGTTTCTGTAGTAGGAATTAGGAAGACACAAGGTCTATTTCCGTACGCACACTGTGCGGAATTGTGGGACGCTATTTTCTGTTTCCGTACTTTCTGTGCTAAAAATGGGAGAAGAAGAACAAGCATAAAATCGCTCTCTCGAGCACACAAAGTGCACAGAGAGTGCTAGAACTCGAGACTTCGAGTAAAGTAAGAACAAGCATCAAGAAGAATAAGCATCAATAAGAAGAAGCAAATGTCAAATTACATTTCATAATTGTTTATGTTTTGCGATAAATAAACTCACAAATTGTGTGCCTAAAAAGAAATTTACGTACAATAAATAAATAGTAATAAATAAAAATTAAGTAATTGTTCAGTTTTGCATTAAAAATGGCTTTTAATAATTTGAGTGAAAGTGTTTTAAATTTTGTGCTGCCGTCTGCAGTCAAAATCAGCTGTTTTGTGCTCGAAACTTACTAGAAGCTGTTTCCGTACTTTTGCAACTATGCTCACATATCGTTTTTACTCTCTAGCACACGTTTTACACAAATCTTACAGAGTGTAAAGTACGGAAACAGACCTACAATTGCTAAAACGCAATAAAAACGACAAACAGAAAACATCAGATTTTTCATTGCGTCTAGATTGGCGTTTACATATTAACATTCTACAGTTCATATTAAACAAACATCAGCGGCAATCTTGTATTTTGAACTTGGCCGAAATCATATCCACGAATCCAGTGTTAACCAATTATCGTCTTTAGTAAGTACTGAATGTTTGTCAAATTTTAACTTATATGCGTTTTTAATATCATAGCAACATTAAAACTTTCAAAATGCCATAAACTATTTAAAAAACTTTTATTGTACTGCCTGCGTTTTAGTAGTAAATTAACTATTTTTTTAAGTTTTGTTAGTAAATTACTGGAATGATAAGATTTCATATACATTGGTTAAGTTCAGCAATCACAACTGTTGTGCTCAAAATGTTGAGTAAATGTATCAGAAAAATAAAATGATACCAAAAACTGACAGTTTTCACAACATGTTGAGCAGATAAGAAACTGATACTAATGCGTTCAGCAGGCCCACACTCAACAGTTACACAACTGTTGTGATTGCTGAACGTAGCCATTAACTACCCTTTAATTTTATTTTTTTAATTTAATTTTACCCTTTGCAGCACTGCTTGAGGATGTGTTTAGTTTTTAATAAACGTGCAGTGACACCTATCTGCGAGTAGAATTGATAAGAATAGCTGAATCATCTGAATCAGCTGTTTGTCACATAATCTCGTAATTTTTTTTTTTAATGCTTTAATTTGAAGAAGTTCGGAATAATTTCAACACGATTGTCAACTAAATTGTAAACGTTAGTTAACAAAATTTAAACAGTGCAAAAAACAGCAAACACAATGAACACAATCTTCCGACAAATTGTGCGTCAAAGTCGCAATGCGAACATGCTACGTTGCAGCAACTCCTTGGCAGCGCGGTTTTACAGCAATGCTACAGCAGAGCCACCTAGTTTCGACAAAGAAGCACTAGAAAAACTGGTGCGCACCAACAAAGTAGTAGTTTTTATGAAAGGCAATCCGGAGGCACCACGATGTGGATTCAGCAATGCCGTTGTACAAATTATGCGAATGCATGGCGTACAATACGACGCGCACGATGTGCTCGAGAACGAGGAACTGCGTCAAGGTAAATAAGCAGCGATTACATGTCAAACACATTGCATGGCAACGCAATGGGCTCAGCGTGAAAAGCATTAAGCTATATGCTGAAAATGATACCGTGAAACTAATCACCTTTTTTTCCTACAGGTATCAAGGAATTTACCGATTGGCCAACAATTCCGCAAGTTTTTATTAATGGCGAATTTGTTGGAGGCTGTGATATTTTATTGCAAATGCATCAAAGTGGCGATCTCATTGAAGAATTGAAAAAGGTGGGCATCGACAGCTCGCTACTCAAAGCGGATGAAGCTACAAAAAAGTAAAAGCAATAGAGAAAAATAAGCTAGTTTTTTCGTAAGGCAGGCTTGCAACCAAGCCAAACATTATGCGACACTTAAGACGTACATAGAAATAAATTAAAAGAACACACTAAAATGTAGTTCATAAAAACGAAACTTTATTATTTAATTTAAAAAAAAAAAACTAAAAACAAACTGATGTGTGCTGCAATTAGTACTGCGCTTCTAGTCTTTAACCAAATATTCAAATAAAGAGTAACTTATCAAACTTCACTTCCTACTTCTTGCGTGCTCGTTTTGCTTTTGTCGGTCCCTCTGCATTTAGCTCATCACATCTGGCAATTAGCTTCTCTATTGCCTGCTCTGCCAGCGAAATGTCATCTATTTTCAATATATCCTTACATTTTGCCACAAATTCCTCATTTATTGAAGCATTCATAATGAAGGCACAAGCTTGTGCCGCGATTTGATTAAGTCTATCCACAGGCAAATTCTGAACTTTTTTCCGTCTGCTCACTGAATTGTTGCTAGCCATAATGACGCTCTATATATATTAAAATTTATAAATAGAAATTAATCAAAATTTTTTTTAATGAATTAGAAATATTAATCGAGTCTTTCAAGTAAAAAGTACGTTTGCCGATATTTGTTAAGATACACTAAAAAACGGTTATATCACGATTAAAAACAGGAAGCTGAGTATTTTTGGTAACGGATTTTTTCAATATACTAAAATGGCAGTAGATGCGTCATTAGGAAGCAGTAGTGACAATTGTGTTCAGCGAACATAAATCGGAAGTTTCAGTGCAACGACAACAAAAATGGTCGGAAAATTTCCCCTGAATGTCTTAAGTATATATATTTTTAGTTGTTTTATAAACAATACTATATACTACTAAGAGCTTAATAGATATGAATTTAAACTTTAAACTTTATTAAAAAAAAAATTTTTTGCTCTTCAGACTCTGAATAACAGAAATTTTTCAATACTGATAATGAAAATATAACAACTGTTTGAATGAAAGAGATGACTGAACTCTATATCAGTGCATTTTTTCAATTAAATTAATAAATAAATAAATAACTGGCCATTTCAGCCCTTGAAAGGACTTTGACCTAGCTTCTTATGATCAATTGTGTTGTGCGTGTTATTAAGTTTGTACACAATTGACCGAGAAAGGGACCTACATGTTTAACGCCGACTCCGAACGGCGATGAACGGAATGTTCTTATTCTCAAGAAGCTTTACATGGCATTTTTATTACTCGCTGAGGTTTGCCATTGTCTGCAGAGAGGTGGCGACCGTACAGAAAAATTATTTTAATTCAAATAATTTTATGTCGCAGCTGGGATTCGAACCTGGGTCTCCAGGTTCTTTGACATAGCGGCCACGCACTTTAACCAACTACGCCACGGACGCAATTTTTTCAATTATTGATTAATATTCCAATCAATTTTTTCATTTGCATTGTCTGTCGTTTACGCATTGCTACTATTTCGAATTGCTATTTAAGGAAGCGATTTGGAAACAACATCAATTCAAAACTGCCCATAAGTTTTCAAAAGATACGATGAGTAATGTACCCCCATCGCTTCCATTGCTACTATTTCCATATGAATTCTTAAGAAAGCAGTTTGGAAGCAACATCAATTCAAAACTACCCATAAGTTTCCAACAGATACGATAAGGAATGTTCCCCATCACTTCCATTGCTGCTTTTTCCACATGAATTCTTAAGGAAACAGTTTGGAAACAACATCAATTCAAACCCACCGGCAGTGTCTTTGTCTAGGGATCATTTCACGCAGCGGTCTCCCCCTGAAAAACCAACCAAAGTATCATTCACTACTCTCGACTGCAATCGTAAGTACTTGAGCAAGTAGTGGTCTTATTCACTACAGTGCCGTCGTCAATACTGAAAATCAATGCTTGATTTTATTAAGACAACTGCACTATACATAATTCATTTGCGGCGAATGGGCAATAGAACATTTATAAAACAAACTTTATAAAACCACACGTTTACAGAGCTCAAAATATTGCTTCTGGAATATTGAAGAAGATCCGAAAACTCTTGATATGCCTAGGTATCTCTTATCTTATAAAAAATAAGATACATTAATTTTTGAATAATTTTGTTTCAGTTATGTTTATGGCTCTGTGTTAATACATTTTGGCAATATGGCGTAGTACCAACTCCCATACAACTAGAAGATTTAAAACCCTAAAACTTGACACATATAAAAGCTTCAGTCTCAATATGGCATTAGTTCTAAAATTGGGAGCTGAGGTAGACATTATAAGACAAATAACTGGAGAAAATTCAGTGGGATTGAGTCTTGCGAGTAAAACCTCCCATTCAAGTATGAAATTTAAAATTTGCTATTTTTTTTTTTGTTAAGCCTCCGCTTCATTTAAGACCACATATTTTCTATTGAATTCACATCTGGACTTTGGGACATCCAATCAAACCGATTTATACACCTTTCATCCTTGAATTTTTTAATCCAAATGTAGTTTTGGCAGACTTTAGCAAACCCCATTTGTTATATTTTTACAATAATAGTGCAACGAGGTTTTGTGTGATTATTTTTAACTTTCTGAACACTTTGACCCGGAAGCATCCATTGACATAAACTTTTGCTGGATGTTTAACGATATCAAATTGTTATATTTTTTGTCCATGCTTCTGATTATAAACAAAAAATATAAAAAAATCTGAAAGTATGATATTGATCTAATCCCGGTCTTAATTCTGTTTTGACTAACGAAGCCTCTTTTCAATATGTTTTTGGTTCGGTAGCAGTTTAGATTTGGTATACCCGCTTCTGATGCCAGATTCTGTAAGACTTTAACGTATTGAGTTGGTAGACCCTTTAATTATTTTTCTGCACATTTTTCTTTTACCCTCTAATTGTGGTGTTTACGAATCAATTTATAAATTTCTTTGTTTTCCTTAATGATTGTAGCTCCCCACATTCCTGACTTATCGACGACATTGCCGACATTCCTAATCTCTTTATTCACTTTTTCACAAATGGCGCTGATTTTTTTAATTTTTTTTGCTGCCGACTTACAGGGTTATACAGAGTCAGGAGGCAAAAAAGATGATTTTTCAAGAATTTTTCTTGATTTTCCTGAATTAAAGTCTTATATATAGTCCGAATTTATAATCAAATTGATTACATTTTTTACTTAAAATGCTTGTCCTTTGTGTTTTTTATGTAATCGATCTGACATTTTGGCTCAATGTGCAAATAGTATTATAGATTTTTTATTTTTTGCACCAGATTTTTACTATTTTTTGGTATAAATTGTTAGAAAATAATTTTTTTATTTTTAACATAATAATTTCATATTGTTTTTTTTTTATTTACTTTTTTGCTTATTTAAAAATGAAAACTTGGGATTTATATATGTTTCATCAATTTGATGACTTGACTATTACTTAGGTATTTGCATTGAAAAAAGGAATCCGGATAAGGGTTAACGTAAAAATTCATAAAGCTTAACCAAAATAGACGAGACGATAGCAACTTGACGAGCGTCTGTACTCGTTATGGCTATTTCAACATTTAGCCCAAAATGGAAAGTTATCCAACACAAGGAGCTGTTCTTTACCATCCGTACAATGATACCTTTTAAGTTTGCTTTCATATTTTTTATTTGTAAAAATAATTACTTTTAAAGCTTCTGCAGTCGATCTCTGGAAGCTCCTTTAAAAATGTATTTTTTAAAGACGATGAGCACGATATCTCTGAACTGGATCACCTGAAGTAAAAAAAACAAATAGGCATTTAGTCGAAGAAATAAATAAAATATTAATTTTTAACAAAATGGCGTCCTCGCAATAAAAAAACATTTTTAACATAGCCTTAAATTTGTTTAAAAATAAAATTGTTTTTTATTCCCGACTACGTATAACCCCTTATAATCTTTTAGGGCCCTTTAAGGCCCTTTAGGGACTAAAAAAACACGTTCGAATCGCTGTTTAAAACTGCTCTCATTACGTAATGATGGTATACGGAAATATACTGAGGGAATGAAAACAATGCTCGATCGACAATTAAATGCGGAAAATGATTTTGATACAAACATGTGTTGCTATAAAGTAAAATAATTAAATTAAAGCAGTTGAACACGTAGAATTACCTAGAATTTCGATGAGAAAACATGAATTAATAAGGGGAAAATAAAAGTAAAAAAATTGTATTTTTCGCAAAATATTGCGTGAAGCTACTTACTATCAAATTTTTCATATCCGATCCGATGACAGACTCGGAAACCTCAGATAGTATCACCTCGGATATTCTGGATTTTAGTGAGAAGTGCGAATAAAAGACGTAATAGATTAAAATACAGTTCAAATCTTTTCAGTGGATGAACAAAATTAAATTTGAAGTCTTCAGGATAACATCATTATTTAATTTAATATATAAACTTGAATTGTGTTAAGCAAAAATTAATACATTTTTTTTTTATAGAAGTTTACATAAATATATGTTTATAGTATAAATATAGAGAATGATAATGTTGTTAATATGAAGTTAACTATTTGATGCCTATAAATAATTCAACACAAGTTTTATATAATTCAAATAAATTAAGAAAAGAATTAAAAACAAAAATATATATTTATATTAAAATTTTAAGTTCACACTTTAACTGCCTTTTTGCAAGGAATTGTTTTATATAGTTAAAAACTAAAAATGATAGAAAAAAATGTTTATCAAGAAAAAAGTAGCTGAATTCAAGTTGTTTTTGTTTTGTTTTGTTTATAAATTTAAAATAATACTTGCTAGTAAAATAAATTTTTTAACAATTAAGACACAAATGCTGCAGGAGAGTTCGGAAATTAAGTAAGAAGAAAAGTTAAAAAAATTTTATGAAATTTTGGAATTTTTGGTTATTTCTCCTTTACAGCTTTTATGCCTCTGCTGAGGCGTTGAGAATTAAATATATTCCAGCTCACAACTCGTCGTAACGTGAGCTCAATTTGTTTGCAACATAAATTTTGACACACAATCTGATATTGAAATGTTTATGCTTTCTATGGATTACAAGTTAAAATTAATTTTGCATCTCAGCGCCTCTTTTATGCATTATATAAATATATATAATTTTTTTTTTTGTTCATTTAAATAATTTTAATTTATTATTATTATCAAATTTGTTTATATTCAATTGCTGTAATATTTAAAAATATATTGTATTTATATATGTTCGTTTTTATGTATTGTTAGTTGTATTGTATACTGATATATTTAGTAGTTATGCCAAATATGCTAAGCTGTGTTATTTATGCGATGGACAGGCGCTCCATTATGGAGCCTTCCATTATAATCTCATTGCTATTTGTTAAAATATCAATAAGCTGCTGCGTCTCACCTAGATTGACGCTAAACGGGAAGAATGAGGATATTGAAGGCAGCTGGCTGCCTGTGCCAACGCCATTGGCAGCCATTTTGGGCAGCGATTTGCGACGACGTTCAACGCCATCAACCATTTCAATGCTGTTGCGTTTGCTACCGCTCGTAGGTCGTGCTTGTTTCGTGCATTCGTAATAAATGTCGGGTAGTTCGTCAAAGTCTTGCAACTCCAGACAGCGTTGCAGCTTGGCAATGTTGCTTAGCAGCAGCCGATGGTAGAGATCTACTTGTGGAAAACCGCCGCACTTGATTTCGAGTATCGGTATCCAACGATAGTAGCACTGCTCCCAGATGCTTAGCTGTGACATGGCGTGAACTGGCTGCAGGTAGCGATCTTTGGGATTTGTAGACTGTGTAACAAATAGTTGCGGATTTATGGTGTTGCGCTGACCTGCTCTACTGACCTGTGCCAGTCCGGGCAGCATAACAGCGCCGGCAGGTATTGCAAAAGACTTGCGATTATGCTGTTCCTGCTTGCGCTGATAGAAAGGATTTGTGAAGAAGACTTTATCCTTCTCGGCAAATTGTTCGCTCCAGTCCCAGACAGGGCGTAGTACTAGATTTTGTTCCCTTACTGCGCGCCTACGATCGACTTCGCAGTCGAATTGAAATGTATCAAAGATGGGCAGAAAACAGGAGTCCCAAATTGTGGTTAAATATGTTTGACTGTATTCAAATTCATCGGGAAACTGCTGCAGCAGCTGCCAGACGCAGTCAAGAAAGAGCAGAAATACGGGACTTTCACCTTCGTCATCGTCAGCGGAAGCGCGCACATGACCGAGCCGCGTTTGAAAGGGATGCTCCAAAGCTACCCAATCTTTTTGAATCAACGTTTGGAAGCCATCGATTGTACGATACAAGGGATCGAGAATGATTTGCGTTAGGCTGGATACTATGCAGCACATGTCGCGACCATTGGATTCTTGCAACACGCAGCTGATGCCTTGTCGCATATTTTCAGCAGCTTCGCAGGCATAACGTAGGCAGAGTGACACATAAAAGAGCCAATTCGACTTCTCCAATAATGACAAGAATTTTGAATCTTGTAACAGAAATTGTTGCGGTCCCTCTGGCGTACAGATGCGTCTAAATTTAATATAGGCACGTTGCACATCTGTAATGCTTGGCAGTCTCTCTGTAAGCTGCAGCAATTTCAGCGCTTTTTTCTCCGGATGGCAACTGCGCACCAGCTCCAGCGTGATATTTTCGACTTTGGTATCCTGCACTGCAGGTCGCAACTCAGCCATGCGTACCAGCGCTGCATTGCCGAAGCCATAAACCCAGAAGGCGGTGCGCGAATCACAGAAATCCCTACATTGCGCTAATAGATGCTCTTTGGTACAACACTTGGGTATGATGAAATGGGGTGGTAGCAAGCTGTTTTGCACGGGTACACTTTCCGCCGTTACCACCTGCCACTCTGTGGCACCACAACGTATTAATTCCCTGGTCCAGTCGTTCTTCGACTGAAACATAGTCACACCTATTTTACAGGTGTTATAATAAGGCTCTTTGTAACAGAATGCAAAGCTGAGATCATGCCGCGAGGCGTAGGCAAAACGTGCCAGCGCTGAGGCAATTATTTTTCCATAATCTTTGTCGGCCAACGGTTGGCGGAAAGCATATTTTAGTAAGCGAAAATTTTTACAGACTATATGCAAAGCGCTGATGCGCGAGCTTACTTTTTGTTGATACTCGAGTTTCTTCTTCTTTGTGGTCTTGTCAACTATCTGAAAAATGTGATCGATGTTGTTAAGCGTTACATCGTTTCTATCCAGATACAGATTTTCTTGGTGTCCCGCCAACTCGTTGGCTTTCTGTTGGTATTGTTTTTCATGTGGCACAAAAGCCAACTTAAAATTTGTAACTGTCAGCAAGCCAAAGATGGCTTCTTTGGATTTTTCTTCGCTGATTTTTGTTGTCGCTGGATACATATAAGCTGGTGCAGAGGCCACAACCAACTCATTGGGCAACAGTCGTGGTTTAGCCAAATGCACATCGCACATATCGCTTAGACACCATTCGTCGCTGCCATCGCCCTCGCTGCCTAATGTATGGGGAGGTGTAGCAACATAACTCATAAAGGTGTTGCGTTTTTTGTCTTGCATGCTTGCCATATTCGGAATTCGGGCTTTGAGTTCAATGTTTGGTTGTGTGTGCGACAAGTGGGTGCTTCCGCTGTTGCCAGCTGTGCGTTGTTTGAATTAACAATTAGCTGCAATTTCCGCTTATGATGTGGGCGATGCTTCGTAGTTTTCGATTACAATATTTTGGTAAAATTCGGTGCTCGGCCGCTTTTCTTTAACTCTTATTTTACACGATAAGATTTTTCTGCGCTGCGTTGAGCTGTTGTTATTGTTGTTGTTTCTGGTGCTTCGTTGTCTTGTGTCTCATCTTATTCGATTGAAATGCGGCTTTGCTCCGATATTTTGTGGATTTTGCTGCTGACTGCGTGCGCTTACATTTATAAATTATTTGTACCGCGTTTGATATCTGATTAAATTATTACTACACAATTTTTATTGTTCCAAATTTTGATGTGTTCAATTATTTTTTTATTCTTCAATTTTTCTTCACAGACCGTAGATAGTAGCTGTGTTTAATTTAAACAATGATATTTTACAAAAACATTGTGGATTACAATGCTGCCAGATCAATTTTAATGTAACATCATTATTGCCGTTTTCTACTAAACACATCTAATATTTTTTGACTTAAAAGCGATTGATGAGCAATAGTACATTCACATCTACACAAAATAAGTAGCGGTATTCACGATCTGGAGTTTCTGAGTATTTTTAGTAAATTAAAAAGAATTTGCTACAGATTGTGAGCACTCCTATAGTTTTTCTTCACAAATTCTGCCATATTTTTACAGACCAAATTATATTTGCAGTGCTGCCATAGAACGTCAAGTCTGCTGTTTTTCAGATACACAAATACTATGCAAAATTTACAATAGGGTGCCACCATTGTAAATTTAATATTTATAGTACTTGGAAAAAGTTCATGTTTTGTTTTTGTAAAAAAGTCAAATTTACTACAAATGTCAAACTTATCAAAACACAGAATACAAGACCATAAACTCCAGATTGTGAATACCGCTAGTACATTTAAATATCTCACTAAAAAGTGTTCACACTTTTTTATCTCATTTTTTTGACGGTTGTTTTCGTTTTATCGTATTTTTTATTAAATTATTCTGTGAAAAAAATTAAAAATTTTTTGACATTTTGCTTTGAAAGGTATATTCCTAAAGCAATTTAATATGCTCAGAGCTGTGTTTAATATGAAATTCATCTCATTTGCTACTCATATCATTAATATTACGTTCACACCCGTGGTTGAATAAATAAGGTTTCGGATGGGTGAGAGCGAATTCCCATAAATGTCAAATCGAAATTGACAGCTCATACAAAATCTTAAAGCAAAAATTGATAACATGACACAACGACGAAGTTGTTGTTGTTGCTTTTCATTGATTTTGACAATTATGGGTACTGAGAAGAGAGTACAATCAGCCACGAGACAGCCTTATTTATTCAACCATGGTTTACACCTAAGCCAAATGAGCAAATTTCAATATCTCATTCAAAAGTGTTCACAATTTCTTATCTCATTTTGTTTGACGGTTGTTTTTGTTTTTTTTTCATATTTTGTCTTGATAAAATTTTTCTACGTACAAATTTTTCTTACATTTTGCTTTGAAAGATATGTTCACAAAACAGTTTAATTTGCTCAGAGCTGTGTTTAACGTGAAATTATCTCATTTGCTACTCATTTCGTCGAAATGAGTTGAAATGAGTTGGATATTCAAATTAACATTTCTATGGGAAATGAGCTCATTACGCATCTCATTTGTGTGTTTTGGCTGAAATGAGCAAATTAGCTTAGGTGTGAACGTACTATTAGTCTTCATTCTCATCTTGAAATAGACAACTTTGGCACATGGGGACAATATGTTCCAAAGCACATGGGGACAATATGCTCCAAATTTTTTGAAGACGCAGCTTAGTAATTCTTCCAACGTAATGAATACTAGCTCTCCTCCGTTTCATCATCAAACTCCACCTAGCCATCAGTTACTGTTTGATCAAGTAATCGAAGTAACTTAGCTTGATGTTGTTCATAATCCATTATCTGTATAATAAAGCATTGCATGAGTTAAAGCTGGCATGTATCAAACATGTATCAAAAAGTTACACTTTTAATAACATCAGTGTCACAGACCGAATCACTGAAAAAGGAATAAAACACAAGTAATCACCGATATATCCATACTGGCAAAAACAAGAACCCTGATCAACCAAAAGGTATTAAAAGGACGAAAGCACAAAAAGTTCATCTCTGGCGTACAGAAAGCTTTAAGTATTTGTTGGGTCTGTGAGACCACATGTTAGTAACGGAAGGTTAAACAGCATTAATGTGTAGAAATTTATGAGTATAAATAAATAATCGCATTATACTTTTTGCGTTAAGGCACTAAGTTTATTTCACAAGAAATAGGTATATAAACTCTAAAATGTTGCATCACTATTTTAAAAGTATTCAATTTTCAATGTGCATATCTGCACAAACCCTCAATTTGAAGGCTATAGTAGAAATGCAGATGAACAGATTTTTGACGTGCGTGTATTTTGTTTTTGTAAAGTATATGTCCTCTAAGTGCACAGTCAAGTGCACTGAATCGTGATTACCCCTATTGTTGTTGTTGACTCAACTTTTAGTTTGGGTATTTCTTATAGAACATTTACATGGTGGAAAAGCAATTTAACACGCACAAATTTATACGAACTGTAAAAAAAAAAATATAAAATTAATCGATGTGAAAAAACATTGCAACTAATTTCATAGGTACTCATGATCAAATGTGGGTGTGAGCGTTAATAAATTCTTCTGCAAGAATGATATTGAACCGAACATACAACATTTATGCTGACTCCCAAATTTCATTATTTATTCCCTGAGGTCCATTGTCTACAGAGAGATTACGCATAATTAGAAAAATTAATAAAAAAACAATTGAGAAAATGTTCTGTGTCAACTGGATTTTAAAGTAGGGATGCCCTGGTTTGTAAAATTGGCACAGATCGGTCCACGTACGCTAACATATTCGGCTTCGACCGCCACCGCTATGCACCAGTAGGTGTCACTTCATTCTGAACGAATATAGACTTAAAGAAACGTCAGCTGTTTATGGAACACAAACAGATGAAGAGAAAAGAATTAATGAAAAGTTCACTGTGTTCGCTCGCTGCAGGCAAATTTCATCACTAAAATTAACAATTTTAAGTAAATTTCAATAATTTCGAAAAGTTTTGAGTGTTTGTTTATCAACTGCTTTTCTTAACGCATCGCTCTAAATCCGAAAGAAGTTGTTTTGATGCAAAGAAAATCAAAATATTAGACAACGTGTTACAATACGAAAGGAAAATGAAACAAATTGAAATTAAATAAGCAACGCATGGTTATTTATTAATGAAAATAATTTGTCAAAATTAGGAAAAAAATCGTGTTAGCGAAAAATTTAATTGGAGCGAGCAGCAAAATTTTTAGCAATTTTTGGGATATTAGTGGAGATTATAAACTACTGCAGCGTACTATCATAACAAGAAATTTTATAAGCAAATCAAGAAGAAAAAAACTACTTGAGCGTAAACCAGAATACCGACCACTACAGTTGCATAAAATGGTCAACGCTGAAGAAGTACGTTATTTGGATATACCGGACAAGTCGGAAAATGACAAGAAGCACTACAAGTAAGAATAAATAATGGATGCTGGAGTTTTTGCAGCTTGTTGTCAAGGTCTAACATATGATAATTTCTCTGTAGAACTTTAGTACTGCCCAATGGCTTGCGTGCTTTGCTGGTTTCTGATCCAAGTCCCGTGCCACATGACGGCTTAACATCGTCGTCGTCATCGTACGATTCTACAGGTGATTCATGCGCCGAGGAAACAAGTTCTGATCCAGAAGATGAATCCATGGGTACCTCAACGACGGAAGAAGATGAGAGTGGCAGCTCGGAAACAGATTCCGAAGAAGGTGAGAAAAAGTTAGGAACTTGAGCATACATATAAGGCTGGTTTTCCAAAAATAGCAATGAGTCATATTCAGAACTTAGTATCTTTTTATTTTTCTGAAAATTCGATTTTTTTACGGATACTTATATCTTTGTTGCTATAATAACTGATGCAGTTATTTGATTTTTCTATAGAATACCATTGGAAATTTTTTTGGAAAAATGCATTTTTGTCAGTAAAAGAAACTCCATTGACCTCAAATCAAGATTTTTCTTCAGATATTGCAAAGTCTCCCTTTTTTTTTCTTTTATACAACAGTGATCGATAAAGGTTATTTCGGCTTTATGTAATTTATAAAGGGTGATTCAATATAAGGTACTTTTTCTATCGGGATTTTATGGCAGATCACGCGTGTGATGATTTTTTTGTTCAATATTGTTTGATATTTCATTCATCATGGAAAGACAGCTCGGCACTGCATCTACAAATTAGTCTTGACAAGTCTGAAAAAGATCCTCTGTTTTCGATCGAAACTCTGCTAAGGCCCATTTCTGTCTTATTGGCTACAGAGCAATCTGAAGTGCTTCAAGAGCTACAATTTTATTCAGACAAAACAACGGTTTGGTTTGGTGAAAATGAAGCTGGCTGGAACTTAAATGTTAAAGGCACCGACAATCGCATATTATAACGGGCTTTTTGCTGCCTGTTGTTGAAGCCCGATATCTCGATGATATTTGCTTCCTTCAATACGGTGCCGCTTGCCACACATCTCGTTTAAACATGACTTGAATGCGAGCACAATTTGGTGAACAGTTAATTTCACCTTAGATCATGGCCGCCTAGTTCATGTGATATCACACCTCTAGACTTTTCCCCTATGGGCTACGTAGAGTTTAAAGTTGAAATGGATAAGGCGGCTATGATTGCAGAATTGAAAGTCAAAGTTACTCGCGCCATTTGCCCAACACTACTACTCTAATTGCTCGAAGGTGACTTCGAAATTGGAACATCAGCATAAGATATGTAAGCCGCAGTTAAGGTCAATACTTGAAAGAAACAATCTTAAAAATAAATGTGAATGGTTCCCGATAAAAAAGATTTAAGATTTTTTTTTCTTTTATCTACCTCCAAATGATGATAATGGGTGCATTAAAAAAAACCGATTTTAACTCACGCGTGTACAAAATGCGACCGGTTGAATGTTAGGAAGATTACGTTTTGTGGTTCAAGATTAATCAACTGATAAACTAAGTTATGGTAAAAAATAACATTAGTTCATATGGAAAAATAATCTATTTTTGTCCAAAAAACTATTTTAACTGGTTTTTTTCTTTAAAATAAATTTTTTTCGGAGCTATCTGACTATTTAGACAACTTGTAAAACTTTGAATGCGCTTCTAGTATTCTTTTGTTTGAAAATTAATTAGCATCCTAATCAAGATATCACTAGAATGTCTTTTCAAGGGAATAAGATGTTTTTGATGATCGCAATTTGAACCAGGAGAATAAGGTTGAGAATGCACAACGTTCTCTTTAAAGGCCCTCTGCCTTAAATGCAGATGAAAGCATCTAAGGAGTCCTTCGGATTAATATCTGTAGAGGGTAGGAGTAAAATATAAAAGCGTAGAAGAACAAAACGCGACTTTCCTGCTAGCTCGTCGTCCACTTCATGGCATAAGAGTTCATTTAGTCCATGAAAATTCTTTTCAAATAAATCAAAATAAATTGCTTTCTTAAAATAAGCAAAAGTCCTTTTAAAAAATAGTGAAATGAGAACATTTAAAAATTATTTCTGCTCTTAAATCAATCTGTTGCTCTCCAAATGTCTCAAAGTTCTCTAGTTCATAAAAATAAAAATAATTTTCCATTTGCAGGCGATGAAAAGCTGGCGGCTTGTGCCCTTCTGGTTGACGTCGGATCCTTCTCGGAACCAACTAAATACCAAGGATTGGCACATTTTTTGGAACATATGATATTCATGGGCTCTGAAAAATATCCTGCTGAGAATGCTTTCGATTCACACATTAAAAAATGCGGTGGTTTTGATAATGCCAACACAGAGTGTGAGGAGACCCTTTTTTATTTTGAAGTGTCCGAAGAGAATTTGGATAGCAGCATGGACTATTTTACGGCGCTGCTCAAAGCCCCGCTAATGAAGAAGGAAGCCATGACACGGGAACGTGATTCTGTCGAATCTGAATTTCAACAGACGCTACACGACGATGAAGCTAGGCGTGATCAGCTATTAGCCAGCTTGGCTCGTCCCAGTTTCCCGCACAGCACCTTCACGTGGGGCAATTTGAAATCTCTCAAGGACATGGTGCCCAATGATGATGAGCTGCACAATGTGCTGCATGAGTTCCGCAAGCGTCACTATAGCGGTCATCGTATGGTTGTTTGCGTGCAGGCACGTTTGCCAATCGATGAATTGGAATCACTGGTTGTTAAGCATTTTTCAGGCATTCCCAGCAATTACTTGAATGGGCGCGACTTTAGTGAATTTAACTATCGCGAAGCCTTTTGCGATGAATTTCACAATGAGGTGTTCTTCTTAAAGCCTGTGGAAAATGTGTGCAAATTAGAGTTAACTTGGGTCTTGCCATCCATGATGAAGGTGCGTGTGATTTCAGCAAGCATCATTTAATGATTTTAATGCTTTAATTCTTCACTATTTATTTGCAGCTCTACAAATGTAAACCCGATCATTTCTTATCGTATTTAATTGGTTATGAGGGTGAAGGCAGCTTGTGCGCATATTTAAGAAAAAAGTTTGTTATATACTCTTGATGTTAAGTCAATATATAAATCTTGTTCTTATCTAGGCTTTGGGGTCTTGAGTTAATCGCTGGCATTGATGAATCTGGCTTTGATACCAACAGCATGTACTCGCTCTTTAATCTTTGCATTTACTTAACCGAAGATGGATTTAAGCATTTAGACGAGGTTCGCTGTTAGCTTTACTCTAGAGTTAATGTTTCTTATCATCACGATCAACATTTTTAGGTTCTTGCCGCCACGTTTGCCTTTATAAAACTTTTCTCTCACTGTGGCACGCTGAAGGCGGCCTACACTGAACTACAACTCATTGAAGCTACAAGTTTTCGTTTTGAGTCACAAAAGCCTGCCTTTGATAATGTACAAAACTTGGTTATTAAAACGAAATATTATCCAGCAAAAGATATATTAACTGGCACGGAAATATATTTCGAATACAATGAAGAGCAGATACAAGATGTTATAAAACATTTAAATGATTTCAAATTTAATATTATGATCACTTCGCAGCAGAAATATGAAGGCATTACATATAACAAAAAAGAGCAATGGTTTGGCACTGAATACACCAACATTCCCATGCCTCAGAAATGGCGTGATATGTGGAAGAACTCGAAACCAATGGAAGAGCTATTTTTGCCCAAGCCAAATCGTTTTATATCGAGCGATTTCCGCTTATTTTGGCAAGAAAATTGCAAACCTGAAATACCACTTGCTCCCAAGAAGATTTTGCAAACGGATATTTGCGAACTGTGGTTTAGACAGGATGATAAATTCAATTTACCCGAAGCCTATATGTATTTCTATTTCATTTCGCCGCTTTTAAGGCAGAATCCTAAAAAGTAAGTTCTTATTTTCTGTTAACTTTTTATTTTATTTTATTAAAATTTCTTTAAGTCTTAATTGTAAACTTAAAATTTTAACTAAAAATTTAAATTTTGACATATGACTTGACATTTCCTTTAACCGCAGTGATGTGATGTGTGCTTTGTATGCTCAATTAGTGAAATTTCGTTTAGTCGAAGAGTTGTATCCTGCAACAGTGGCTGGTTTGAATTCTCAGTTCTATTCTGCTGAAAAAGGAATTGTGTTAAAGGTTGGTCCATCAAATTATGTTTTTTTTCTTTTAATTTCATTTAAATTATTATCTTTTCTTACCTCTTTTTTTCTTAACTTTTTTCTGCGAGCATATATCTTTTTTTACTTTGAATTAAAAATGTTTATCATCTTTACCTAAATTTATTTTAGGTAAATGGCTATAATGAAAAACTTCACTTGCTTGTAGACATCATAACAAAAGCCATGGTTTCCATGCGTGATCAAATAAATGAGGAGCAATTAAATGTTTTCAAAACGCACCAAAAGAAGGCATATTTTAATGCACTCATTAAACCAAAAACACTGAACAAGTAAGTTTATTTAATCATGTTTACAATTGATAAACGACATTACATAAAAAAAGGACCATTTGAGTCCTTGAAATAACTTTGGCCAAGCTTCCTATGATAATTTGTGTTGTGCGTATGTTTGCTCACAAATGATCGAGAGCTGAACCTACTAGATGCTTACACCTCACTAGCTTTTAAATTTAAACTTTTCCATTGCAGAGATATTCGCCTAAGTATTGTGGAGAACATTCGTTGGCCAATGATAGACAAATATAAATGTCTCAATGATATCACGTTAACAGATATGTTGGAATTTGCTGAAAACTTTACGAAGCAGCTGTATATTCAGACTTTAATGCAAGGCAATATAACTGAAGAATCTGCCCACAATGTAATGAACTCGGTTTTGTCAACATTGAATTGCCAGAATATCAAAGAAGTAAGAATTTTACATCGCTTTTTTATTTTTCTTTCTTTGTTTTAACTAAATTTCTAATATTGCTTTCATATCTTTAATAAACAGACGAAATATATTGAAAATCGTACTGTTCAGCTGCCGCAAGGATCTCACTATATTCGATGCCATGCTCTGAACGACAAAGATGTCAACACTGTGGTCTGCAATCTCTATCAGATAGGACCTTGCTCGGTGCGCATTGAAAGTATACTCGATTTGTTAATGATGTTTGTAGAGGAACCCCTTTTCGATACGCTACGTACGAAAGAACAACTTGGCTACTATGTCTCTGCATCGGTACGAATAAATTACGGCATTGCTGGCTATTCAATTTGCGTCAACTCGCAAGAGAGTAAATTTGCAGCAAGTCATGTGGAGGATCGTATCGAAATATTCCGTAGCAAAATGCTCGAAATACTTGATGACATGCCTGCCGAGGAATATGAACATGTGCGTGAGTCTTTAATCAAAATCAAGCAAGTTGTCGATATGTCTCTAACGGAGGAGGTAGCTCGCAATTGGGGTGAAATTACTTGTGAGGAATATATATTCGACCGTAGACGAAAAGAAATCGAAATATTGCGAACGTTGTCGAAACAGGAAATTATTGACTTTTGTCTTAATAACGAACGCACGAATTTGCGAAAATTGTCTGTTCAGGTTATTGGTAATAAGACCACAGTTCCAACTGAGGTTGCTGCAAATGTTGACGAACTTGCCTCTGATGCTGTAGCAGATATGGAGAATTCCAATGAAAGTGTCGATAGCGATGATGATGATGTAGATGAGGATAATGAAGAACTTTTCAATGCTTTGGCAAATAAATTAAATTTGTCTTTTATTCCCAAAGAAGGTGATGCTACGACAATTGTGGACATTAATGATTTCAAGGAAAATTTGCACGTTTATCCCATAACGAAGACGAAGATTGAGGGAGTTACTGCAAATGAACTGCGTCGCGATGGTGCCACACCAACAACGGAAATTATCGAAGATTATTGATTTGCTTATGATATGAATTAATAATTTTTTTGAAGGCGAAAATTTAATAGTTAAAAATATAATTATATACGACTTGATTAAAGAAAGAAAAAATATATTAAGAAGTAAGAAAAACTCAGTTTATTAAATCTTTAGATGTTCCTTTAAAATAGTGGTAAATGTATGGGACGTGCCCCTCATCGCTATCTAACTGCATCCATATCTATATTATGTCAGATTCCACTCATGGATTATATACTTAATAATATCTAAAGATATCGTAATATCTTCCTGTCATCTTTAAATTTTTTTTTTTCGATTATAAAACGTAAGCTTCAGTTAGTATCAAGATATCGTTTTATGCGTTTGAGTTTTGCATGGAAGGTACCATACCTACAGATCAGATCCTGCTCATGTTTTTTTGAAATATTAGTTATGGTAACATTTACTTATCTTTCTTGTTTTAAGGCTTTAAGACAAAAAGAAAATTGGAATTTCACCGTTGTATTCGAATGGGAGGTACCTTGCGTTATTTTATTTATAATTGTGGGCGTTAATTACTTATAAAATAAAGCCCGAAAAAAATAATGAAATGAACCCCAAAATTTTTACAAACAAATTTTAAAGTAAGTCCCAAAAATATGATTTGTTACCTTTATAAATATTTGACCTTTTGCCTTTACGGGAGCAATTTGAAAAGTGAAGTTTTGAACAAAAGGCACTTTTTGGGAAAAAATGCGTTTTATTTCTTAACAAAGTTTCATTTAAGATCGATACATTTAGTCTGTGGTTTTTCAATTTTTTTTTTTTCCTTTCAAATAATTGGTTTTATCAAGATCCTGAAAATAGCCATTTGTTTCAATGATGACCTCTGTATTCGATCCAAATCTCTTGCCGCCGAGCCATTTTTTCAGGTCTTGAAATAGGAAATAAAGAAATAAACGCAGGGGGCTAAATCTGAAGAATATGGTCGATGGGGTATCAGTTCGTAGCCCAATTTATGGATTTTTAAAATGGCGACTACAGACGTATGCGCAGCTGAGTTGTTATAAAGTTGATATCCGGTTAGTTTCCGTAGACACGTTGATAGATAATTCTATGTTGCCCCTTGACAAAGGAGTCGAGGTTCATGGAATTGATCCTCAACAGATAAATCTTCCGGACGTTAGTATATTGTTATAGTGAAAGAGAACTGTTTTCTTCACCAAATAAGGTCGTTTTTGCTTCAAATCAATGTAAAATCTTTCAAACAGCTGTGAATAATATTCGCCGGTGATCGTTTTACCCTTAACCCTTGACGTTTTACGCCATGACCTTGTTAGCCGTTTTTTGGTGCACATAGACCTGGAGAAGTTGAAGATACGGTTGCGAAACGGCGCAAAAACTTCTTCGGATTGCAGTTGAACATCACCAAACACTTCTTTGAAATGGTCACAAGGCTGCGCTTATGGTCAAGTGTGAGCAATCACCGCACCAGTCTTGCAGATAGCTTTTTTATGTCCAAATATTTATGTAAAATATGATTTACCCGCTTAGTTGAGATGCCTAACACCTCAGCCACTTCACGCACTTTCATTCTCCAATCGTCCAATATCATTCCACGGATTTGATCGGCGATGCCTGGTGTGATGACCTCCTTTGAACGACCTGAATATTTAGCGTGACCTTTACTGGTACCACCACAACGGAATTCAGTAAATCATTGAAATTTATGGTGCAGACTCCCTTTAGTATTTATGAAGTCTTTCCTTGGTTTCGGTGATTATTTTTTTTACGCAAAAAATAATGCTTAAAGAGTACACGAAACTCACTTTTCGTTGAAATTCACGAGCTTATCTGCTTTCAAGAGCTGTCATATACAAAATACCTATAGGCCAATTAGGAAAAGCGATCATCCCAAGATAGCTGATTGGCACATCCTTTAAGATTAGGCGATCATACCCCTTTACTACCAAATGCCAAATCTTTTTTGTGTGGAACTGCTACGTAAGGGGTATTAATCCCTTCGTTATATCTTCGACCACGTAAGAAGTGATTAGTTTAGAATCTGAGTACCTTCTTTTAGTAATGAAGGATTTGAAAGTCGGTATCGATATGGAGATACATTTTTTTATTCCTATTTTATTTTCGTTTTGCACCATAATTTATTTTGTATTTCTGTCCTTCTGAATCAAAATTCCAAAAAGTCTGTGAGAATGTATGAATGAATGAATCTTTCAACATTTTTTAATTCAACATTGTAGTTGTAGTTGCCGTTGTAGCTACCGTGTTCATCTCCTAAGGTATTTGTGCCATTTTTCAATTCTTGAGGCAATAAGAAAATATAGATCGCTTTAGAGTTAGAGAGGTGTTCGCTTACCTTCCGACTGAGGATCTGAGTTTCCGTACTCACTTCAAATTTAAATAAAGTTGAGAGTAATTTTACTATGGGTCAAAAGAAGACAATTTTTCAAAAAGTATGGAAACGACTTCAATTCAGTTTTAAGCACAGATGTCAATTTGACAGTTGAAATTGAATTAAAAATTGAATTGGCTGGTTGGCTTATTTAAAAAACAAAAAAAAATCTAAAGAAGTTGCAAGTGAATGGTTCCCTAGGAACTCTTGGCTTCCATTTGCGCTCATTTTGTTTATTTAAACTTAATTTTTATTATTTTCTAACCAATTTCATAAATTTTTTCCCCAACACAATTAAATTTTGAGACTTTGACAATTAACTGTTTAAAGCTCGAGATTCGTGCTCGAAGAAATTTTGCAAATAAAGTTCGAGTAATAGAGAGTGACATTTTGCTTGTTCTTCTTCTCTCTCTTGCTAGAAAAATGTGTAAAGAAACGCTTTCAAGTTACTTGAAACGAGTACGGAAACAGACCTAATGTGTAAAGAAATGTTTTCGAGTAACTTCAAGTTACTTCACTTGAGTACGGAAACAGACCTAAAATTCCACTCTACGAAAGTGGAACTATATCATACACATGTATTGAACTTGACGATATGTTATCAAATAACAAATTTATAATAAAAGTACAATTTTGGCTATTTTTGATTTGATCCATAATGCCGTAAGGCCCTCATAGTGAGCTTTTGAATACGAGGTTAACTTTTGAAACTCTTTTCTTTGACCTACTCTAATGGCTATGGTTATGGTTTGGTGTGGTATTAACATAAGGAGAATTCGTAATCTATTTCTGTGATATAACATGTGTGATATAAATGTAGTGATATAACAACATGAGTGACTTATCTCGAAATTCTCTCATTAAAATTTTTCAAGACATGAAAAATGTCATTAGTGCAAAATGTGTGTTGCAGCTTATTTAATGAGTTAAAAACAAATCAAATGAAATCATGTGAAATCACTGATAAGAAAACAAAACACTAAAGTACTGAACTACGCATATCTATACCAGTTACCATGTTAATTTATAAAATGAAATGCAACTCGACTAAATTAAAGATTTAACGCGTCGTGCAACTTTTTCAAATCAATCAAATTGATTATTTTTCAAAGTCTAGCGCTTCCTATTTGAGTGTAGGTATTTTTGGCGATATCATTTTTACATAAATAGAGATATAGCATATGTTGTGGTTAAACATATTCACTCGCACTACTTGGTAGGCCACAGCATTTTGTGTTATGTACTTAGATAAGCTTTGGTGTTCTAGTTGTCGTTATTGTTGTTGCTGTTTGAAAACGAAAATCCCCACAAACTCTTAGCAATATTAGATAAAGAAAAACAAAAAAAAAAAAACACATTGGTTTTACAAATACATAATTTCGAATTTATTGTTTGGATTTTATTTCTTACTTGTATCAAAAATCATTTGGATAATAACAAAAACTTGGACGTTTTTGATGTTATATTAATTAAAGTAAATATAAAAAAGACTAACATATAGAAAATATTTAAACAAAATAGAGCAAAGGTTATATTTATCATATGTATATATATATATTTATGTGTATTATAAATTTAAAATGGGGAGCAAAACAAACAACAAATTAAATTGTAACATTATGGGCTGCCCATAAATTAAGCGCAGCTTTTCGGAAGATTTTTTGATGTTTTGATTATAAGAAATTTTAAGAAATTTCTTAAAGTTAATTAAAAAAAATGTTTATTTATAAATTCACTAGGATAAAAAGTATTTAATTTAAGCTTAGCTTGTTCTTGGGCTTTCACAAAGAGTGGTTAAAAATATCAACAAATTTTGCTAGCGAAATTTATGGACAGTTGCTTTAACAAAATCTTTTCTAATGTTGTTCATTTTAAGGATTTTAACAATTTGTCTCTTAAATTAATTTTTTTGTTTTTGTTTTTTTATTTACAATTACTACAACTTTTGCATTTCCGTGACATCTTTAAGATTGCGGGATTTGAAAATTTTTACATGTCGTAAGTCTGACGGCACTTCACTGCTTGCCGCCAGCAGACGATCTTCATTGGTCGTGTCCATTTTGTTGTTTACGCTGTTCAGGAACAAACGCGAGAGCAGCGAACTGCTTGAGCGGCTAAAGTTGGGACGCGGTATATCTTCTAAGCCACGATGGAGAGAAAGTGAATCTGGTTCACGTTCGCTTTCCATTGCCAAATACTGTCTATACTCAGCGGTACGCAAAGTGGCAGCTGTTGGTTTGCGATACAACTTTAGCAATAGTGATGAGCAAACTACAGACACTGAGCTGGCTGCCATTGCCACCGAGGCCATCCAGGGCTGCAGCGTAAAGCCAAAAGGCGCAAAAATACCCGACGCCAAAGGTATACCCAGTAAATTATACATGCTGGCAAAGAGAAAATTAAGACGTATACGACGCACAGTGCGGCGCGACAAATCGAGACAGGCAACAACATCTAAGAGATCGTTGCGCATAAGAACTACATCTGCGGCCTCGGCAGCGACATCGGTGCCGGCGGCAATAGCAATTCCAACATCAGCTTGCGCCAAGGCAGGACTATCGTTAACGCCATCGCCGACCATAGCTACACGTATGCCACCCTCCTGCAAGCGTTGTATTTTGGCCACTTTGTGTGAGGGTAGCACCTCTGCGAAAACGCGATTTATGCCCACCTGCGAGGAGTGAACAAAAAATTTGCTAAATTTTAATACAAAACGTGATGAGAATGAAGTTAGCTCTATACTTTTTGGTTTAATTAGTTAAGAAAAAAAAAAAAAAATTGCGCCCACTTTTTAGTTATAAAGCAAAATCACATCCTTACCTGTCGTGCAATGCTGGCTGCGGTGTTCTTGTTATCGCCTGTTAAGAGTATAACATCGATTCCCATCTTCTTGAGCGTATAGATGGCCAAATGCGCTTCCGGTTTAACCATATCCGAAACGGCATACATACAAATCAGTTGTCCATTCAAAGCACACAAAACTGCTGTGTGACCCTTGTCCTCTTCTTCCGACATGCAATCGTTTATTTCTTGTGGCACAAGTATGCCATTGCGATGCATCCATTCGCGATTTCCAATCAGCACGTCAATTTCACTGCCTAGCACCGCGGAGTGCTCAGCGGTGGCAGCAGCAGCAGCATTGTCAGCAATACATTCATCTAATTGTAGCAGCTGCTGTTGTTGGAGTTCCATGCTTTTCCTCGTACCAACTTGTGGTATGAGTTCTTCTATGCAAACGCCGCTTTCCAGCTGTACCGACGCATGTTTCGAACGATAGTTATTCTCATAGTTTATGATTTTTTCCGCATTGCATGCCTTACGCAGCGCTGAGTCATAGTGCGAGACGGTTACTTTGATACCACAGCCTGGTATGGCTTGAAAATTACGCGACTTGCCGAACGTTTCCGAGTTGAGCATTTCTTTCGAGAAACGTACTATGGCAGATGCTATTGGATGTTCACTGTTCAGTTCAGCTGCACCAATAATCGTTAAGGCGCGCGCTAAGCTACACACAGCTGGTTTGACGAACATTATCACCTTAGACGTCATTGGAGTGCCGTGGGTAATTGTGCCGGTTTTATCAAAAACAACAGTCTTCACCTGCAGCATCAAAGTTAAAATTACATAGTTTTATGGTTTCATCAAAAAGCAAAAACAAAAAGAAAATGAAAGAATTTATAAAATCACAGCAACATCTACCTACCTTGTGAGCATTTTCCAAAGCAGTGGCACCTTTGATAAGAACACCATTGATAGCTCCAGTGCCTGTCGCCACCATTACGGCCGTAGGTGTAGCCAAGCCCAAAGCACAGGGACAGGCAATAGCCAAGACACTCAAGGCACACTTAAAGGCATAACTTATGATAATCGTATTGGTCTCCATATGCATCTTATGCTCCATGGACACTTGCACCAGATTATCATCAATAAAGCCCGCTATTATCCAGCCAATAAGTGTTATGCTTGAGACAGCCACAACGAAGGGCACAAAATAGCCCGCAATACGATCGGCCAGCTGTTGTATGGGCGCCTTTGATGTCTGTGCTTCCTCGACGAGACGCACTATTTGCGCCAACGTTGTATTTTCACCCGTATGCGTTGCGGTTATCAACAAAACGCCATTCTGGTTAATCGAACCACCAATCACTACAGCTCCTTTACGCTTCGCCACTGGCATCGATTCGCCTGTTATCAGCGATTCATCACATGATGAGTGACCAAAGACTACCTTACCATCAACTGGTACCTTAGAGCCTGGTATAACTTTCAATATATCACCACGCTGTACATAATCCACTGAGATAGTCTTCTCTGCTGTGATTTCGAAGTTTGGCGTCACTTCAACAAGCAGTGCTTCGGCGGCTTTGAGTGAGAGCAGCTTGGAAAGCGCTTCTGAAGTCTTGCCTTTGGCTATGTGTTCAAGCCAACGTCCTAGTGATATGAAAATCAGCAACATGGGTGGAGTGTCGAAAAATGTCAGTGGTGACGAATTCTGTTCCAGCAGCACAGCCGCTATAACAACGCCCACAGAGTACATGTATGATATTGTCGTGACCATTGAGATGAGAACATCCATATTTGTTGTACCATGTTTAATGGCGCGATAGGATTGCACATAAAAATGCCAACCGCCAAAAAATTGTACTGGTGTTGAGAGCAGGAACATGACAAGATTTTCCATTGACAGCCCAGGGACGAGACAGCACATGGCTGCATGACCTCTGTGATCCATTTCGACCATAAAGTAAATCATTGCTATCATGCAAGGACCACCGAATAGGAGTGAAATGATGAATGCATTACGCCATTTACGTATTTCTTCTTTATGCTCTAAGTAACTGTGTGCCATTTTGTCCTTGCCCGAGAGAAGTTTGGCTGGAAAGCCTAACTTTTCAATGGCTTCGCAGATATTCCGTGGACCGGTTAATTCAGTGTTGAAACGAAATTTACCTGCGGATGAAAATGAAACAATTTAAAAGATTTTATCATAGTTTGGTATGAGCGAAATAATAGAAAACTAGTAAGAAATGATCTTCGACTGGGCCGAAGTTAAAATACCCCCACGTCCGAACCGAAGTATATTCAAAGTCTTAAGCCGTCAATAAAATGTTTATTTGTATAAAACATTTTTGTTATACCTACATAGTTTTAAATGTAGAAAATATTCGCTTTCATTTTTTTAAAAATCACTTTGTATGGGGGGTGGGCGTGGTTTTCACTCGATTGGGTTGAATTTTATACACAAAGTGCATGTTATATATCAAAGTTAATAAGCAAAATTTCAAGTCCATATATTAATTTTTGTGGAATTCTAAGAGATTTTACCGTTTTGATAAAGGCACTTTGTATGGGAGGTAGGCGTGGTTTTCATCCGATTTGGCTCATTTTCGAACTTGACCTTAGTTCTTTAGACAAAAGCTTAAATATTGAATTTCGTGATGATAGCTTGAAAATTACGGCTGTAATCGTGACGACAGACGGACAGACGGACAGACGGACAGACGGACAGACGGACAGACGGACAGACGGACAGACAGACGGACATGGCTAAATCAACTCGGGTGGTGATGCTGATCAATAATATATATACTTTTCTATACCTACCACGCCTCCTTATGGGCGTTACAAACGGAGTGACAAAATTAATATACCCCCATTTACGTTTTTTAAACGTGGGGGTATAAAAATTAAGGACTTTCATCAAACTCTGCAAGACTCTGTATCTTTCATAGAATTCCTACAACAACGACTTGAATTGAAGATTTTAATTTCTGATATTCAACGACCACTTTTATGGTTTAGGATAAAAGTTATCAGCCCTATCATAAAAAATTAGTCTTGGTTTAATAATCGTCAGTAATATACTCAAAAAATAAGCATTGTTTTGTTTAAAAAAATATGATATAATCGTTATCAGTGATTGATAGAATAAAACTCGAAAAATAACTGAATCTGATAACTTAAAAAATAAGTTCTTAAAAAAATATAAATATCCTTGGCCATAAGTTATAGTAGCTTAAGACAACATTAACTAAAAATTAATATTTTGCATAACCTATGATTAACCTTTTCAGGATATCAATGGATGTTATTTAGTAAGATTAGCTTAGGACTTTTTATCAATAGATCAAGTCTCTTTTTGTATTCTTTGTGATTACGATGTTATAATTGTCTAAAATGCGACTAAAAAAGAAGGAGTTCTTATTGAAGTAGTTCAATTCTTAACATGCTATGTTGGAGCTAATGGATCAAAAAAGAAATAGAGCAAACAGTAAAAATTGCAAAAAATGGAGACTGACTACGTTACAAGAAAAAGACTGTCACGTTACTGTAAAAATTGTTCGATCGATTGAACATACAGAAGAGCTATTCCCGATCAAAACATTCTTTACGGTGATTTAATATCATTCAGGACATTAACGTGACATTTAACATTTATCATTTAACATTTAACATTTAACATTTAACATTTAACATTAAACATTTATCATTTAACATTTAACATTTAACACTAAACATTAAACATTAAACATTAAACATTAAACATAAAACATTAAACATTAAACATTAAACATTAAACATTAAACATTAAACATTAAACATTAAACATTTAACATTAAACATTAAACATTAAACATTAAACATTAAACATTAAACATTAAACATTAAACATAAAACATTAAACATTAAACATTAAACATTAAACATTAAACATTAAAAACTAAACATTAAACATTAAGCATTAAACATAAAACATTAAATATTAAACATTAAACATTTAATATTTAACATTTATCATTTAACATTTAACATTTAACATTGAACATTAAACATTAAACATTAAACATTAAACATTAAACATTAAACATTAAACATTAAACATTAAACATTAAACATTAAACATTAAACATTAAACATTAAACATTAAACATTAAACATTAAACATTAAACATTAAACATTAAACATTAAACATTAAACATTAAACATTAAACATTAAACATTAAACATTAAACATTAAACATTAAACATTAAACATTAAACATTAAACATTAAACATTAAACATTAAACATTAAACATTAAACATTAAACATTAAACATTAAACATTAAACATTAAACATTAAACATTAAACATTAAACATTAAACATTAAACATTAAACATTAAACATTAAACATTAAACATTAAACATTAAACATTAAACATTAAACATTAAACATTAAACATTAAACATTAAACATTAAACATTAAACATTAAACATTAAACATTAAACATTAAACATTAAACATTAAACATTAAACATTAAACATTAAACATTAAACATTAAACATTAAACATTAAACATTAAACATTAAACATTAAACATTAAACATTAAACATTAAACATTAAACATTAAACATTAAACATTAAACATTAAACATTAAACATTAAACATTAAACATTAAACATTAAACATTAAACATTAAACATTAAACATTAAACATTAAACATTAAACATTAAACATTAAACATTAAACATTAAACATTAAACATTAAACATTAAACATTAAACATAAAACATTAAATATTAAACATTAAACATTTAATATTTAACATTTATCATTTAACATTTAACATTTAATTTTTAACATTCAACATTCAACATTCAACATTCAACATTTAACGTTTAACATTTAACATTTAACATTTAACATTTAACATTTAACATTAAACATTAAACATTAAACATTAAACATTAAACATTAAACATTAAACATTAAACATTAAACATTAAACATTAAACATTAAACATTAAACATTAAACATTAAACATTAAACATTAAACATTAAACATTAAACATTAAACATTAAACATTAAACATTAAACATTAAACATTAAACATTAAACATTAAACATTAAACATTAAACATTAAACATTAAACATTAAACATTAAACATTAAACATTAAACATTAAACATTTAACACTAAACATTAAACATTAAACATTAAACATTAAACATAAAACATTAAACATTAAACATTAAACATTAAACATTAAACATTAAACATTAAACATTTAACATTAAACATTAAACATTAAACATTAAACATTAAACATTAAACATTAAACATTAAACATTAAACATTAAACATTAAACATTAAACATTAAACATTAAACATTAAACATTAAACATTAAACATTAAACATTAAACATTAAACATTAAACATTAAACATTAAACATTAAACATTAAACATTTAACATTAAACATTAAACATTAAACATTAAACATTAAACATTAAACATTAAACATTAAACATAAAACATTAAACATTAAACATTAAACATTAAACATTAAACATTAAAAACTAAACATTAAACATTAAGCATTAAACATAAAACATTAAATATTAAACATTAAACATTTAATATTTAACATTTATCATTTAACATTTAACATTTAACATTGAACATTAAACATTAAACATTAAACATTAAACATTAAACATTAAACATTAAACATTAAACATTAAACATTAAACATTAAACATTAAACATTAAACATTAAACATTAAACATTAAACATTAAACATTAAACATTAAACATTAAACATTAAACATTAAACATTAAACATTAAACATTAAACATTAAACATTAAACATTAAACATTAAACATTAAACATTAAACATTAAACATTAAACATTAAACATTAAACATTAAACATTAAACATTAAACATTAAACATTAAACATTAAACATTAAACATTAAACATTAAACATTAAACATTAAACATTAAACATTAAACATTAAACATTAAACATTAAACATTAAACATTAAACATTAAACATTAAACATTAAACATTAAACATTAAACATTAAACATTAAACATTAAACATTAAACATTAAACATTAAACATAAAACATTAAATATTAAACATTAAACATTTAATATTTAACATTTATCATTTAACATTTAACATTTAATTTTTAACATTCAACATTCAACATTCAACATTCAACATTTAACGTTTAACATTTAACATTTAACATTTAACATTTAACATTTAACATTTAACATTTAACATTTAACATTTAACATTTAACATTTAACATTTAACATTTAACATTTAACATTTAACATTTAATATTTAGCATTTAACATTTAACATTTAACATTTAACATTTAACATTTAAAATTTAACATTTAACATTTAACATTTAACATTTAACATTTAATATTTAATATTAGCAAACATAGAAAAAAAAAAAGACAAAACATAGGATTGAATGTAAATTATGGTGTTTTTCATAACAACGGCCTATATTAGCAGAAAATTTACGGAAAAATTAAGTGGCTTTTAAAGCCAGGAATTGAACCCAGGCGCTTTGTTATCGCATGGGTTCTTTTTTAATTGTACGTTTACGATTCGTACTGTGAGGACAGTTAAGTGGTTTTTTAGACAACCCGACCCTAATAATGGATTATTAATAATCTTGATTCACAGATCTTTATTGCTTTTTCTCAATATAATAGATGCAAGGGATATTTAAATTCTGTTAGTTAGTGTGCAGGCTCATATTCAGGAGCAAATTTTTAACTTTCGAATTAAAAAATGTGTTTATTTTTGTGATAAAATCTAACGATCATCTTCTTGAATCCGACGTCAAGCAAAATTATTCCAAATGAACTTTTAAAAAGAAACAAGTTATTTGAATACACTATTAAAATATGATGACAAATTGAGATAAACCTAGTGAATGTTTGAGTTTAATTGTTTCATGCCTTATCTAGAAAAAAATTGTAAACGTTTTTATTATAAACTCGAAGATTAGTCAAAATTTTTATTTGTTTGCTTTAATTCTCAAGAAAAAATAAACTCAAGAAACAAAAATACTGACAGTGCAAGAGCAGGGCTAAAGATTGAATGTAGCACTCAAACTTTAAATAAAAATGCAATAAAAACATTTATTACAACTCGCACATATTTCAGACAGACAGACAGACAGTTGTAGCATTTTCATTATAAAGAGGAGAGAGTAAAAGTTTTGTGTTTCTTAACCTCATTTTTCAGTTGTATTTATTTTTATCTTACAATGTTGTGCGATAAGTTGAATTTTTTAATTTGTTTGCTTTTGTTTTGAATATAATCGGGGAATCTTGAACAAAAGCAGTAATGTCTGGTGAACTCACGAATATCATATTTCCTGGAATTGCGGTTTTTTTTTTGTTTTTGGTTAACCATGAGTTTAAGTAAACTTTTGAATTTTTTAATAATTATTTATTAAATGGTCATTGAATAAATATTATTTAAGAAGGGCTACTGTATATAAAAAAAGTCAAAATGAATTTATCAATGAAGTAGAAATAAGTGTCACATAAGAATAAGAAAATTCAAGTGAACTTACAGGTCTATAAGGTATAGATGTATGTAAGGTGCGTTTCAAAATCATAAGACACTAATTTTTTTTAATTATTTTAACTAAGAATTTGGCAGCAAAGCAGTAGTTTAAAAGAATACGAGGGCTGCCTTTTAAGTCTTGCGGCTCGGCAACACTAAGCATTGCCAGATGAATTTTGACAGTTCTATTCGAAAATTTAACATTATCTAGCATAAACATATTAGGGCTATTCCCGATTACGGGCAAAAAGCATTGCAAATGTATGCACTACCAAATATTTTCTATCAACTGTGAACACACTTTTTAGAGCAACACAACAAAATTCACAGCTGTTTTGGAAGCAAATAAAAACAAGTTAAATAATATTTGTGGTCTTTTTGCTTCAAATCTATTAAAGCTGTCAAATCCGAAAACTATTTAGACTAACCTCCATCTCCGGAGCTTCTTACAAATAAATTAAAAATTATCTTTAACTCTTCCTCCGTCCATTTTTTTTAAACTTTCCCTCTATATTTTTTTCCTTTGCTGGTTCGAGTAGTAATAATAGCTGCGTTCGATTCGCCAGCCTATACTCAATTCAAGTCGCTTATTTCAAAATTTGTATGTGAAAACAACAACAAAGTCAACAGCTAGTTGAGTATAGAGTAGGTCAATTATCAGTTGAGTTGAGTAAAGTTGCGTTGCCAATTTCTTATTTTTTAGTTGGTTTGTGTACGGAATAAGGTAAATGTAATAGATTCTGTCAAAATGTGATTTGAGTACAAAAACAAAATTAATTTATTGGCAGACTTTATGTGGTCTGTAAAAACGAAAGTGTTGCCAACTATGCAGTAAGTAACAGCTAAGTGAGTAGCCGTTTTTTTCGTAATTGAGTTGAGCACTGGCGAATCGAACGCAGCTAATGTCTCTGAATTGATAACTATTTGATCAGTGATGCCTATGCCTATGTGTTGCAAATTTGCCACAGTCGTGCAAATGCAAATCTATATATTTTATTGTTGCGTTGTAAATATTTGCCACCATATTGCCCGAAATCGGGAATACCCTATTATATTGTTTACAGTAGTTTGAAAATTGTATTTCAGCAAAAAAATTTAATAAGCAAGTGAACATTTTTGGGAAGAAAAGAATGCATCGATCAACTTAGTTCGTTTTTTGGTGATAAGGCACAATATTTCCACCATATGTGAAATGAGTTCTAGCGTGATCTTAGTTCTCTCCAAAACTAATTTCATGAAGTTCATGAAGCCAAAGAACGACTGTTGTATTTGAATACGATTATTTAATATTTTTGTATCCAATATTAGAAGAGTAGAAAGTGTTTCCTTTTTTTTAAACGAAATCTACTTCACCGCCTTAAGGGTTTACGCAACCGATAATTTTTCCGAATTATGCATAAAACCGGAAACAAAATAGTGAACCTTTTTTTTTAATTTTATAATTCTTAAAAAACATATTTTTTAAGAATTGTATTTTGAGCTTTATGCAAAATAATTCATGAAGCAACAGGTTGCTACAACAACAAAAGTTATTTGCAGAACAAACCGAGCATACTAGACCATGGTTTCGTCGGACGCTACTCATCAGTAGTCTCTGTGGTTTTAGCAGTCCACTTACTTTGAAAAGTTAATAAGTGCAACAGCAATAAAACCAAAGCGGAATTATAGAAGCGCTATTCACTTTATCAAAGCAATAGTGAACGTTATCCAACTTTCGTGTACAGTGGATTACATGCAGATAGTTTGCTAAAAAACTTAATAGCACTGTTCTAAATGTCAAAATGTTTACCGTTTCTATTTTTTTTCCATCACTGTATGTCTTCATAAAAATCATCATATTTTTATTGGGTATCCCTTGCACTCTGATATAAACCTGTTTACGGATGGTTAAAATTTATTGAAAAACCTTTTAATCTTTGTTCATGACTCCACAAAAATAAAAAAAAAACCATTATTTATGCCTAATATAACATGATTTGCCTACGATTTATGCCAAATTAAAAAAAAATTGGAGTAGATTAATTTGATTGAAATCAATTTGAACGCGGGCTCTTTTAATCAGACAAAAGATAATAACAAAAAAGTAACGAACACACCTTAAGCTATTGCATTTGAAATGCCATGCCAAGCGTCAGCATGAGAAATTTGGTTAAAACTTGTTTGTAAGCCACAAAAAAATAAGAGGTAAAGGTTAAAGTTTGGCGTTAAAAAATACATAATTCCTTTAAGACTACTGTAGGGGCAGGAAAAGGAAAAAACTTTTGTGATTTAAATCACACTGTGCAACACCAAAAAATAACTGAAAAAACTCCAATGGCTTCTGGTAGCCATTGGTCCATACAACATATAGTCCAAGGAAATCTTCTGGATTAGCTCAAATAACCCGTTTTTTAGAAGTCACATTTTATACTATGGGGCCGTAGTTAATTTCTTTTAACTCCTAAAAAAAGTAGGAGTTTAAAATCCTTGAAAAAACGTTATTGTCCACTAATATTCACACAGGGTGGTCAAAAACCCCAAAAAAATATAAAATATAAAAAATAAAAAAAAAATGGGTATATCTTGGAAACTTTGGGTGATATAATTTTCTTTACTTCAACAAACAACTATTACTTCGCAGAACATAATAATACAAAAAAAAACCTGCCTTTCTATTAAAAATCGCCATTGAAACTTTTCTTCTAAAGTAACTCCTTACCCAATAGGAGCAATAAGTAAAGCAAATCTAGAGTTTTCAGTTCAAATGAGCTTAAGTTTTCTTAAAAAAAATCCAGAAAAATTCCTTGCAAGATATGTTCTATGAGCCAATGGCTATCAGAGAACCATTGGAATTTTTGCAGTTATTTTAAATTACCCTAAAATTATCGCACAGTGTTATTAATAAAGGTGTAAGGTTTAAAAATATTTATTTTTAAAAAATATATTTTAAAAAATGTCAGCACAGGACAGTTTTTTAAAAACTAGATTTAAGTGTACCGGAAGTTACGCTCATGCACGCATGTGAACCAGTACATGGATCAATTTGGAACAAGCTCGTTTACCTTTTAAAGCGTCACACGGCCAGGTAAGCCCAGGTAGCCAAATCTTAAAAGAAATCGTACTTGCTCATGTACGAGAACACCTAAAAAATATATGTTGTGTACGCGCCCATGAGCGTATGCGCAAATTAGACGATTGAGGCTCATGAGGCGGCGTATGAGTCTTACATGGCAATGAATAGCATAAATAAAAAGCGACTCTCAGATGAATCATAGGAACTTTTGTGAGTTCAATAAACTCCTTGCATTTATAAAAAGCAAAATTGTGTTTTTGTATTAGATTTCGAAAATGAGTACATGAGTCTTTTTTAAATATTGAGAATTACGAAAACTGTTATAATAAATTTGTTTAAATTTTTCATTTTTTCTCTATCAGACAACTTATCTGGGTGTGAGCTCATCGATGAGAATTTTTTATTCTATCATGCTCTCATTTATGAGGCCTTTAAAAGAGGTATTTATCGTATTCGAACGTTTACGTATAATGTTTTTCGATATTTTCCTTATAAAAGCTTTATTAGACCTTTATAAATTTTTATGAATACACCTTTAAGAATATACGCTTGGGTTATTTTTCAACCAATTTCATTTTAATTTTTTAAAATTGAAATTTTTTTATGTTTATGATTCAAGCTTTCTCGACAACTTTGTTGATTTTATAGTGAAGAAAAATTTTCTTTAGTTCGCAAATTCCCCAACAGTTCAAGTAAATTGGGTAAATCGAATAAAGTGGGTAAGTTGTGGCGCTGACCTTGAATCATTTTGAATTTTTTTCCATAACATTTGGTTCTCTCACAATCTAGTCTTGAAGCCGGAATTGGAACAGTGAAGAGTGTGATAATGATTAAATTTAAGACACTTAAAAATGGAGGAGGGAAAAAGACTTTTTGAAATAAAAATATTTTGCATTTTTCTTTAGCATAAAACATCAATTCTTACAAGAAACATTTGCTCGGAAGAAAGGTAAGCAATGACGAATTTTTCAACAGATTTTTCTCATCTGTTTTATAATTTTTTATTTTTAAGAAATTACGATTAAATACATTTGTAAAAGAAAATTTCGTAGATTTAAAAAAGGTGTGCCACATGATGAAAATTGTTGATCTTATTATGCATAACAAATTTTCTTAAGATGTTAAGACTATATTTTATATGAAATAATTTTTTTAAGTTCTTGAATAATTCACAAAACAACATAAAGCTATTTGTGATGGAAAGAAAAAATCAACTTTATAAGCGTGACCACCACCCACAACCTGCTATAAAGCTATTGGAAAATTTAAGGATGCCATAAGTTTAAATTTTGCTGCATTGTGCATTAATCAGATACAACTTTGGGCATAAAAGTTTTGAAAACTAAAAAATGAGGTTGAAAACAATAACGCCCATTGAAATTTAAACAAGAAATGAATGTAGTGTTTAATATAAAAAAACACCTGTAGAGCAGCTCTATTTTGCCATGTTTGCTTCATTCAACTTGCTTTGCTTAACTTTTGTTTAAAATTATGAACACAGCAAGACAAAAGGGAAGATTGATGACTTGGTAAAGAATAACCAGAATGCAAATACTACTCAGACAATTAATTGGATTGGCAAGTTAGGTGTCTCAGTCTCCAAAAAATAAAAAAAAGTCTCCGGCTCCAATGTTGTGTTTATTTAATTTAAAAGTAGTTAAGAACCAAGCAAAGTATACAAAATTTTCAAAAACTTGCGAATTTAACGAAGCAAAACGTGCTGAAGGCTGACGATACCAACATTAATGAACATTCCTATTCATTTTTTATTTTTTTTTTCAAATTTTATCTAAGTATTTATTTACATAAAGTCCACAGTGAAAGGTGATTTAAGACAATAACTTAACGGCTTACCTCTTTTTGTTGTCAATGCCACTGCTGCTGCAGTAACACCTTTCAATTTGAGCACATGACTTTCAATTTTGTTCACACACGACGAGCAAGTCATACCACCGATTTCGATTTCTATCTCCGATTCACCACTGCCAGCCTCCTCAATTATTTCACATGGAAATCCCAACTCTGTGATGGACTTGGCAATGTTTTCCGGAGTTACAACATTAGCATTGTATTTGACTTCTGCCTTGGCGGCGAGTAGAGCGACCAATATACTATCAAGTCCATAGATTTTACGGCAGTGCTTTTCAATTGCAGCCACACAGCTGGCACAGGTCATGCCGCGTATATGCAAAAAACATTTGGACAACTGTTCGTCCATAGTCAAAACGGCACTACCATTTGATTGCTCAAAAGTGGTCAACTGCTTTTGCGGACTTGGCGATTTACGTGGAGTTGCAATCTGTACTGGTTTTTGTAATCTATTTAAGTTGAGTAAGTCTTGAGTTTCTGTACTTTGCTCTACGCTTGCTTCAAAGCCCATGTCATCTATCATTTCTGCGATTTCAGTGTCTTTCAATTGCATGGCATTGTACTCCACTGTAGCGCGTTCCTCTTCTAGATTTACGCGTATGCTGAGTATACCTGGTTTTGTACCAATGTTTTCTTCTATGCTACGCACACAACTCTGACAGGTCATGCCAAGCACACGTATGAGTGTGCGTTCACTAGTGGACTGTTTCTGCTCTGGTTTATATACGCATTCGAAACCCATATCATCGATTTCTAGAGCTATTTTAACTGGATTTGTTTGTTCGCTGTCATAATCAAAGTAGCCTGCATTTTCCTGCAACTCTACGCGAGTCTTTAGTATTCCTGGTTTATCGCCAATGGTACTTTCAATATTGTGCACACAAGACTGGCACGTCATTCCCACAATAGGTAGGCGTACTTGTTTTATGTTTGTTCGTGGTGGCTGTATTGTATTTGATGCTTCACCCAACAGCAGGTTTTCGAATTCCTGACATTCCATATTTGCAGTCTGTCCGTTTCTCACATTTGTATGTTGCAGTGGATCCACTGTAGCCAGCGTCATCCCTCCAAAGTGCTGCTGTAATTGCTGTGGACTGTTGCTTCCATTAGATCTACTGATATTGTTGTTACTGGTCAATGTTAAGGGTGATTGGTTTATCTGCTCGGTTGAGTCGAATTTTTGTTCGTTCGTCATTTTTGCATTTCGTTTTGCTCAAACACTTTCGTATTGTTCTTTTTGTATTATTATACATTAAATTTAATTTTAAACACAATTGATTTTAATTCCAATTAGAAATTTTCACAGCACTTCTAAATTTTCCACATCTCACAATCCGATTGTGTTTTTGACTTTATTTAATCGAGTTTCTACTTTCACAACCGAGCTTACACGTCCCAAACACGTCCACTCGAACTCGTAATCTTTTTTCAATTGACTTTTTTCAATGAAGTGCATTTGACAGGAACTTCGTTCAGAGTTGCCAACTTAAAAGTTTAATTCAAGTTTTATAAAATTTGTTTGAAAATACCATGTACACATCTGATATATATTAAACTCAATACGGATTTTCCAAATTCAATTGCTTGGAATAGGTATGAAATTAAACTTGAGAAACCTCAACCTTTTCAAATGTATATATTTACATAGATGCATATAATATTGGATATGTGATGATTTGAAAATAAGATAGGTAGAGTTTTTTGGAAGGTAATGGCAACCATGTGACTGTTATTTTTGTGACAACTTTTCTTGGCAGTGTTCATTGCTTATATATCAGTGCATGGCATGGTATAATTAATCAGGTAGGTGTGACAGTTTTCAATCGAACATGAATTGTCAAAAATCATACAAAACAAAGCAAAAAAAAAAAAAAAAAAACAAAACAGCCGAGTTTGACAATCCATGAACGATCTCGTGAGAAAATAGCCTGTTGTCAAACCTACCTGTATAATTGTATCATGAGTGCGTGGTAGATGAAATAGGTCATGATACAAGGTCTGTTTCCGTACTTGAACATTCGCACGAATTCGTACTATTTTTTGCAATTTCCTGTTCCCGTACACAAAAAATTCGCAAAAGAGAGCGAAAAAGTGAAATCCAGTCCTTGTAAAATGTTGCTATTTTCTGCTACACGAATTTGGTGAAGCAGAAAATCGCAACCTTTAATTTTTTGACAGCTAGTATTAAATTAGAGTGGCAGCCATTGAAGCAATATTAAGAAAAATAAAATATGTCGAGAAATGTGCAAATTAATTTTCGGCAAGCACTTTAAGTAGAATACAATGTAATAAGCAGTATTTTATATAATTTTTCATCACAAGTTGTAAATTTTTGCAATAACCTGTTCCCGTACTTTTTGCAATTTTTCTTGCAAAGAGAGCATTTTTCGGCTTACTCTCTCAAATTTTGTAACTTGTGAATTTCTGCTGTAAAAGTATGGGAACAGACCTACAATTCTACAAGGAAGGTGTGAGTTTTTTCGGCTTGCACCATGGTGTAATAGTAATAAGATGTTAGTGAATTTGACACTTCTGTCTCAAAATTATAAATTTTTTCGCCCCGCTCCTGTCAAAAACAGCTGATGGTGAATTGGAATGAAAATAAATCACCTAACGTGCAGTCGGTCGAAGCTCAATGTCATGTACACTTCTTTTGATGGCTATTATCAGTTAAGGTATTGAACATTTTGCATTGCATTCAATATTTTCTTGAAGCAGTCGATGTGAATGTGGCGTCCGTGGCGTAGTTGGTTAAAGTGTGTGGCCGCTATGTCAACGAACTTTGGAAACCCAGGTTCGAATCCCAGCAGCGACAAACAATTATTTGAATTAAAATAATTTTTCTATACGGCCGCCACCTCTCTGCAGACAATGGCAAACCTCAGAGAGTAATCAAATTGCCATGTAAAGCTTCTTGAGAACGAGAACATTCCGTTCATCGCCGTTCGGAGTCGGCGTTAAGCATGTAGGTCCGGTTCTCGGTCAATTGTGTACAAACTTAATAACACGCACAACACAATTGATCATAAGAAGCTAGGTCAAAGTCCTTTCAAGGGCTGAAATGGCCAGTTATTTATTTTTTTATTTAGTCGATGTGAATGCAAGACAATTTGCATGCTGGCCAAAGCTTCATGTCGGTGGCACCTTCCAGCGCACGTTTTTGGTAAAATGACAAAACCATTCAATGGCGAACTTGGCAAATGGGTGAAGACAACTGCAATAACTTTTTGTCAACACAACACGGCACAATTAATTGAATTAAATATTTATTTAAACTTTATTCGCATAATAACCTATAAAAACTATAACACATCATCATCTAGCAACTCAAACAAATAACACAATTTGACAACTATCAGCGGCTCCTCTCTTTCGCTCTCAATTTTTTGACAGGAAAAAGCTATTCTTGGTATTGTCAAAAATTCACTAACACCTTATTTTTATTACACCATGGCTTGCACCAACTGTTAAAAAATAGTATAAATTAGAGAACGAAAAAAGTAAAAAAGACAATACAAAGTAAAATATACAGGCAAATCACAGTTGGTGCAAGAAACTCCTCTCACTGCCCAAAATTAACTTCGTTAACTTCTTTTTCCAATAGTCACAAGTCATAAAATTTTTTTTAAATAAAAAATAACCAAAAAATTTGACTTTATTTGTTCGTAAAAAAAAAAAATTAAAATGTGACACTTATATTTTCGATCAAAAATCACAGTTAACCCTCTGCAGATGACGTCGTAGTCTGACAGACACCAAAAACCAAAACTTCGTGCGTACAAACGTGAAATTCGAAGATAAAAAATTCGTTTTTATCTTTAAAATAAAGTATTTTATTTCAAATTTAATTCTTATGTTAGCCTAATAATTATTAGCTGTTATATGGAATCAGGTCAAGAGAGTTAGAGTCAGAAATTTTATCATAAAAAATCAGTTTAAAATTGAGGTCTGCTAGATCCCATGTCAGAAATATTGTTACATTTGGAGCACGTCAGTACAGAGAGTTTTCATTTAACCAGAGGGTTAAATTTAATTTTTTATTTCCAAAGTTAATATTTGAGACAAAAAGGTTACCTACGACCTACGCACTTTCATCGCTGAAGAAAATTTGCTTCGAAAAATCGGAATTTTTTTAGAACAATTTAAAAATTTTAACAAGTTCTACGGTGGTAAAACCCAAACTAGTTTGTTATGACATAAACATTTGACAGCTGCGAAATGCCAGGGCTGCACTTTCCGAAACCCGAAATGCATAACTCTTTATTATAAATTGTTATAATAGTTAATAAAAATATCACTGTCAAATTTTTAACTTTTATTTTTTATCGAATAAATAAAAGTAATATTTCGGTCAATTGTGTATAAAATTAATAACACGCACAACACAGTTGATCATAAGAAGCTAGGTGAAAGCCCTTTTAAGGGCTGAAATGACCAGTTATTTATTTGTTTTTTAAATTTTTACTTGAATTTTTTATCGAAAAATAAAACAAATTGTGACTGTTACCTTCTGATTGAAAACATATTGATATAAACTATGTATTATTTATTGACTTAAAAAAATTATAAAAGTAACGACCCCTATCAGAATAAACTTTTTAACGTCTCACGTTGTTTGCTGGGTTAATACTTTTACTACTATTGAGTCTACTCCCTTCACTACACTATTTTGCAGCGCTGAACCATATGTTTTTTAATCATATGTTTTTAGCAAATTTCTTTAATTTCTTCAGGTGTTAAAACTACATAACAATTGCTAGCCATCGTTTATTATAAAAGTGAGTTTTTCTACAGGCTTTAAGATTGCAGCATGATTTCGTTAAAAGGTTGGCGTTATGTGGCTTTTGTGTCCAGCATAGTTTGTGGCATCAGTTTGGCATTATATCCGATCATAATTGATCCAATGATGAATGTGGAAAAATACAGTTGGTACAAATTGTATGAATTTTTTTCAAGTAATGAAAGTTTCTTGATTTCAGAAAAAACGAGGGAACTCACAAGACCGAGCACAAGTCTAAAGGAAGAACCAGTGCAGCCTGAGAGTAGTTGAAGTGGAACTCAAATAGTTTATAAATCATCCTAAACGTTATTAAGTTGCTGTTGTTTTTTTCTTTTTTCTTAAATGAACAAATTGGAGGTTTAGAAAAGTGAGCATATAACAGTGCCTGTATTAAGTTAATTAAATACATGGATTCTGCAGAATCTGCACTAAGCTATTCGAATCCCAAAAATACATGTGTTGCTTTTTATAATCACCAAGTTTTTTTGTTAAAAATGTTCATATCTATACCTAGCTATGATGAATTATTGAGAAATCATTTGCTAGCAATTAAAAATTTTAATATGTATGTGAACAAATGCTTTCTTAACCAAGGTATTTTTAACTTCTCTACATAATGCGCCCCACATTTTTAGGGAAACTAAAAGCCCCACTCTAGTAAAAATGATTTTAAACTTTTTAGTTCGTTTAAAGAACGTGGTATATTAAATAATTTTATTTTTATACTTAAATAATTATTTTCTGGTTTTAGTCTTGTGTAAAATTTTACAATAGACTTAAAAGGTTTTATGATTTACTCAGTACAAAAATTTGTTACTCAGTACAAAAACCGAAATTGTTCCATAAATATTAAAAATGAAACAAAATACAAAATCGGAAAAAATTCATTAAAATTTTCGAGGCTCGAACTCACAACCTCACGATCATAATGCAGCCGCTTTGTGCTCTGAGCTACAGAACTCACACTAAAATATTATCTATATAACAATAAATCAAACAAACTAATTTTTTATAATTTTTTTTCACCTTCTGTGTTGAATTTTTGTAATAAAAATTCGTTTAATGAAAAAAAAGGGCAAAAACATCCGTTCACATTGTCACAGTCGCTTTACGCACTGAGCTAAGGAATCTACATTAAAATATTTTCTAAAAAATGCCAACGAGCTTTTCAGTTTTTTGTTTAATTTTTAATATGTATCAAATAATTTCGCATTTTTTCAAAACAATCGTGTGTGTGCTATACGGAAACATTCACTCGGATAATGAATTTTTGACAATCTGGCCGTGTGCTATTCGGAAACTTTTCACTCGGATGATGAAATTTTGACAGTCTGAAAGAGATATTTGGCACTTGTGAGGTGAATATGATTGTCAAAAATTCATGTAGCCCCAGGGGCTAGTATAATTTTTGACAATCGGAAAGAGAATTTTTGACACAAGCAAAAATGAAAAAAAAAAACACTTGTGAGTTTGTGAGTCGTAAAGCAGTTAAAAATTTTGTGTTTCCGACAGCATAGCAACCAGAATCCCTAATTTTCAATATATATCAACAATTTCGCAAATTAAATTAAATTCTTGTGCTAATGCACTACCAAAATCTAAAACGTCAACATTTCTAGTTGTCAAAATTTCATCGTCCTTCTGGCACAGCAAAAATTACAATTTTATTTCAACAGACAGAAATGTTATTCAACTCAGTAAATTCTCTCCTACCACGAGTGAAAAGTTTCCGAATAGCACACGGCCTCTGAATGAGAATATTTGGCACTTGTGAGGTGAATATGATTGTCAAAAATTCATGTAGCCCTAAAACGCTACAAACCGAAAAAGTTTCTGCGAAGTTTTAGCAAAATGTAAAAAATTATAAAATTATAGTTAAACATTAATTTAGCCAATGATTCATTTTCATTGGACGAACAACATCAAGATCAACTCTACACAAAAAACGCCATGGCGGACTTTATGAGAGAGCATCCTAATTGAATGATGCAATCAAATTCTCAGCTGCCAAATACATAGTTGAAAGCATCTCTACTTAAGCGAAATCTTTTTATAAATCTTTAAATATATTTTTTATAAAATAACATTGCTCAATTATTTTGTGTCCTTACGTTAGTTTGATAATGAAATAAAATTGCTTTACCTCCCAACTACCTTTGTATTAAGTTCTCATCGTTCTCACGTTCATTATCAGAAATGAGATAAAAAAAACAAAGTTGCATCCATCACTATTTTATTTAATTTGTTGAAATAACTTCACCGCAAAATGCAAAGACATGACTATTTTTATATAGGGGTTTCCATTCAGAACTTAACAACTTTTTTTTTTAAATAAAACGCAAACCATTTGAGATATTTCAAAAACTTTATTATCGGCTTGAAGTACAATCAAAAAAAATTTATGAATGGAACTCGACTTCATTCATATGGCCATCGCGGGTACGTATGCAGCGATCGATTCTTTGGACCCAATTTTCGATGACTCGGCCACACATTTCGGCCGAAACGGCCGCTATTTTACCTTAAATGTTGGCTCTAAGCTCTTCCAACGTCGTCGGCTTGTCGGCATAGACCAATGACTTGACGTAGCCCCAAAGAAAATAGTCTAGACTCTAGAGGCGTTAAATCGCACGAACGAGGCGCCTAATCGACTGGCCCATTTCTTGAGATAACACGCTCATCAAACTTACTCTTCAATAAATCGATTGTAACGTGTGCTGTGTGGCTTACGGCACCGTCCTGTTGGAACCATGTCCATATCTTCCAATTCGGGCACAAACTAATTGGTAATCATGGCTTGATAACGATGGACATTTACAGTAACGTTACGATCGTTATCGTCGACGAAAAAATATGGTGCAATGACGCCGGCGGCATGCAAACCGCACCAAACAGTTATTTTTTGTGGATGAAGTGGTGATTCATGAAGCACATGTGGATTTTCACCCGACCAATAACGCATATTTTGCTTATTGACGAACCCATTGAGCGAAAAATGAGCTTCGTCACTGAAGATGATTTTGCGAAGAAATTCATCATCCTGGCGCATCATCAATTTGCAGACATTGTTCGTTCGTGTACTTTACCATAATGAAAATGTCGAGTTTACTGAATAAATTGACAGTGACAGTTCGATGATTAGTGAAAAGGTGCGTTCAGAAATTTAATTCAAAGTTGTCAAGTCCCTATTGGAGAACCCTGTATTTTAATGCCATATGGCATACAAAATCTATTACAATTCAAAAGTAAATGTCAAAAAATACTGTTCGCGCAACTGTTCCGTGGTCTCAAGTATTTTGCTCGATTGATCGCTAACGTAATTTTTTCTCATACGAAAGCCGTTTCGTTTTCGGAAGCTCTAGAGCTCTAGAATCTCTAGTTTCGTTTAAAAACTCTAGAAGTTGGTTAAAAATTAATTCCAAGATTTGTACGGGACAGACAAGTGAAGTGAAGCTAATAAAAACGTGTTAAAAAGTTGTTAATAAGTTTTGAAAATATGTATAATGAAATAAAAAAAAATTTGTGAATATTTTGTTAGCATTCAGAAATTGGATAGTTTGATTGGATAGCAAGATAAAGAAAACGTGCATTCTACATTTAATCAATTTAAAATTCCATCAAATAGTAAATTGTCAAATTTATTGGGTTCAAGAACCAAGAAACGTTTCACAATGGCGGATGTCAAGACTGGACATTTTAACAAGTGACTTTATTATCTGTGACTTTTTTAAATTCACAATAGTGTACTTGTGAATATTCACGTTGTCTTAAGAGCAATTAGAATAACTTCGAATTAAGCAAAGACACAAAAAATTAAGTATACGTTTCAATTTTTGTACACTTCCTGTTCAACGGATGTATACCATAGGGTGGTTCAGGTAATCCATGGGAAATCAGTGATAATAACGGATGACATAGAGGTAATAAAGGGTGATTTTTTTGAGGTTATGATTTTCATGCATTAGTATTTGACAGATCACGTGGGATTTCAGACATGGTGTCAAAGAGAAAGATGCTCAGTATGCTTTGACATTTCATCATGAATAGACTTACTAACGAGCAACGCTTGCAAATCATTGAATTTTATTACCAAAATCAGTGTTCGGTTCGAAATGTGTTTATCGACAAATTTTGTTCAGCGATGAGGCTCATTTCTGGTTGAATGGCTACGTAAATAAGCAAAATTGCCGCATTTGGAGTGAAGAGCAACCAGAAGCCGTTCAAGAACTGGCCATGCATCCCGAAAAATGCACTGTTTGGTGTGGTTTGTACGCTGGTGGAATCATTGGACCGTATTTTTTCAAAGATGGTGTTGGACGCAACGTTACGGTGAATGGTGATCGCTATCGTTCGATGCTAACAAACTTTTTGTTGCCAAAAATGGAAGAACTGAACTTGGTTGACATGTGGTTTCAACAAGATGGCGCTACATGCCACACATCTCGCGATTCTATGGCCATTTTGAGGGAAAACTTCGGAGAACAATTAATCTCAAGAAATGGACCGGTAAGTTGGCCACCAAGATCATGCGATTTGACGCCTTTAGACTATTTTTTGTGGGGCTACGTCAAGTCTAAAGTCTACAGAAATAAGCCAGCAACTATTCCAGCTTTGGAAGACAACATTTCCGAAGAAATTCGGGCTATTCCGGCCGAAATGCTCGAAAAAGTTGCCCAAAATTGGACTTTCCGAATGGACCACCTAAGACGCAGCCGCGGTCAACATTTAAATGAAATTATCTTCAAAAAGTAAATGTCATGGACCAATCTAACGTTTCAAATAAAGAACCGATGAGATTTTGCAAATTTTATGCGTTTTTTTTAAAAAAAAAGTTATCAGGCACTTAAAAAATCACTCTTTATAATCAAGGACACGAAATATTTTTAATAAGCAGTGTTCAAGTATTCAGTCCTATAGTGGCGCAAGTACTTAACATACTTTGAACTTTAATAACCTTGAATATTAAGAACCTTCAAAAATTGAAAAATTTGTGCTCACTTAAGCTAACCCTTAAGCATATATTCTGTTGATATTTCAAAATAGAATGTCAAAAATGGAAGAATGATAACGTATTATTACGTTATTCTATTTTTGAAACAGAAAATATTTCCGCACTAATGTTATTGCCATTGAGCGCATTCAGCGAACTTATGAGTAACTGCCGATATTGGCAGCAGGATTTTAAATTTGCAGAAACTGGAATGTGTGACCTCGGGTTCAAGCTCATTATTAATTACAAGTGTGGATCAAAACGAATCAATTAGGTCCTTCATCAATGCTGGATTGAGATAAATCGAAGGATTGTGGTTGTCATGCGACTCTTGAGGGCTAGCTGAGCAAGATAAAATTTTTGATATTGCAATTATATGGACGTCAAGACGTAGAGTGACAAGCTCATCTTAGTGCCTTAGAGAATAAAGAAGTTCGAAAAAAGAGTTGCAAGCTTAAAATACGTCATCAAGACGTAGAGTGACAAACTCAACTTTGTGCCTTGTAGACTAAGCAACCTGAAAAAGCTCGAAAAAAAGAGTTGCAATTTTAAGCACCAAAATTCAATTAAAAGAAACTGTCGAAGGAACGAGTGGTTTACTGTGTAACCCTGGAAAAGACGACTCAATATAAGTTGAGCTAACTTTTTTTCTTCGTGTAAAGTGTTTTTGAAACTTTAAACGCGGTTTTCTCAAAACTATATTTTTGTAGTCCGTGTGCAAGATTTCTCTGAAACGTCTCAATCAATCTGTCTCAAACTTCTAAATAAGTTTTATAAGTAATTGACTTTAAAAGATGATAGTAAATGATTGACGGTTTTTTTTTCACCGATAAATATTTTCCACTTTATAAATAAGGCCCAAATTTGTTGAAAATAGATTTTTTTTTGTTGATAAGCCACAATTTTGTCAAAAATTTATATTTTGGTTATTTTTTCGGTTAAATACTAAATAATATCTTATGCTAGCGAAAATTTTTTGGGTTTTATCATTTCAATTGATCCAGTTGAGAGATATCATGCTTACCACATGATGCCTTTTTTTAAAGAGGTGCACTCAGGTTGGGTTCGAACCTGGCATCAAATGGTCCACTCATGTTTTAACGCAATTGGCCACGGCCGCCATGGAGAAATCGACTACAGCATCTTTAAAAATAATTTTTTTTTACAAATAAAAACTATGAAAGTTAAGTTAAAAGTCATCAGAGTACGAGTATGATAACATTAGAAATACGTTAACATTAAGAATAACCGTTCGGCTGATTGGACCTTATCAGTGTGGCTTCAGACCTGGCAAGTCCACCATAGACCAGATATTTACGCTACGACAAATCTTGGAGAAGACCCTAGAAAAACAAATCGACACACACCATCTTTATAAAGCCGCCTTCGACAGTCCAATAAGGAATCATCTATACTCCACCATGTTTGAATTTGGTATTCCTGCAAGGCTCATCCGTCTTTGCAGAATGACACTGAGCAACACCAGCAGCCCAGTTAAGATCGGGAAGGATCTCACTCCTCCATTCGATACCAAACGAGGTTTCAGACAAGGTGATTCCTTATCGTGCGACTTTTTCAACCTGATGATGGAGAAGATCATCCGAGCTGCTGATTTGAGACGCAGCGACACTATATTCTACAAAAGTATTATGCTGCTGGCGTATGCTGATGATATTGATATCATTGGCCATAATACGTGCGAAGTCAGTGCAGCATTCTCCAGATTAGCGAAAGAGTCGAGTCAAATGGGTCTTGCAGTGAATGCAGATAAGACGAAATGCCTAGTGTCAATAAATAAACAGTCCCAGCGTCTTGGAAACCACGGCACTGTTGACAACATCTCCTTCGAGGTTGTTTAGGACTTCGTCTACCTGGGATCCAGCATTAACTCTTTCAACGATGTCAGTATTGAGATAAAACGAAGGACAACTCTTGCCAACAGGTGTTACTTTGGGCTGAGTAGGCAATTGAGAAGCAGAGCCCTCTCTCGACGAACAAAACTCACGCTCTATAAGTCACTAATCATGCCCGTCCTATTAAATGCAGCACAAACCTGGACGCTGAGCAGATGTGATGAAAAGACTTTGGGAGCCTTCGAGAGAAAGATCCTTCGTAAAATCTTCAGTCCAATCTGCGTCAATGGCAAGTACCGATTTCGTTGGAACCACGAGCTGTATGAGCTGTACGCTGACATCGACATAGTTAAGCGCATTCAAATCGAGCGGCTCCGCTGGCTAGGTCATGTTGAGCGAATGGAAAACGACGCTCCAGCGAAAAGAATATTCGATTCGGTGCCCGGTGGTGGTCAACGCAGAAGAGGACGCCCACATCTTCGTTGGAAGGATCAGGTGATGGATAACCTGACCACGCTTGGTGTTTCCAACTGGCGCCAGCAAGCGCAGAACAGAAATGGCTGGCGCAATTTCTTATACGAGGCCAAAACCGACCTACGGTTTAAGCGGCAGATAAGAAGAAGAAGAAGAAGAAGAAGAAGAAGAAGAAGAAGAAGAAGAAGAAGAAGAAGAAGAAGAAGAAGAAGAAGCAGTTTAGCGAATTTTTGAGTTGAGTTCGCTGACTGAGTTCATTATTGTTGCTGTTGTTGTTATTGCTGTTAATTTCTAAAGTTTGCGCTGCTTGTTGTTCTCTCTTTCTGCTTTTGCTTCGCCTATACATAATGAAATTCGTCAGCCGTAGTGCTTTTACAATTGTTATTAAGAAATTGCATTATTTCTAATATTGCAGTACAGTTGCACTCGTGCGTATCACAGTGGTGGCGAAATAATGGTATGAGTAGCATCAGCGTGCGTGACCAGCATGCAAATATCATTTTTATAAATACTCTGCAGAAAAAACATTCAAGAAATGTCTTTTTTTTGCATTATACTGTATCATACTGTCAATAGAATCAATCAACCTCCCTGATTTAGCACTTAAATGGGCTACACCAGAAGCACGAATAAAATTGTTCGAGATGTGTTGCAAATAATCTTTATACATATTCAGTAAGCATTCAATAAGCATCAAAAACACTCCGAGTACTCTGTGCAAAATAAATTTGGGAATGAGAAAAACTCTCTGTAATTTCTAGTTTTCCATTTATTAGCAAATATCCACGCCATTTTTCAATAAATTTCTTTCAAATCGTTTTTGTTTTTAAAGCTTTAACAAAATGTCTTATAAATAAATTAAGTCAGCGAAGTTCTTCATAATTAGAAAGAAAAAACAATTTCAGAGTTTAATTAAGAGATCTTAAAATTGAACAACACTTCAAGTTACTATGAAAAAAAAAAAAAATGTAGTGCGAAAACTTCCGAGTTTTTTCGTATATTGCACGAGGTGCATTGAAAAATGTAACAGTCCTGGTTTATGCAATTTTTTTACTTGTCCCCTAACACCAACATCTGCTGCAATCTCAAGCAGCTTTCAAACTATTACGAAATTGAGTTTTTTTTTCTTTTGTCCCTTAGTTTTAACCCAAAAACTGCGTGCAAAACTAAGTAAAGTAAAGATATTTGTACATGTAGCAGCAATATTAAACTTCAGCAGCAGCAACATCAGCTATGCGAATAACAAAACTTAAGCTAGCGACACAAAAATGCTGGTTAAGCAAACTGGCAACAAGATAGCGGCAATGCGTTTGCCTTGAAAAGACTTCGCTTAACTTGTATTGTTCAAGTGTGTGTTTGTGTAAGTGTTTGGCATTTTCTTACAGTGTACTTATTGAACCAGCCACAATATTCAGTGCACTTAAAACAGCCACAGCAACATATGTATGTTGTCTCATATGTTGCTATGTATCGGAAGAATTGCAGAAACTTTTGTAGCAACTTATTTCGTTGGCAATGCTTTACTTAGCTTACGAAAACGGAAAGCTTAAAAAAGTTTTGCTACACTGCTGATCTAAGTTTTACTCACTGTTGTTGTTGCAGCTAGCTACGGCCAGCATTACGGACCAACTGGAAAAGTGGCCAACTTTCATGCTGACCAAGTTTTGTGCTAAGTTTTAAAATTGTTTATTGAACTGCTAATAAAGTGCCTTCAAGCTACTTTAAGTGTTTGAATGTCTTGCAATTGTTTAACAAGAACATAATGCAACTCAACCGCAGAAACACTGAGAGGAAATAGAACAATGTTGATGATGGCGATATCAACATCGCCATGATATTTGATGTTGATCTTGATCTTGATGTTGATGATGATGTTGATGTTGATGTTGATGTTAATGTTGATGTTGATGTTGATGTTGATGTTGATGTTGATGTTGATGTTGATGTTAATGTTAATGTTGATGTTGATGCTGATGTTGATGTTGATGTTGATGTTGATGTTGATGTTAATGTTGATGTTGATGTTGATGTTAATGTTGATGTTGATGCTGATGTTGATGTTGATGTTGATGTTGATGTTGATGTTGATGTTGATGTTGATGTTGATGTTGATGTTGATGTTGATGTTGATGTTAATGTTAATGTTGATGTTGATATTGATGTTGATGTTGATGTTGATGTTGATGTTGATGTTGATGTTGATGATGATGTTGATGTTGATATTGATGCTGATGTTGATATTGATGTTGATGTTGATGTTGATGTTGATGTTGATGTTGATGTTGATGTTGATGTTGATGTTGATGTTGATGTTGATGTTGATCTTTATGTTGATGTTGATATTGATGTTGATGTTGATGTTGATGTTGATGTTTATGTTTATTTTTATGTTTATGTTTATGTTTATGTTTATGTTTATGTTTATGTTTATGCTTATGTTTATGTTTATGTTTATGTTTATGTTTATGTTTATGTTTATGTTTATCTATATGTTTATGTTTATGTTCATTCAAACTGGTTTTTTCAATTTCCAACTTGTAAAAAATTGTTCCCAAACATTCGCCCCAAGCGATCTCTGCCAATGTCTGCGACATAAACATCCACAATTCTCAAAACTCTTGTAAAAATAAATGCAGCCAAACAATACTAAACAAAACAACGTAAACAAGCACTGCATCTTCAAGTGAAATATTTCTATTATATTTGTTTTTTTTTTTCAAACCTATTCAACCTTCGTTTCCATTTTTAGCTGCCGCTGCTCTTGCTGCTGCTGCTGGTCAGCTGCTGCTACGCTTTATTTAACAATGGAATCACTGAAGTAGTGTATAAGTCACTGCAAAATGTCACTTCAATTCTCCGGAGCATCAACAATGCCCAAACCTCAACAACAACACAACAACAACTTTTCCTCCCCTTAGCTGCGGCTCCCTCAGACAATCAAGCGAACAAGTGTTCTTGTCGAGAACTTAATCCTTATATTGCTGCAATGAACCAGAATGAAGAAGCCAAAACTGCAACGAGTAGGTTGTACAACAACAACAAGAACACACCAACAAACAATCTGGAAAATAAAAATGAATTCTATTCAGTGATGTGTCAGCCAGTGATGCCTGATGTTGTGAGCGCATAAATTTTACACAAAGTCCTGAGTAAAACGCAAAAATAGAGCTAAAAAAAAAGAAAAACTCTGCTGCAACCAGCAGCAAATAATGATTTGTGGAGAGAGTATAAAAGGACATAGCACAGAAGGACATGACTTGCTCTCGTTGATTTTTTTCGTTTGGTTTTCTTTCTTAAAGTTGGGCATGTAAATCAGCTGATTGTTTGGGATTACCTGGGGATAACAACAAGTTATGGCATGAAGAGTGGATATAATTAATGAGATGAAGTTTGTAGATGTCTATGTGTGTGTGTCTGTGTGTTGAAGTGTTGGAGAGCGCTTTGAAGTTTATAAGCGACTTTATTACAGAGCTTTTGAAGTTTTTATGGCTAGGCACAAGGTTCTAACGGCCAGCAGCAGCAGCTGACACCAACAAGCGTTGAAAAGCTCAAAGAGCCAACCTCGTTAATATTTATTAAAAGTGTAGATAGGATACATTTTTTTTTTGTTTTTCCGAATAATGAGAAAAAATTAAGTCAGCAAATTGCTTTCTTAATTTTTAAAAAGAGGAAATAATAAAAAAATTTGTCGTGGCAGGTATAGAAAATTGTATGTATTCTTGATCAACATCACGACCTGAGCCAATTTAGTTGATTTTTGAGTTTTGTCTGTCTACCATCAAGATAACATCCTTATTTTCAAGCTATCGCAATGAAATATATAGCATGGTATAAGCTAATTAAAAAAAAATTTTATGAAAACCATGACCAGCCTAAAAGGTGACCACCAATCAATATGGCGAAATCACTTCGATTTTCATAAAAAATAATCTAAACACTTGAAATTTTGAACGGAAATTTGTCAAAATCATTTAAAAACCACGCCTACAATCCTCAAGAAGTGACTTTATCAAAATGGTAAACCTCTAATATTAAACATTGAAATTTTGCACAATTACTTCGATTCCAAAAAAGTACTCTAGGTTTGCAATTAGCAAAATCAGATGAAAACGATGACCGCCTCCCATACGAAGTGACGTCATCCGTATGGTAAAATCTCTTAAAATTTCACAAAAATGATGGTAAAAACTTGACTGTAACTTTTATTTAATCCATAAATAAAAGACCTTGAAACTTGCCACGTTAAAAAAAAACACACATTCTTTGATTCCAAAAAAGTACTCTAGGTTTGAAATTTAGCAAAATCAGATGAAAACTATAGCCGCCTCCCATACGAAGTGACGTCATCAATATTGTAAAATCTCTTAAAACTCTACAAAAATAACTGTAAAAACTTTATACTTTGCACACAAGTATTCTGCATTTGAAATTTGTTAAAACCGAATGAAAACCACGCCCACTTCGCATACAACGTGACGTCATCAAAATAGTAAGACCATCATAAATAACTCATAAATTACACATCATCTTTTACTTTTAATAATGTTAAAATTTGGCCATAGTGACTGACGTCATCAAAATAAAAAACCTTCATAAACCTTCCATAAAAAAAGGCATGGAAAATCATTACAATCAGTTTAATGCTTCACATTAAGAAAGGAAATAAAACAAAAACAGCAAAATAATGTTGAGCAATAACGACTGCATTGGTCTATTAACCAGTTGAACACTGTAGTACCGACAAATTTGTTGATAACTTGTATTATCGACACAGTTGAAAGAAACTGGTGTAACAATTATTTTCAGGAGTTTAGTAGATATCCATTACAACAATCATATTATATCAGTTGGTGCATGTAAAGACGTAGTGAAGTAACTTATTAGTCAGTACTGCAACCATTGCTGATGATTGCGGCAAAATAAAAAAACGCAACGTAGCACTATGGGGCATTTGATCGATTTAAGCGGTCAAAAATATTTTACTGGGTAAACAGTTCCTAATCATGTAAGATTTTTTATTTTTGTTATTCTTGTTAGCCCTATACAAGCATTGCGTCACATTTGACTCACCTGAAGTTTTTTTTAGGCGAACATTGAAATTGTTAATATCAAATATACTATAAATGACATCTGTTTACAGATTTTTTTTTATCCTTAACCCTGTGCGATTAATAGGTCATATATGACCCACCTCTACTTTTGCTCAAGTAGATTTTAAATTGATTTTGTTGGAAAAATAGTATTAAGTAATGTCTGTTTTCTGAATTTTTATTTTTTTTAACCCTCTATCATATAGGACCCTTTAATTTTTTTCCATTAAAAATGAAATTTAAGTTATTGAATGCATAGTAATCAAACATGTATATTTTTAGTTTTTTTTTTTCAAACTTTAACCATGTACAGCAATTGGGTCATATTTAACTCATCTCTAGTGTTTCTGTGGTAAAAATGGATGAATAAGTTTTTTTTTTGTACTAACAGTAAATAATCATGTCTAAGTTATGGTTTTTTGTGTTATTCTGAACCCTCTGGGTAGTAAAATAATGTATATTATTAGAAAAAGTATTTAATAGTTGATTATTATTATAAAATTTAATATAAAAATGGTTTGAAAATGTAGCACTAAAAAGAAAATAAAAAAAAAAAAATCGAAATCACAGTCTGACGAGTCAAGTCACCAGAAAATCGTTCTTATATTTCAGAGAATGACTCAATTTCAATTTGATTATTATGTGAGCGCCCCGCAGGCAAAAGCATTTACATTGTTTCCTCAAGAACTGGTTTTGTTTTTTCCTCGGCATAGTCCTCATTCCAGGTAAAAGAGAATGCTCGAGATGTCATAACTGATGGTGCTATGCAATGTAAAACATTTGGAACTTAAATCATGAGTTCCTTGCAAATAGAAGTACCCGTCTTGTGTGGAGTAAATTCAAAAATTTGGGGGAAAAAAAGAGTTTTTAAGTATGTACCCTTCTAAACATCTAGCAACATAAGTTAAATTGAAAATTATCAAGCTTAGAAGGCTGTACAGCTCAAGTAAGGCAAAATGCAAAAAAATTATTGTCCGTTACTAAACTGGGCTACTTGGGCTTAGTTGTGTGGGGCGATGTGGTCAGTTCTGCTGTAGGCTACCAGAAGATACTCTCTTGCCAGAGAGTGATCTTACTTGGGTGTTTGTCGGTGTGCTGTACGGTCTCTACGGAAGCCTTGCAGGTGCTGATGGGGGCACCTCCTCTGGATCTGGTGGTAATGTAAACCAGCATTGCATACCGGATTCGGAGCGGTCTTCCCTTACACTAAGAGCAAAAATATTAAATTTATCAAAAAACTTTTTTAATTTATCCAAGAAGCGAGTCGATTTTGCACCAATAACGCATTTGAATAAATCGACTACATAAATATTTAAAATTTATTTGAATACTTTTTTAATTAAATAAAATATTTAAATTTTTAAACAGAATTAATATAAAAAATATATTAAAATTATGCACGAATTTTTTAAAATATCTTTCAAATATTTACTATTTGAAAATAAAACTATCGCATTTAAAGAAAATTTATATAAAAATATTGAATTTAAAAAACAATATATTTCAATTGAATATTGGCGTCCACCAATTCTCTGTTTCACTTTTTTCGTTCTATAATTTATACTATTTTTGACAGTTGCAGGTGCAATATTAGGGAACCAAGTGTCAAAAATAGTATAAAATAGAGGAAGAAAAAGTACTACAAAAAATTAGAAGCAAAATATGTAGGTAAATGACAACCGGTGCAAGATATTTGTCAGAAAATATCAAGTTGTCACTACATCCTACATCATTTCATTTCTTGGCCAAAAATCCAGGCTATATTACCCTTGCCACAATAACTAAATGAGAACTATAAGAAACCTGCAACTGCGAGAAATAAACTGCAGGAACAGAGTGCGATGCTGTTGCTGCTTGTCGGAATATGTGTGTACGTGTGCGATGCTGTTGCTGCTTGCTTGTATGGAATATGTATGTACGTGTGTGGTATAAATAAATTGATTTATCCACGTCAATATTTAAATAAAATTTATACTCAGGCGTGGATAATGCTAATATGCGTTATTTCCCTTAGTGTAGCAGTGACTGATTGGACTTCGGACTTGTTAGTTAGGGATATGAGTACCACAGAGTGGAAGGCTATGCTAAAAGAGCGCGTACAATCTAGGCGGCAATCTTGATGGAACCAAAGTCAGAATGGTAGAATTACCTACCAGTTTATACATGACGTGGCGTTCGTTGAAGGTCGCTCGGAGTTTGGATTTTCTGTGAGGCTGGGTTTTCTTTTAAATGGCCATGGTTCTCTGAACGCATTCTTGCGTAAGAGAAATCTCAGCACGACTGAAGGTTGTGATTGCGGAGCAATCTTTGAAGATTGGTCACATGTCTTGTGCGAATGTCCTCTTTATGAAGACATTCGAGATTTGAGAGCCATGGGCATAATGGTAGAAAATGAAGAGTTCGACGTGAGTAATGCGCTTGCATCTAGTGAGCAAATTACCAGGTTGAAAGAGTTCGCATGTCAGGTGTTTACTAGACGCCGTAAGAGGTGAATGATTTCTGCAGTGATTTATCTGTAAGATAGTCTGTGGATCCAATGAGTTGGATAATTTGAGGAGTTGTTCTGAGGAACACTTTTAAATGGCCACCAGTCCGGAGCGGTGATGAGGTCAACTGGCAGTAACTTGCTACGAAGTCCGACCAAAGACTTAAAACTGGTGCCACCGGCATTCGGCGACCCCTGAATTATGTCAGACCGACTCGGAGAGAATCGTGGTGGTTGTGGTTTACTATCTATAGCGCAGAGCAATCTTGCTCAGTGTGGAGTTGCATTCTCAACTCGGGTGCTGTACCCCTTAGTACGGAAGAGGTGTTAGAACCCCTCCACCCAAACCAAGGCTTGCGACATGTCATCACAACATGGAGCTAATTTGGTACCTTTGAATACTCAAAAGGACGCAGGCCGACAGAATGTTTTGGTCCCGTGCTTGGAGCACCGTAGAATTAAGCCGTCAAAGGCAGGTGTCTACGTTAAACACATTCAGATTTTCTGTGCGTTACTCTTACATTATTTTAATACCCCTAAGTAAGTAGCGTAGAGTTCCTTAAGCAATTAAGCTTTAGATTTTTAAGATTAAATAAAGGGTTATACATTTTTGGGTTTCGGAAAGTGCAGCCCTGGTATTTGGCAGCTGTCAAATATTCATATTATCCAAGTTAGTTTTTTTTTTGTAGTTAAAGGTTTGCAATTTTACTATTTAATATGGAACGTTTTACCACTAAACAATGCGTAAAAATTGTTAAATTGTTAATTTTTGTTAAATGCTGATATCTCGAGCAAATTCAATCAAAGCGATGAGGTCCATTTCACGCTAGGTGGATACGTGAATAAGTAAAATTGCCGTATATGGGGCTCTGAAAATCCCCTAGCGATTTTGGAGAAGCCATTACATCCGCAAGAAGTGACTGTCTGGTATGTCTTATGGGAAACGATCAAGGAGCAATCGTTACAGTCAATTCTGAGCGCTATGGCCGTATGTTAATAGATTTTTTTTTGGCCTGAAATTGAAGAAATATGTGGTTTCAACAAGATTTCAACGTGTGATTTGACGCCTCTGGACTTTTTTTTGTGGAGCTATGCAAAAGGTCGTGTTTGCGCGAATGAACCCCAAATTCTTAAGCAATTAAAAACCAACATTCTTTAACCCTTTCGGAGCAAAATATTCCTTACGTAAAGCAAAATGTTGCCGTATGGCAACAAATATGCTGAAAGGGTTAAGTTATTGCATAGCTAGTTCCCGAGTTGTGCATCAAAAATTACATAAAAAGTATTGAGTTATGAGTTCTAAAAATTTTATCGAAATCTACATTTTTATTGTTTTTTTTTTAAGTAGAATTACGTCATTCTCGGAGGTTAGTAGGGCGGTTGATAGCGTTTTTGAGTCACACTTTGAGCCTTTGGTGTGCTTAAAGTACTGATCGTACAATGTTGATGTAAGCACTTGTTGGTCTGCTTGATCCTCACTGAGAGAAAAATTCATATTTGAACTCTCTAACTTATATAAATTTTACACAATTACATGAAATATAAAGCCAACATTTGATGTTTTTGTTTGCTGTGCGCATGGTTCTTGTTTAAGGTTGCTACTTATTTATCGACGGTTTCCGGTTTTTTCGACGATGAAGACAGCGCCATGTAGCATAGCGTAGCGAAGACATAAATCTTGTAATTAAAAAAGCATACTTTTGGGGGCATGTTGTTTTTAACAGAATGTTGTTTTTAACAGAATCAAAATTAATTTTGAGGGCATGCTTTTTTAACAGAATCGAGCACTACCGATTTCGGTTTAGAAAAAGCGTCAGCGGAAAAATGCTTTTTTCAACTTTTTTGGAATCTGAGCGGTAAAACGTAAGGTTATCAAAAAATCGTCAATTAATTCAATCAATTAGTTCAATAAATATCCATAACACGATTGACCAAAAATTTTGTAAGCTTTTTAGGTGCTTTTGTAAGCTTACGTCTCTTCTCAAAGCATACCTTTAATTATTTATACTCTCTTCTTATTTTAATTATTTTCGTATTATTTTACTATTTATCTAATAAGCTCATTTTCGATATCTTGTATATATATCATGTACTTTATTGTTTTATAAAATTGGTATTTTTATTGAATCTCGATAATGCTTTGACAGTTAAACAGCTCCTATTAAATACTGCTACTTATTGCACAGACACTATTTTTCTTCGAATAGCATTTGATACTTTTGCCCTACTTTTTCATAGTTTCTTTCATTGTTTTTTTTTTGTGTTCTTATTTCTTGTTAACCTTGGTAACTTGTTCTGCCATATTTATGCTAGTCGAAGTTATTTTCTTTATGCTACTTTAATGCTGTCTCCTTATGTTACGTAGCTCAATTTTCGTAGAAACTCAAAGTCGTTTATCACAATTGTTATTCTCAAAGAGTTTTGAAATTATTTTCTCTATTATTATTTTCCATGAAATTTATGCAGCGCATTTTCAATGGCATACTTTTTGGCTTAATAACTTCTCATAAGTTGTGGTGCATATTCCCATCCACTCCCTGACTTTGTCGCTGCCGCTGTAGTAACATTTTCTGCCTCAATACTATGTTGCAATTATAATTGTCATAATAAAAGTAGACCAGAAATTTATAAGAAGTTTTCTTTGATAACATTTTCAAAATATTTTACACTAGAAAAGTTCTTGCATACTTTCGACTTGGGTGTATTTGTGCTGGCGTGCGAGCTCTTTTTGTAATATTTGAGCCGTTAAGTGATAAATTGCTATTGGTAACAATGGAAAATGTTGAAGTTTTTTGTTGGTTTTTGGTATTTTCATTTTGTTGTCGTTGTTAATCAAACTTTAAGTATAATAGTTGTAATGCCAGAGTAAGCATTGCTTGAAAAACACAAAAAATGCTGCATAGTTTTAGGTGTACTTTTTTATGCACTTATGTGTTTGATGTAGAGTTTTTATTGTAAATTGCTTTAATTTTGCTGCTTAATGTGGCTAAAATTTTGAATAATGTTTCCTAAAGTTGCATGTTGCAGCTGTAGCGTCTTGTGTGTGCAACATGAATGAAGAAATTGCTGTTGAGGTTGACAAAGTGTCTTACTTTGCAAGTTGTTCACAAAGTTATTTTCTAGAGTTCAATCAATATGCTTTGCATTTATTTTAAAGAAATATTTTAAAGACGTTCGAGTTCTATGGTTTAACTATGGTTTGAAGTGTATAAGTGCTGCTTTTACCGCCCATATTCGTTGTTGGCATAAAAGATTTCATTGAAAAATCAAACTCATGCTCATGCAACAATTCATGCTTTGAAATTTCACATGTTAGTGCATATTTTCAAAGAAAACATATTCCATTACATATTTTGTTTTTTTTTGCACGGCATGATATATGATATGATAAAATATAATAAATAAATCTAGAGTTGCATGCAACTCTTTACAATTCCTTGCAACATAATCTTTGGGAAGGAAAAGTTTTCTTGCTGTAATTGAAATTTAAATCGATTTAAAACACGCTAATATTGAGTTAAAATTTTATCTCAATTTTCAAGATGTTGTCTATGTTGGTGCTTTTTCATCCTGAAATCGATCATTGTTATCATTGAAGCAGTGGTTGTTGAAGCACAGTTTCAAAGTAACTTTATGATAGGTTGAGCGAATAAAGTTACTTTGAAACTTTGGGAGGATAGTTTGACGGACAGCATGAGGCTTTTGGTTCGGAACTCTTTTGGTTAGGAACCCCGAAAGTGATATTGGACAGAAAAGTGACAGTCAGGAGCAGGCCCGTAGCTTGGTTTTTCCTTGAGGGGGTTTTGATATTGAAAATGCATAGCCAAATCGTAAATTTTCGATGAATGAACTAATTTATTCGGATTTTTCATTCTTTTTCGAACATATGGAGGCTTAAAGATTATATTGAAAAAAAAAAAAAAATTAATTGGCATGCATTCATGGTGAACTGTCTTTTACATTTCATAGTCTTCTGGATTGGTAACAATTAATTTTCCAGAAGAATTCAAACGTCAAAAAAAATTTTATTCGAACAAAATTTGAAACTTTAATCGCATTAAAAAAAAAATGTTGATAGAAAATTAATGTGTAAAACGTATTTTTCCCTAAAATGTGTTCATCACTTTTACTTTCCTAATGAATTCGCCACTATTTCTCTCGTTCAGAAGAAAGCACAATGTGAGAGTGGCAAAGTGAAAATAGAAAAAGAGTCTATTTAGACATTCTTTCTTTCTTTTCATTTTGTGCGGATTGTTTGTATGGAAGTTGCTTTACGTGCAAGTTCTGTGAACGAAAAATATACACAGAAAATCGTTTGTCTCTGTTTATAACCATATTTCGTTTTTTTTTTCCTTTCTTCGCTCATGTGCCAACGTAACCAAACTCATAAGGCCAAAACACATAGATAGTATGCATGCCTCAAACATGCATCATGCCTGTGAATCATGCTTGGTTAAAGTACATACAAAGCATGCATCGCGTACACTGTACCAAATATTGTTCTTAAAAGCAAAGAATCTCGTTCATAAAGCGAAATTCATTGATTTTTAAGAACTATTCATTGCCCCAAAGAACGAATTCTTTGGTTCAATGAAGCGTTGTTCTTAATTTTAAGGAACAGTTCATTGTTCGTGTTCATTAAAATTTTGTTCCAGTTCTTGTGTTGTAATATCTTAAAAACCATTAGAGAATTTTATCTCAATAAGAAAATGATTTTTTAAAATATATCTTGATATTGTTTTAAAATTTCTAAGGACAGACTAACTTATTGTAACAGTTGTATGTGTCATTAATTAATCATTTTTCTTCATAACATATCAAAGAAATAACGTAAGAACAAAGATTCATTGAATCAAGGAACTCGTACTTTGGACCAATTTTAATGTATAATACATTGGGACAAAGAACTTTTTCTTTGTTATTAAGTACGTTTTTGGTTCTGTGTATAAGATAAATTTCAAATATGTCAAGCTGATTAAAAATTTTAAAAGAAAAGTGGAAACGTTTTTGACATTAAATTTAATCAAAAATAATTTAAAATGGAATTGGAGGATATTTTATGGTTAATGGCTGTGTTGATATTGCTTTTATTTCACACCTGTCCTCTATCAATGCTTTGATGCCTTTGATGCCATGCTTCAAGCATAATGCATGCGTGCATGCTTTTAATGCGGGCTACTTCATAACAATACGTATATTCAATCACAAATGTCAAATGCTTGAAGCATGCATGCCTCCTATGTGTTTCGGGCTATACCGCAGTGAAGGAAATAAAAAAATCTAACGAAACAATGCCGAATGTTTTTTTTTTTCTTTCTCTCCTTCTTGTGCGGAAGTGTATATGAACCCACAATGTGTGAAACACATCGTTCTTCATTTCAGCTGTTTAAAACAGGTAGATTTCTACCAAAAAATTCGGTGTACTTCTTATCCCTAATCTAATTCATTAAAAAATTATCAAAATCGGTTGAAAAACATGGGAGAAAATGGTTCCAAATTGTTTAGCCTACGCCTATTTATAAATGGATTAAATAGCGAGGTCTCAATAGCTTTAAGATATATAAGTAAGTGTTTAAATCAAAAGTAATGCTGTTCAAAATACTGATCAAATAGATGCAGTAGTTTCGACTATGTCGTAACACAAGACGTAGAATTATTCAATTCGCTTTTGATGACATCTTTTTTAAAAAATATTTAGCAAAATATTTATTCCATACACCTGAGCATATTCCTTCCCTATTCCCTCTGACCACTCCTAAGGGGGGCTCCCATACAAATTTTATGGTTTTTGTATATTTATTCCATCCACCTGAGCATATGACCTTTAAAAGAGTGCCGGAAAGGGTTAATATGTATGATCGACCCCCATTACTTTTGCAAAAGTAACATTTTTCCCCTGGGGACCTATTCCCTCCGACCACTCCTTAGGGGACATACACATTTTATGGTTTTTGTTTAATTATTCCATACATCTAAGCATATGACCTTTAAGAGAGTGCCGGAAAGGGTTAATATGTATCACCGACCCCCATTACTTTTGTAAAAGGAACATTTTTGCCTTTGACACCTATTCTCTCCGACCACTTTTTAAGTGGGCTCCCATAAAAATTTTATGGTTTTGTCGATAAAACCGGAAACCATCGATAAATAGGTAGCAAACTTAAGCAAACAAAAACATCAAATGTTATCTTTATATTTCATGTAATTGTGTAAAATTTATATACATAAGTTAGAGAGTTCGAATATGAATTTTTCTCGCAGTGAGGATCAATCAGACCAACAAGTGCTAACATCAACATTGTACGATCAGTACTTTAGGCACACTAAAATCTCAAATTGTGATATAAATACCGACACCTGATCACTATCAACCACCCTACTTACCTCCGAGAATGACGTATTCTACGTCAAAAGAAGTTGACTGTGTCATAAACACACCGGTATGTATTGACGTGATAGCGTATCTTTATAGTTGTCTTTTTTCTTGTCTCTAGTCTTACCCTTGTTCCCAAGTTTCTTCTCATCCTTATCCTTATTCTTATATTTGTTCTAATACTTATCCTATTCCTAGCCAAAATTCTTGTTTTAATCCGTATGCAAATTCCTAACGATATCCTCGTTCGGATCCATTTCCTCAATTATTGTCCTAGTCTCTGTCGCAATTTGTTCCCTAGATCTTGTCGCAAATGCATTCAAATGTGTATTCAAAAATGAATTCCCTGTTATATTACTTCTACCAATACTTAATCTAATCCTTTTGCCAATCTTGTCTTAAGTGTATTAAAATCGTTCTTCTATTCCTTGTTTAAGTCTTGTCTTTAATCTTCTGCATTTGCTTTTACTTTTGATTTTCCTTTTGCTTTTACTTTTAATTTTGCTTTAACTTCTGCTTTTGTCTTTGCTTTTGCTCTAAAGTTTGCACTTGCTTTTGTTTTTACCTTTGGTTTTGCTTACTTTTAGTTTTGATTTTTTGTTTTGCTGTTGCTTTTGCCTTTGTTGGTTCGTTTGATTTTACTTTTTATTTTTACTTTTTATTTGTTACTCTTCACTTTTTACTTTTTACTTTTTAATTTTTAGTTTTTACTTTTTACGTTTTGCTATTTACTTTTTACCTTTTACTTTTTACTTTTTACTTTTTACTTTTTACTTTTTACTTTTTACTTTTTACCTTTAACTTTTTACTTTTTACTTTTTACTTTTCACTTTTTACTTTTTACTTTTTGCTTTTTACTTTTTACGTTTTACTTTTTACTTTTTACTTTTTATTTACTTTTTACTTTTTGCTTTTTACTTTTTACTTTTTACTTTTTACTTTTTACTTTTTACTTTTTACTTTTTACGTTTTGCTTTTTACTTTTAACTTTTTACTTTTTACTTTTTACTTTTTACTTTTTACTTTTTACTTTTTACTTTTTACTTTTTACTTTTTACTTTTTACTTTTTACTTTTTACATTTTACTTTTTACTTTTTACTTTTTACTTTTTAATTTTTACTTTTTAAGTTTTACTTTTTACTTTTAACTTTTTAATTTTTAATTTTTAATTTTTACTTTTTACTTTTTACTTTTTACTTTTTACTTTTTACTTTTTACTTTTTACTTTTTACTTTTTAATTTTTACTTTTTACTTTTTACTTTTTACTTTTTCCTATTTACTTTTTACTTTTTACTTTTTAGTTTTTACTTTTTACTTTTTCCTTTTTACTATTTACTTTTTACTTTTTACTTTTTACTTTTTACTTTTTACTCTTTACTTTTTACTTTTTACTTTTTACTTTTTACTTTTTACTTTTTACTTTTTGCTTTTTACTTTTTACGTTTTACTTTTTACTTTTTACTTTTTACTTTTTACTTTTTACTTTTTACTTTTTACTTTTTCCTTTTTCCTTTTTACTTTTTACTTTTTCCTTTTTACTATTTACTTTTTACTTTTTACTTTTTACTTTTTACTTTTTACTTTTTACTTTTTACTTTTTACTTTTTACTTTTTACTTTTTACTTTTTACTTTTTACTTTTTACTTTTTACTTTTTACTTTTTACTTTTTACTTTTTACTTTTTATTTTTTACTTTTTATTTTTTACATTTTACTTTTTAAAAGTAAAGGTCTCCCGCGTCCCTTTGACTTCTTTGACTTTTATATAATTTTTGTCATATGTCAAAGAATATAGATTTTCTTTAGTATCGAAAAACAATTCCACGTAACGTTGATGCATTTTGGAAAAATACTTTTTTCAACAAGGTAAAACGTAGCCTTGTCACATCAAAATATGCTGCTCATAGCCTAAGCAAAACCTTTGCTTGATTTAAGTCATAATGTAAATCTTTAATTCACTTTGCAACACACTCAACTTTGACTCACAGCCCAACTCAGCTCAAACTTCAACTTCAGGCACATCTTAATAGTCTTGAGTTAAGTCGTTGTAAAACCTTTTAAAAGAGCTGTTGGCAATAATTCTGGCTCACTTGATTATCTTCAGTGTATGTTTGCTTTAATAATATTAACTTAATTTACTTCATCATTTTATTGCTCACATCATGTGCCGTAAAAAATTACATTACTTCCAACTCATTATGCAGCAAATTCAATTTGTTGCCAGGCTGCCTTTTACCTCATGGCATGTCATGGATTTCAGGTGAAATCATATTGTTACCATTTAATTTTTTTATATAGAAATACTTACCAATATACGCCAACATACATACATACATGAACATGTCTTAAACATGGCGATTGAAATCTTGAATATATTGCATTATTTTGATTTTCTTGTTGTTATTGTTCCATATGAAAATGGCTTAATTTGTAGAAATCAATGCGGCTTTTTGATTATGTTGAACAAATTGAGGCAATGTTATTGCTGCTTTTGTACCTTAAGTAATACCCATCAAAATCTTATTAACGTTAAGTACAATTTGGTTATGTTTTTATAAGGTAGATACAGTAAATTTTTAGTGTATTAGAAGGCAGTAAAATGTTATTATGAGCAATTTTTGAGAATGTAGCATTTAGCGATGCTTATGTGAGAGCTTAGTTAAAAGAGCTTTAACTTTAAATTGATCTTAAAACGAATTGTTGTAAGAATATTGCTTGTTATGGCAACAGTCGCTTCAATTCAACTTAACAAGGTTCACCACCTAATGTGCAACAAATTTTCCATTTATATAAAACTAAAACCAAAATAAAACTAAAACAAAATATATTCCATTACAATTTGTTGTTGTTTCTCCCTACTTACTCACAAAACACATTCCAATAAATTGACTCATTCAAGCACACATACTCAATGGTACACTTCCACTTACAAGTGGATTCAGTTTCGAAAACTTCGAAATAATTGCAATAAAATTGCAATAACAAAAGAAAAGAAAAGCAACAATCGAAAAGGATGGGAGAAAATTTAAGCTATTGTTAGCTTACATTGCAACAACAATAAACACAACAACAACAAAACCTCAATTCATGTGGCATTTTCTTGCAATTTTCTTTTGTTTTTCTACTTATTCTTGTAGCTTTCATGGAACAATTTGCTTTAATGTTTCATGTGTTCACTTAGCTTGGTGATGTGTGTGGTTCGAGTACCGGCTTAAGTTGTAAAATCAAAATGTTTCGGATTCATTGCAACGAGTAGAAATGAACTCGCTGCTCAGATGTCAACTTCTACGTTTAAGCTGGCAATTCCTTCACTGTATTTACATATGCGTCCGTCAAAGAAAATTATGGCAGAGTTCAATGTTTGCGTTGTACGTTCAGAGTTAGCAGGGCTACAAAATAATAAAACATTTGGTTAATTCTTAATGTTGAGTTTGTATCGTTTTTACACAAAAATACTAAAAATGTCTTCATTTATAATTACAAAAATCGTAAGTTCTGAGTATAAAATTATTCTTTTAAGAAATTAACAATAAAAAAATTAAAGACATTTTTAAGATTTATATGCAAGAGCCAACCCTAAAAGTAATAAGCTTCTAACTCGTTGCTTTAATTTCTTCTCTCCGTTCGTTATAAGGAACGAGCTGTCAAGAAACGCAACTGTCAAAAAAATTGAAATATTTTCTATTTTTCTTGCGTAAATTGCATTTTTCCAACGTAACTCACAAGAATGATAGACACCAGATTACGCGTTCCGCAAATAAGAGAGAGAGAGAGCAAGATGTCACAAGCGATATTGTCAGACTTTGGAATAATTTTACTCCCACACCCATGCCTAAATATTTTTTTCTTATTTTTATAACATGTATATGGACCTCCTTAATCCATTGGCACAGTAAAATTTTGTCAGTCTCGAATTTTGTCAGTCTAGTTTAGGAGATAAAAATCTTGAAAGTTTAAAAAATATTTCTATATATTTATATAAATATAAAAGTTTAAAATATTTTTCGTATACGAAAATATTCCTATTTTTGTACAGAAGAGTAGATATTCTTACTTTACTTTTTCGAAAGAATTTATTTTCAATTTCGTCAATTTGCCTAAGAGATCGCACATTTGCATACGTTTTTGTCAAGCCAAAGTACTGTGTGACGTCATGCACTCAGTTGAGAAAGAGAGCATTAGATTACGGGACTGCGGAACGCGTAATCTTGTTTCTATCATTCTTGCGTTACGCACGAAGGTATTCGTTGGCATTAAACTCTCTCTCATAAGCTTTCACACATTTCTATTGCATTGCGCTCAGCGAGTAGACGGACGCATATGCAAATGCAGTGAATGAACTTCCAGCTTTATTTATACTCGTTATTCATTGAACATAAACTCTGGACTGTGAATATAATTAATACAGGGTGAGACATTTAAACCTTCGGCATTAGGCAGCCTTATAACTTTTTCGCTTGTTTACAGATCTGCTTATGACACCCCGCTTTCGAAGCGTCAGTCCAAGTGAATTTGTGCCATGGAACAGTATAGGTCACCATAACGTGTTGTTATCGTAGAGCTTGACATTTAAAACATGATCTCAATTGAGAAAACGCAACGTGCGTATCGTGCAAAATATCGAGCGAGGGGAGAGGGCGTGAATAAACAAAATTGTCGGTTCTACGCTAATGTAAATCCTCAATAAATTCACGAACAACCTTTCTACGTCCAACACGTGACTGTTTGGGCTGGAATTTGTGCGGAAAGGATCACTGGACTGTTCTTATTCGTCATTGATATTGGAGCAGCCGTAATCGTAAATGGAGAGCGTTATCGGACCATGATAGTACATTTTTTAATGCCAATTCTGACTGATAGTGGCATGGACAATTTTTGGTTCCAACAGGACGGCAACACAGCCCGAGCCACGATCGTTTTATTGCGTCCGTTTTTCCCCGTCCACCAAATTTAAAAAAATGTTAATTTTGACTAGCCTCCGCGATCGCCCGACTTAACCCCTCCAGGCTTCTTCCTGTGGAGTTATTTGAACTCCAAAATTTAAGTCAACAATCCACGCACCCTGGATCGCTATTCAGCGCGAAACACTATGAAATTTTATGGATTGATTCCAACCGGACGGCACCACAGCTCACACAGCCCGAGCCATGAGCGCTTTATTGCGTCCTTTGTTCCCTGGTCGCCTAGTTTCGAAAAATTGTGATTTTGACTGGCCTACGCTATCGCCCGTTTTAACCCCTACATACTTCTTCCTGTGGAATTATTTGAAGTCCAAAGTTTAAGGCAACAACCCACGGACTATGGAAGCCTTGAAAGACGATATTCGACATGAAATGGCCGCTATTCAGCCGAAACACTTCGAAATCTGATGGAAAATGCTGAAAAACAAGCATGTTTTGCACCATTCGCGGCGAATATTCACGTGAAATCATATTTCACAGGTGATCTGAACAAATTTATACCACCTTGATCGAAAAGTTCCCGAAATAACCACCGTGTGGCGCTCTCAGTCACCCGATTTGAGTTCTTTTTTATTAGGTGGCCACATCTGTCATTGACATTCTTTGAAATTTGATAGCTTAATATTTGTAAAAGTGACGCCGTATTGAGTACATCTGCGATTCTGTGTGTTTTCGATTTTTTACAATTTTAAAAAAGGAATTGAGTTCGCAACAACGAGTTTGTATTCAATTTTGCGTTAAAAACGGTTTTAATGGTGCCACGACATTGCAATGTTAGAAAAGTGTTTCGGCAACGATACTCTGAAGAAATCAGTCGTTTATCAGTGGCACGAAAGCTTCAGAAGTGGCCGTGAGTCCCCGAACGATGATGAACGCAGTGGCAGGCCATCGACATCCAAAATCAAAGAAAGCATCAACAAAATCAAAGAATGGATGACGCGTAGATCGCAATTTGACCATAAGAGAGAGGGCAGATGAGTTGGGAATTGCTTTTGGATCCGTTCGAGACATTTCGGTTAATGATTTGGACATCAGACGTGTCGCTGCAAAGCTGGTGCCGAAAGACCTGAATTTCATGCAAAAGAGGGACCGCGTTGACATCGCAAAAGACATGATTTCCGGAATCTGACTCAACAACCATCAAATGGATAATTAGTGGAGACGATACGTAGATTTATGACTATGACACGCAATCCAGACATCTAACGAGTGAATGGCGTGCATCGAATGAGCCGCGACCGAAAAAACCACGTCGTTTTCAGTCGAAAAAGAAGGCGATGTCCATGCAGTTTTCATGGACTAAAAGGGTGTTGTGTATCATGAATTCCTTCCAGAAGGTCAAACAGTCAACAAGGAGTATTATTTGCGTGTTATGAGACGTTGCGTGAAGCAATTCGCCAAAAAAGATCGGATTTGTGGGCAAAGAACTCGTGGATCTTGTAGCATCCGTGAACATTTGGCTTTAAATGAAACGAATTTCATTCAACAACCACCGAATTCATCTGATTTGGCTCCCTACGACCTTTCGGTCAATGCGACTTTTCGGTCCTATTCGGTCAACTTAAGAAACCGCTCCGCGGAGCGCGTTTCGGCACCCAAGATGAGATCATGGAAAAATCGAAGATGGCTCTGATGGCCATACCGCAAACCGAATATAAAAAGTGTTTCGAAGATTGGATAAAACGCTGGCATAAGTGCGTTGCAGTCGATGGGGAATACTTTGAAGGGGACAATATAGATTTTGATCAATAATCTGGTATTTTTAGTTTCCTGCATAAATTCCGGGAACTTTTTGATCAAGGTGGTATGGTTCAAAATAAACGATATATGCTGTCACAGCAAATAATTTGTGTTTTTTTTTATTATTTTTTCCAAAAACCGCCCTGAAGCCTTAAATGATCCACCCAGTAGTAAATTGTTGTATTTTTGATATTTGTTAATTTATTTATGGGTTCCCAAATATATATCCTTCCCGGAAAATGGTTGGGTTTGGAAAATTTTAGTTTTTCAAATAAATACAATAAACATTAGAAATAAATACAAAATTTGCTAAAAATACAATAAAACTTTTTGTAGTATATTTCCATGTAGTTTGGAGGACCTATAACTTGATCGCTGGACCTATAACTTCGTATGGGAATTCACATACCCTCAGTGTCAGAGGCATGCCCTTCGCCTAACCACTCACAATTACTTTTGCACGTCCTTTTAACACAATGATATCATTAGCAGGGGCGAATGGATCCAACGTGTATTACCACGAGCCTTACAATTCTCCTGTACCAATGGACATATTAATTCCCTTGCCGCGGGGGGCATGCGAATTCTTAATTTGTTTTGAATTGTTTGAATTGTTTCTGATTTATTGCTTTTATTTATATTTCGTTTTTGCGAACGAAAAGAAATTTAACTTTATACTATTTGAATTCCTATTCGTATCTTTAAAATCTTCAGTGTTCGATGAAGTCTTATTTCTCATTTCACGTCTTATTTTTCTGTTTTGTAAAGTAATCGGTTTTTTTTTATATACACTTCAAAGTTTATTTGCTCTTGTTGCAGGTGGAAATTTTTCGTTTATTCGGCACAGATGGTAGCATAAAAAAAAAACTTCCCTTAAATTGCAATAAATTGTCGATTTCCGTTGCAAATATAAAAAGGTGAAACGTGCAAATTGCAAATGTGGCTTCTTTATTGACAATGAATGAAATTTAGAGGGGAGCAATTTTCTAGAAAATTTTATTCAAGAACAACAATAACGCAAATTGCACAATTACTGACATGTACTGGAATAATGTTAATGTTTAAAAAAACGCCGAGTGAACAGCTAAACATTTACTTTAATACGAGCGGAAGTGGTTGAGGTAAATAAATAAAATTCGTCTTGACTTTTTTGAAGATATATTTTTAAAGGACTTGTATAAATCTACAAAATTAGAACCTCGACAAAACGCACAAAATTGTTCATACCCTGTGTGTGTTTTTGGTCTATTTGGATTTTACTGAAAAGCAGCGCTGCTGGTCAGCTACAAGAAAAAAGTCAATCAATACGCTTAACCCTAAAATAACAGGAAGTAAAACAGTTCAAGCTGCTGTAAATGCCAATGGAGCTGCATAGCGCTGTTTCATAGACACACATATTTTAATGTATATACACACACACATACACATGATGGTGTGCGCACACATGTTGACACTTTCATTTATAAAATTGCTCTCGTGGCCAAGTCGATAACTTCTGCAATGACCTAAAAAATGAAAACTAAAACGATTGAATGGAGCGATTTTTTTATGGACTTGATTAATTTTCAACGCTTTCATGTTGGTTATCTATCAATAAATAGTGGGCAGTGTGTGTGTGGGTTTGTATTTGCGTGTGGGAAAAAGGTTAAAGAGTGAAATATGTGGTTCAGATTGGAGCATATAAGTAAATCAAGAAAAATATATGAAGAAATTGATTGCACTAGGTTTGGGCTGTTGACCAAATGCTTGAGAGAAAAATGTCCTTGAACTTAGAGGATTTAAAAACATCTATTACGAATATTTCATGTCTACCGGGGTTAGAATTGGACTCATAAACTATGATTTTTATTAAACTTTACATGCATGTAAAGTGACCAATTATTGAAAACCCCATTTTTATACCCCGACGTTTACTGCGTAAGGGATATATTAACAGTGTTACTCCGTTGGTAACGCCTATAAGAAGGCGTGGTTGGTATAGCAAAGTATATACATCACCAACTGAGTCCATTAAGCAATGTCAGTTTGTCGAAAATGAATCAAACTGGATGCAAATCAAATCATACAATAAAATATCCACACAATGTGACGTCATCAAAATAGTAAATGTCTAAAAATTTGACAAAAATTAATCTACAAGCCCTAACCACTATTAATTCATACCCCTTAGCAACATAGTGCAAGATGACTTTAAGAAAATTGTTAACAGATTTTTATAAAGTTTTACATATTATGTTTACCTTTGTTTGAAAGGTTTTATAGTCTATTTTACAGAAAAAACTATAAAAAAGTTTTCAGCGAATCAGTTTCCCAAAAAAAGTATTTATTTATGACAACTTAAAAAGAGAACAAATTTAAAATGACCACTAATAATTCATACCGCTCTTAAATGCTCAAATTATTACTTCGTTACGTCTCCCTTTATTGATTTTGAAGCGTTTTACCGTTATTGATGACTTAAGCAATGCAGTAGTTCTCTTTGCTTTTTTGTATTCTTTGTTTTAATTCGTTTATTGCGTTTTTGATTGTTATGGCTCGTGGAAGACCAGTCAGCGAAGAAATTCGCAAATTAGTGATATTAAAACACAACTCTGGTAAAAGTTATAATGAAATTTCATTAGAACTGGATTTAAAAAAGCCCACTGTTCAATCATTAATTAAATCATATAAAAAAACTGGATCTATTGCAACAAAAGTGCACAAAAGAGGACGTACAACCAAAATCTCTCCAAGGGACTTACGTGCTTTATCGTGCATTATTAAAAAAAATAGAAGAAGTTCCGTTAGGAATTTATCAGTAGAATGGTCAGACGCAATTGGGAAGCAAGTAAGCCGTGAGTGGACACGGAAAAATTTACACAAGTTATCGTACAAGTTTTAAGGTATGTTTAATATGATGTCATAAAAGGTGACCAAAAATTTCCATTTTTAGGCAAAACAAAAGCCTTTGCTAACTGCTTTGCAGAAGCGTAAGCGTTTAGCATGGGCAAGAGAGAAACAGAACTGGGTACAAAGGCAGTGGGACTCCATCATTTTTAGTGATGAATCTAACTTTGATGTTTGTGTGGGTTATAAAAGGTCAAGAGTCATACGCACGAAAAAGGAAGCCTTCCATAGAGATTGCCTACGTCGCACTGTTAAATTTCCTGCAAGTGTCATGGTGTGGGGCTGCATTTCCTCAAAGGGTGTTGGTAGACTCGAGTTTATAAATGATACAGTGAAGGCCCAAGACTACATAAATTTACTCGAAAATAATTTAGCGCAGTCCGTAGAAATGCTTAGCATGAGCAAATACATTTTTCAACAAGACGGTGCAACGCCTCACACAGCAAAAATAACAACAAATTGGTTGCGAAACAATAATATTCGCGTCTTAGATTGGCCTTCGTCAAGCCCAGATCTTAGCCCGATAGAATCCATGTGGGCGTTGATGAAAAGGCGGTTAAGAAATGATCCTGCTAGGACTGTTAACCAATTAAAAGAAAAAATTCAAAATATTTGAAATTCAATTACTCAAACAGAATGTCAGGAACTTATTTCTTCAATGCCCAAACGGTGTAAAGAAGTCATTGCAGTTAAAGGAGACGTAACGAAGTATTAATTTAAGTATTTAAGAGCCGTATGAATTATTAGTGGTCATTTTTAGTTTATTATCTTTTTAAGTAGTCATAAATAAATACTTTTTTTGGGAAACTGATTCCCTGAAAACTTTTTTAATAGTTTTTTCTTTAAAGTAGACTTCAAAACCTTTCAAACAAAGGTATACAAAATATGTACATCTTTATAAAAATTTGTTAACTATTTTCTTAAAAATATCATGCAGAATATTGCTAAGGGGTATGAATTAATAGTGGTTAGGGCTTGTATATACTTGAAATCTATCATAAGAGCTTCGATGCTAAATACACACTCCAAGTTTGAATTTTGTCAAAATCGGACGAAAATCGCACCTACTTCTCATATTAAGTTACGTCATCAAAATGGTAAAATGTCTAAAAATTTGACAAAAATTTATCTAGATACTTCAAATTGATCACAAGAGCTTTGATGCCAAATACACAGTCTAAGTTTGAATTTTGTCAAAGTCGCATGAAAATCAAACCTACCTCTCATACAAAGTGACGTCATTAAAAAATGGTAAAATCTCTAAAAATTCAACAAAAATTAATCTAGATACTTGAAATTTCGCAAAAGAGCTTTAAAGCCAAACACACATTCTAAGTTAAAATTTTGTCAAAACCGCATGAAAATCATACAAAGTGACGTCATCAAAATGGTAAAATCTGTAAAAATTCACCAAAAATTAATCTAGGCACTTGAAATTTAGTGCAAGAGCTTTGATGTCAAATACGCATTCAAGGTTTGAAATAAGGCAAAATCGGATGAAAATCACGTCTACCTCTCATATTGAGTGACGTCATCAAAATGGTAAAATCTCTTGAAACTCCACAAAACTGAACCCAAACACTTAAAAATGCACACATCTTAACACATGAGCCTTGATTTCAAATACGCACACTAAGTTTGAATCGTGTCAAAATCGGAGGAAAACCACGCTTACCTCCCATACAAAGTGACGTCATCAACATGTTAAAATCTATAAATCATCCACAAAAATTATTCTCAACACTTGAAATTTTGCACACAAGCTTTGATTGCAAATGCACAAACTAAGCTTGAAATTTGACAAATTCGAATAAAAATTACGCCTACCTCTCATATAAATTGACGTCATCAAAATGATAAAATCTCTATTAATTCTACAAAAATTAATTTGAAATCTTGAAACTTTGCACATAAGCTTTGATTTTAAATACAAGCTATAAACATGAAACTTGGGAAAATCGGTTGAAAACTACGCCTAGCTCTCATACAAAGTGATGTCATCAAAATGATAAAATTTCTATAAATTCTAAAAAAATTATTCTAAGATATTGAAATTTTGCAAATAAGTTTTGATTCTAAGTATAAGCACTATGCTTGAGATTTGACAAAATCGGATGAAAACTACGCCTAGCTCCCATACAAAGTGACGTCTTCAAAATTGTGAAATCACTTCAAATGCCACATAAATTAATCGCAACATTTGCCATTTTACACACAAGCCTTGATTGTAAATATTAACAACAATTGCCTAGTTATTGTCTAGTTAGATTATTAGGCAAAATCTTAAAAACCTCTTAATTAGAGTGACGTCTACAAATTGGTTTAATCTCTAAAAATTTCTCAAAAATTAGCCCCAACGCTTGAAATTTAACGCATGTAGTTTAATTACAAATATGCAAGCACAGTTTCAAATTTAGCGAAAGCGGAGGAAAACTACGGCCACTTCTCATGCAAAGTAACGTCATCAAATTGGTAAATTCGCAAAAAATTCCACAAAAATTAATGTAGACACTTGCAATTTTCCACAAGAGCTTTGATGTCAAACACTCACTCTAAGTTTGAAATTTGGCAAAATCGGATGAAAATCGCGCCTACCTCTCATATAGAGTGACGTCATCAAAATGGTTAAATCTCTAAAAATTCCACAAAAACAAGGCTAGACACTTGAAATTCAGCACATGTACCTTGATTTCAAATGCTCACTCGTAGCTAAAAATTTGTCAAAATTGAATTAAGCCACGCGTACTTCCCAAGCAAAGTGACGTCATCAAAAAGGTAATTTTTTGTAAGATTCCATACAAATTAATCTAGATTTTTTCATAAAAAATAATCTAGAATAATCTTGAACTTGCGGATATAACCTTTAAATCCAAATAAGCACGCTTACTTTGTAATTTGGTGAAATCGGATAAAATTTATGCTAATCTCCCATGCATAGTGACGTCATCAAAATTGTAAAACCTCTAAAAATTCCTCAATAATTAATCTAGACACTTCAACTTTTGCACATGAGCCTTGATTCCACGCTAAGTTTGAATTGTGGCAAAATGGGATGAAAATCACTCTCATCCCCCACACAAAATGACGTCATCAAAGTAATAAAATCTTCTCAACTTGGCTTATTATGTAAAAAACAAAAACGGTCGTGGGGGTATTTTATTTTCGGCCAAGCAGATATAATGTATTACTTGATACTTTTGTTTAAAACTTTTCTTCGGTAGTTATGCCGAAATCTTATTTAATTTTAATTTTTTTAATTTTTTTAATTTTTTCATTTAATTTATTAACATAATTTGATGATGTACAATAAAAAAAAAAAAAAAATAAATAACTGGCCATTTCAGCCCTTGAAAGGACTTTGACCTATCTTCTTATGATCAATTGTGTTGTGCGTGTTATTAAGTTTGTACACAATTGACCGAGAAATGGACCTACAGGCTTAACGCCGACTCCGAACGGCGATGAACGAAATGTTCTTATTCTCAAGAAGCTTTACATGGCATTTTGATTACTCTCTGAGGTTTGCCATTGTCTGCAGAGAGGTGACGTCCGTACAGAAAAATCATTTTTATTCAAATAATTTTCTGTCGCTGCTGGGGTTTGAACCCGGGTCTCCAAGGTTCGTTGACATAGCGGCCACGCACTTTAACCAACTACGCCACGGACGCCACGGATGATGTACAATATATATGTGAATATAGTCGCTCTGTATTCATACAAATGGCTAGAACTTGGGAACTTTTGGTTCGATTTTCAAAATTTGGGATTCATTTGGGAAGATGTTAAAATAACTTTTGCAACCATGTTGAATGTTAATTTTCTAAACTTCGGTCAAACCGTAAATAATTCCTTGCTAGTTCTTTTATATGCATGTATTTTACTGTCAAAACATATGTTTTTGGAACGTAATTCTCAAGTTCCCTTTATGAAGCATTGCGTCAAATTGACCTGTCAAATTTAATGAAAATTTCTTCTTACGAACATGTTAACCAAACAATTTGATTATAAAACTTTAAAAGCTCTACGTATGCATTTAAGCCCAAGTTATGTGTTCGTCCACAATGTAATCCTACCTCTTAAGCAATTTTAATAAATCACTAGCTACTCTGCTGATTCAGCTCAAAGTGATAATTAAATAAATCTTCTGTCTATTTAACAAAATTATATTTTCTAAATACTCTTTAATGAATGTGTCAACTATGCATGAGCTTAATTTATGCTATTATAAATACAATTTTAAATGCAATAAACAAATATTGCCTCAAAAATATGTAAATTTTCCAAGACCCTAACTTGTGTCGTTGTAACATAAAAAAACAACACCAACAACAACAACAACATCAACGCCATTGACAACAACTTTGTTTGCAGCTCATAAAACATTTTAATTAAATAAATTCAAGCCAACCACCCGGTTTACAACAACACAGCAAAAATAAATTTAAAGTATCATGAATGGCACATACTCGTACAAACATGTAAAGTTAAATATATATATTTAAACACTGAGCAAATAACATGTTTATTATTGAATAGAAACAGTAAAAATTCAAAGTAAAATGCTTTGATTTAAAGCTGTTTGAAAAAATTCAATTCTTAAGCAGACACGTGCAAATAAAAGTGAGAGCTTTAAAAATAAAAGTGTAACTTTTAAAATTAAAGTGTGACTTTTAAAATAAAAGTGTAAATTTTAAAATAAGAGCTTAACTTTTGAAATAAAAGTGTACCTTTTGAAATAAAACTGTAAGTCTTAAAATAAAACAGTAACTTTTAAAATCAAAGCTTAACTTTTAAAATAAAAGTGTAACTTTTAAAATAAAAATGTAACTTTTATAAAAATAAAAGTGTTACTTTTAAAATGAAAGTGTTACTTTTGAAATAAAAGTGTTACTTTTAAAATGAAAGTGTTACTTCTAAAATAAAAGTGTAAATTTTAAAATAAGAGCTTACCTGAAAACAAGTTTTTCGAGCTCTAGGCCAAGCATGTTGTCCACAAGACAACATGAAGAACAAAGAAGGCAACAACCAACAACAACAACAACGGCTCTGTATAGAGCAAATCACACAGCTTGACTATACAGACTGTTTCATTGGCCGCTACACCAACTCATCAGTAGCCTTTGTATGACTTTACACTGTGATCCCCTCAAGCTACTTAGGTTCTACATATACTGCCAATATGCCGAGAAAGTTACCCGGAATTTGTTTTTGGCAGAGAACGCTGGAATTTTTGTAACTGAGTTCTTATCTACTTTTTGATGCATACTGTACTAAGGTTAACAACCTAGATCGTATCATACTTTTAGGCATAGCCTTAATTTATGTGCATCTTCAAAATTCGATCACAGTGGTTTACTGCTATCAGAGCATATTGAAGTTGTTGTTATTTTTGCTGTTTAGCTCCTCCCTTTTTTTTCCACACTTTCATTTTAGGGTTCAGTTAGTTTAACTGATGGTACACCTAAGATGGCGTGGAGACCATTTTTTTGTTATGAAAGACTTTGTTGTTTTTTTATGTGATAAACACACAACCAATCATTTATCTTAACATTTTTATGGGCGTGCTCTCCCAGAATATTTAATATTAATATTTTGTATACGGCCTCTAATTATTTATATTGAAAACGAGTTTTTCGAGCTCTAGGCCAAGCAACACCTTTTAAAACAAAAGTGTAACTTTTAAAAGAAAAGTATAACTTTTAAAACAAAAGTGTAAGATTTAAAATAAAATTGTAACTTTTAGTAAATTTTTTACGACTTTTTTTTACAAGTTTTTTTAAGGAATTTAAACAAAGGAATTTTTTATCTTTGGCTTGGTCGAAGCAAAAATATCTTCACTGTTGGATTTAATTTACGAGAGCTGCTATTTATATTTCTGCCCTGAAAATGCAAAAAGGCATTACTTATGAAAGATTGAAATAGATTTTATATTCTTCATGAAGATCAATACACTTTTGCATGCGTTAGAATCAATTTTGTTAGAATCAAACTCCCATATAAAATCATGTAATATAGGTTTAAAATATAGGTCCAAGGGCGCTATCTCTAGGGTCAAACTGATTTCGACCATTTTCAGTACAAATTTATTACTCTTTTTTTTTATCATTCTGATTGAGTTTCGTTAAGGTCGGTCAACTTTTGTTGACCGATTTACAAAATCATGTAAAAAAATTAATATAGTTCCAAGGGCGGTAGCCCTAGAGACTGACCAATTTTAACAATTTTTAAAGTTATTCTTAACTCTTTCCTTCCCGAATTATGAAGCAGGCGCAGAAAAAAATTAAAATTGGATTATTTTGATTGAATAGAGTATTTTAAATGAATTCGCATCAAAATTTAAGTGATTTTGATTTTCCAGTGGATTTTGAATGGTGGTAGCCATATGGCTACATTGGGCATTTACTAGGCAATATGGAAACAAATTTTGTATAAAGAAAATTATTATTTATTCACAGATTTCTAAGTTTACTTGTTATGAAACATATAAAAACAGTTTTTATCTCTTGTTATACATAAAGCAACAATACACTTTTCGCATTTTATTCTGAAAAATGCTGCCCGGTTTTTAGAATATTTGCATCATTCTTTGTTTTCAATTGGCATTGGCCAATGACTTATGGCGTCATATTGCAAATCAGAAATAGGCCTTTTCGTAATAGTTTTCCTTGGTTTTAGTATAACTTGTCTATTACTCTCGAAGTCTGATGGTCTTCCTCTCTTTTTTTCATTGGTAATAAAACCAGCCTTTATCATCCTACGGCAATCTCAGCTTTAAAATCTAGCAACGGTTTTTTACATGGTACTAGCTTTTGGAGGCAATGTCTTTTATACAGCAGCCATGCATTTACAACAGAAACAACCAATAGGTAGTAAAATATACGTAGGTATTATTTTTTGGTACCTATTTTAGTTCTATAGAGTGCAACAAACATTTCACTGAGATCCACTCTACCCATATAGCGAACATATTGAGATACTATATTAGGTCAAGAAACATCTGTATACTTTCTATCTTTGGATGACCATCTCGAAACTTTCTCCACTGGATCAATTCCATATAATGCTGATGCCAAGTAAACTGGTTTGTTTTAGACTTCGAAGTCATACATAAAGCCACTTGCACCATTTCTTGCAAACATTTTTTTAATGCCTCATTTGTGAGGTTTGTTACGAATGTACTGTTTTAGACACAATAACTTACACGAAAATATTTCTTTTTTACGAAAACTTAACCGTTTTAACTTGATTTATTAAAATGAATATCACGAAACCCGAAAATGCAAAACAAGAGGAAGTCAGTACAAAAATGTCAAAAGTTTTCGGTGTTGCCAGTAAAAAAGTTAAAATTTTTAGCTAGGAATCTTTTGGAGAATATTTTCTTGTAACCATTACAACATTTAAATTAAAAATATCTGGCATATGGTATTCAAAATATTGAATTTAAATTTGGTAGCTATATGGCTACCATGGGAAGGAAAGGGTTAAGTAGGTATTTATGAAAGAAAATCGCACGAAAATTTTCACGATTTAATTTCATATTTTGCCCGAGGAGATTTTTTCAAGCTAATTTAAACAACACAAATCGCGCTCAGATAGCAAAATGTTCTGAAGAAGGGTATGTTCAACAATGTCAAGTTTCCAATGGAAACCTCAGATGATAAGTGTTGCCACTTACTGTTATCAAGGCCAGAAATATAAATAGAAACCCTCGTAAAAGCAGGGTGGAAAGATGGAGTAGTGTCGGTAAAGATTTGTTTTATGGGCCTCTGGAAGTTTTTCGAAAAAATTACACTTTTTAAAAAATTTTTGTTTTAAGCTGTATTTTATTTTAGACCAAATTTTTTTACATTATTAAAGTATAACTATTCAAGATTCATCCCTGACATTTTGGTCCAAAAATAATCGTCGATAAGTTAGAAAAGTGCAATGCCGCTAAAGACCTTAAATTTGTGGTGAATGGACAAAAAAATAAATACACTGCACCGCCCTATAGAAATTTACATTAAATTTTATTATTTGGCAACTCTATTGGACAAATATTTTTTTATTGAAAAGAATTAGGCTTGGCAATTCTTTTTATTGTTGAATCAAATCGCGTGTTCGCAGAAATTTCGTTAACCGCGTCATTTTAGTTAAACGTGAGTAAATTGCTCGGACAAAATAATAAATACACTTGAAATACTTCTCAATATTTTACTAAAAATTATTGTTTCGGCGATTAAATCAATATTTTAATATAATAAAGGTAGGCTTTTTTCAATAAAAGAGCAACTAGATGAAGAAACGACATTAAAATCTTATTTGGATGGGTAGATAAACACACTGCACTGCCGCAGAGCAACGTTTGGCCTTGAGACTCCGTAGCGACGAAATATCTTTTGAGAAGGATTGTGGAAATCATGGGACGGTCTCTTCGTTTTATTAAAAACGTTTTTCCACAGAAATCGGAGCAAGAGAACCGGGGGAGACGTCTAAAATGCTAGGAGTTCGATGTTCAATACACAAAGAAAACAGTCAAGCATGGAGACGGAAATATAATGGTTTGGGGCTGTTTCTCTTGGTTCGGAGTCGGTCGTTTATTCCGTATAGAAAGTATAATCACAGCAGATGACTACAGAGACATATTAATGAATGTAATGTTGCCTTGTGCTGAAGATAATATGCCAGTTATATGGACATTTCAGCAAGACAACGACCCCAAACACACTTCTCGTTTAGTAAAGAATTGGTTCCATGAGAATCAAGTTCATCTTCTTGAATGGCCAAGCCAAACCCCGGACTTGAATCCGATAAAAAACTTGTAGAGTGAAGTGAATTTTCCTGGCGTACTTGATGCTAAATCGGACCAAAATATCATCTTGCGATTCTTCGTTTTAATGAATTTTTTTCCTTTTTCCAAACAGTGATCTATGTATGTATATATCGATCAGCATTGATAACTAAATCGGAATCCAAAAACACTGGTTCTGACATGTTAAACAGACTGACCGCCAGCCACAACAAAATATTTTTAGGGAACTTTGTGTGCTCCACATACTAAATTCTGTCATCAACAGACTTATTGCCCTCAAAATAATGCCCACCTTGCCATTCGTTGTTGTCTAAAGTAGAATACGACTCATCGTCCATAATGCAAACGACATCGTTCTTAGCGAAGAATGTATTTTTAAATAAATTGTTCAGTCGGGTTTTTTTAAGTCTTTCCTGAGCTTTCCTTTCCTGTCTCAGCAACTGGTTTTCTCTTTCTTGTTTTTTTTTTTGTATCCCCATTGACTGGAGATTATTATTATTGTTGGGATTTGCACTGTGACTCTAAGATCTGTTGTGCCCCTTGATAGAATTAAAGAACCTCTTTTAGTCCATTCTCTTAGATAAATGCTAGTAAAGAACCTCTTTTAGTCCATTCTCTTAGATAAATGCTAGTATAGGCACATTTGTCCTATATCTCTTGGTTTTAATGAGTTATCTGGTATAATGTGGAAACTCGGATATTTCTGTCTCGTTTGAACAAGTGTAGGACACTGTCCTAGGAAGTGCATTGCAGATTCTTCGTCCTCCATGCAAAACTTACATGTGTCATCACTAAGATTTCTCATTATAAGGAGATTATAAGGTAGATTATAAGGATATAGTTCAACCTACAATGACCTGTTAGCAGTCCTGTGATGATTCTTAGACCATTCTTTGTAAGCTTCATGTATTTGTTTGAATCTTTTTAAGTAGTATGCCCCTTAGAGTAGTTTAGAGTGCTTTAACCCTGGTAAGTTTCTCCAGTATTTGTCTTTTTGTTTTACTTTCTCTTTCTTTATTGAAAGAGAGAGGATACCTTTGCTCTCTTTGAAAGAGTAATTTGATGCTTTTGATGCAATTTGATGCTTCTTTCTTTACCAATTCGTCAGCAATTTCGTTTCCTTCTAGACCTTTGTGTACCGGCACCCATAGGATTGACCCGAGATGCCTCTTGACTGTTTTTGCCGTCGTATTGAAACTTTTAACTGAGCAGCCTGTAGGAGTTTGCCACTTTGGCTGTAGTCACTTTTTGCATGAGTCCATCAAACTGCAAGATTTTCTGGAGCCTGGTTTTCTTTGAGCAGTTTTTGAGCTCTTATATCTTACCAGTATATTATAAATACTTCTCCGGCTTTCTCTCTGTTCAGTGAAATGATCAACGACACCTGATCTTGGTCACTGCGGATGAGAGTCAACAAATTTATTAGTAGTTTTTCGATGTTGGTCCTCCTTTTTCAACATTTTTAAGATAACTTGTTTTCAATAAACACAAAAATCACTTCAATTATTAGGTTAGGTTGAAGCGGCTGTCTCTTATAAAACACACTTAGGCAAATTAGGCCCGTTGTGGTACCAGGGGTTAATTATTTTCCACTCTATCTGAACCATTTGGAGCTATTTATAAAGCTGAGTATTCGGTAGACCGAAAATTTTGAGAGATCGTCTAGGTCACTGTGGAACCTGTTACTTAGGAAAAGGTGGCGTTTTCTGGCCAGCGCTGGGCATGTGCAGAGACGATGTGTTGTGTGTTGCAGAAGTCGTTATGGAGGATTTTTAGTCTTCGGGCATGGTTTCTAATTAGGCAGTGTCCTGTTAGAACGCCAATGACAATATTTATTTGGTCCCTTCTAAGGGAAATTAGTTTCTTTGAGTGTCTTAATTTCAGAGTTGGCCAAACTTGACGCGCCGTATGGCATGTGATACCCGTAGACCACCTAATGTTGGTGCTTTCAAGGGATAGTTCATCTGTGCGTAATCTACATGTTGCTATAGGAATTCCAATTTATTCCTTATCTGTCGATAATGGCTTGGTAGTACCGTTACGATTGAGTTCGTCTGCTTTGCAGTTTCCTGGGAAGTCTCTATGTCCGGGGATCCAACATAGAAATATATTGAGCTGCTCTGCCATCTCATTTAGAGATCTGTGGCAGCTTAGGACTGCTTTAGATGTTGTTACAACAGATTCCAGAGCTTTCATACACGCAAAGAAAAAAAACGTTTATCGCCAGTTTGCCGCAAACGAACTTCGTTTGTCGTGCTTGAAATCGTTTATTGCAAACGTTTCAACAGTTGTCATAAACGTTGAACGAAAAATAAACAAAATTTTCAGTTGTGAGAAACGAGTCGTTTAGTTGCAGGAAATGAATTTCGTTTGTCATAAACGTGAGTGATTTTTAAATTGCAGCAATTGGAAACTTCGTTTTTCCCAACTGAAAATTTTGTTTATTTTTCCCTTCGTTGTATAAACATAACGCTTATAGTTTAGAGTTACTTTTTGGACAAATTGTTACTATATAAGGAAATTGGTAGTTTTCTTAATACGCGGACGAAGATAGCAACAGAGGTGGAATCCATAAGAAGACGGACGGACATAATGAGAAAGATTATTAATATAATAAATAATAATGACCGAAATAGCTTGCGGTTTGTATATATAAGATATATTTTTAAGTTGTGACAACTGAATATTCGTTTGCGGCAAATACAGCTCGCAAACGAAGTATAGTTGGTGAATTTTTCAGTTGTGGTAAACGAAAAATTTCTTTGCGTGTAGCGACTTGGCTGTCAGATAGAATACAAATATCTCTAGTTGATATATCCTTCATCTGAAACCAAGTAACGGCTTCGTGTATCGTAGTAACTTCCGCTTGGAAGACACTGCAGTGGTCGCGGAGCCTAAAGGCAAGGTTGATGTTGAGTGATTCAAAGTAGACTCCTCCCCCTACTTTGCCATCTAATTTTGATCCATCAGTGTAGATTTCAGTGGCGTTGTTTGGTGGAGGACTTCCAAGCTCCCATTCATCTCTGGAGGGAATTGTAGTCGATGGTCTTAGGTATGGGAGGAAGAAGTTTCCTAATGTTAGAGTGTCCTATTGCACCACCTTTCCATTGGGAAGTGGCTTCTAGAGGGATTGTTGTGTTTGCAGTTATCTGTTTAGTTAGGATATCTAGTGATGTCAGGTGGATCATAATGTCGAGTGCGTCCGTTGGAGTTGTTCTCAGCGCTCCGCTGATGCACAGCTCAGCTGACCGTTAAACTTTGCGAAGTCTTCAATTCTTAACAAAGCATGAATAAGAGGGCAGAAAATGGTAAAAATGCGAAAACAGATGTAAAGTTTTTTCCCAGCGTTGCACAATTTGAGCAGATTTCATTCCTTATACGTTAAAAAAGATACCAGCCCTTGCACCAACCTTTACATACAGATTTTTGAGTGTGGATTTGCTCTTGTACCAAATTTTATTACTCTGCTCTTCTCTCTTTGGACAATTTTTGTATGGAGCTTAACAACCGCTGTGTGATGCTTTGAGCACAGCAACGTTTTAACTGTTATCGAGTCAAGCTTATCGCGTTGCATAATGAACCGCTTATAACCAGACTTAGATGTCGATGTCAAAACGTCGATATACTTTGTGACGTTGACAGTTTGTGATAATGTATCATTATGTCAAACATTAAATCTGTTATGATGTAAACTATGCCAGGGTTGCATTGATTGTACTGCTATTTTCAATTTTATTTTATGCCTGCCTTCCACACAAAAACCATCATATTTTACATTAAACAGTCATCGTGCTGCGGTTGCATGCAAGTGAAAACATAAATAAACAATTTCACAACGGAAACGGAAACGATGCGAATTTATTTACATTCAAAACAAAAACATAAATAAAATACAGTGTGCTCTGGATTTTGTCATTGCTGTCGATTAAAGAAGCATAGAATAGACGCCGCGCTTAGCATAGAAAAAAAAGACAGATAGAGATAAAAGCTAAAGAGTGTAAAGAGTGTCGGAAAATGTAAGTAAGGATGTGGCTTGTGTCACAGGATATGCTTTATTTATGTCAATAAAGTGCAGTTAGTATTTGTTTACGAATTGAATAAGCACAAATATTTATTTTGCGATTTTCTTCATTGTGTGTTATGTGATATTTGGGTGGATGTAAAGACGATAAAATCTGTGAGAGGATTAAAGAAAAAAAAAATACAATTCAATGGCTTGAAGAGAACTATTTCCTTTTTCGCTATTTTCGTGAAAGAAAAAAGTAAAAAACTTGTTGTTTTCGAGTAAACACCCACACTTCTTTTATGTAAAGATTGTGACAAGCTTTATAGTAGCTTATTATGGAAACTGCTTTACTTCTTAAAGTACTCGTATTGGCTTCTTAGAGAACAAAAGGCGAATCTTATATTATACTCCCAATCTTATATTAAAATTCGAAAATATCAACTTCTTTAAGGGTAGTTCGTGCTTGCTTCTATATTTATTATAGAGGGCCTTACAACAAGAGGCGTCATTTTAAATTTCCCAACAATTTTTCAAGGAGGCAACATACGAGAGAGCTGCATGAATGCGTTTGAAATGCGTGTCAAAGCATTCACTTACGTTTCAAATTCTTACTCTCATCTTATCTAATGCTATGTTCACACAGAGAATTTAGTTTGAGTTTCCAGTACAAAGTAAACTCAACTTGTACTGGAAACTCAAACTAAACTCTCTGTGTGAACATAGCATAAGGCAGTGAAACAAATTATGAGATCATTCATCATTTGCACGAAGAGCAAAATGAAAATAAAAGACAATCAATATATTTGAGTGCTGTCTACATATCAGAGCGTAAGTATAGAAAGTACTAGAAATAATTCATTGCACTCACTGAACCCATGAAATTTAAGACGCCTAAAGCTCGACATGCTACGATTTATTCAAAAGCACAGAACATGAGAGAAAGCAAATAGAGTAAAACTCACTAAGAGAAGATTAGAGTGTTATACTCTTGCTCTCTTTAAACTTTTGATGTTTTATTTCACGGAACTCTAGTCTCCGAGCCCCATCTCGTGCTCGTTCGGCTAGGTCAACTGATAATATTGCAGCTGTAGCTGAGAGTGTGGCTGAAAGCCCAGGTTTGTCAATTTCGAGACGATCATAGGAATTGGGCCTATCCCCAGCCACTTTGCACCGTATTTTGTATAAAGATCGTGGCCTACATGCTTATAAGATGCAGTTGACACGAGAATTGAAGCCCTCGGACCATGGAAAACGACGTGAATTCACTGATTGGTTGCTGGAAATGCATGAACAAGATCATAATTTCCCAAACAAAATTATTCTGAGTGATGAGGCTCATTTTTATCTGTCTGGGTACGTGAATAAGTAAAATTGTCGCATCTGGGACTGCGACCCCCCAAAAGAAATAGTCGAACATCCTATTCATCCACAACGAGTGACAGTTTGGTCGGGTTTTTGGAGTAGCGTTGCCATTGGGCCATATTTTTTCGAAAATTATGCTGGTGCGATCGTTTTAGTGAATGGATTGCGTTACCAAACGGAAGGTTGACAGACTTTTTTTGGACTAAAATTGATACTATGGATGTGGATGTTGTTGGAAATACGTGAACAAGATCATAATTTCTCAATCAAAATTATTCTGAGTGATGCCATATAGCTGGTGAAAAAATACCTCTATTGCGTGAACAATTTCCAGATGTGTGATTTCTCGAAACTTTGATTGACTGCCGAGATGGTTCCGGCTTTTATAACTCATGCCAGATTAAAAGTAAGATTAAAGATTACAGCTTCCATTCGATGGAATGGAATAGTGTATTCACAATATAGTGTGAAGCTTGAGCTTCTATTCGATTTAAATAAGGGACTTGAGTTTCAGCTGAAGCATGAATCAAAGGTTACAACTTCTATTATGTAGTACATAAAGTAAAATGGCAGCTTCTATTCAGTGCATAAGTGAGGTTTCAACTGCTGACAGAGATTGAATGGGAAGTAGCAGCTTCTTTTACGAACATAGTGCGAATATTCTCCTACTATTTTGTTCTTACGAGAGGCTTCAGCTTCTGCAAGAACTTGAACAGGAAGTTACATACGTGAGATTTCAACTGCTGACAGAGCTTGAATGGGAAGTAACAGCCTCAATTAGGAACATAGTGCAAATATTCTCCTACTATTATGTACTTACGAGAGGCTTCAGTTTCTGCAAGAACTCGAACGGGAAGTTCGTAAGAAGTAATAGAAGCTGTATTACGTGCATAGTGCGAAGCTTTAGTTTCTATTCGATGTATTCCAGAAACTTCAGCTGGAGCTTCAATGGAAGTTAACAGTTTCAATTTTGTTCATAGTGTGAAGCTACAGCTTCTATTAGCTACATGCGAGAGGCTTCAGTTTCTAAAAGTACTTGAACGGGAAGTAACAGTTTCTATTACGTGCATAGTGCGAAGCCTTAGTTACGATTCAAGATGAGTTCCAGGGACATTCCAGATGAATTCCGGATGAATTCCAGAGACTTCTGCTAGAGTCTAAAAAGAGAGTAACAGCTTCTAATTTGGTTTTATTTCTGTTTTTTTGCTTGAACTTAAATGAGAAGTAACAGCTTCTATTACGTGTATAGTGTGAAGCCTTAGTTACTATTCGATGCATTTGAGAAATTTCAGCTTCATGTGGAGCTTAAATGGAACAGATTCAATTTCGTACATAGTAAGAAGCTACAGCTTCTATTCACTATATGCGAGAGGTTTCAGTATCTGCTAGAGCTTGAATGGGAAGTTAAAGCTTCTATTACGTGTATAGTGTGAAGCCTTAGTTTCAATTTAATGCATTCGAAAGACTTCTGTTGGAGTCTAAAAAGAAGGTAACAGCTTCTATTCATCACATGCGAAAGGTTTCTATCTCACATAGCTTGAACGCTATCTCAAAAAGTGCCAGCTTCTATTACGTGCATAGTGCGAAGACATCTTCTATTCGGTGCATTCGAGAAGCTTCAGTCTCAGCTGGAGCTTGAATAAAGAATACCCGGTTCTATTCCATTCATAATATGTATCTTCTTGTTCTATTCTATACATATGAGAGATTTTTGTTTCTACATGAACATGAATGGGAAGTTACAGCTTCTATTAAAAGGCGTAGTGTGAAGCTTTACTTTCCATTCGTTAGATTCGAGAGACCTCAGATTCAACTGGAGCTTGAATCGAAGCTAACAGCTTTCATTTCGTTCATAGTGTGAAGCTACGGCTTCTATTCACTACATGCGAGAAGCTTCAGTCCCAGCTCGAGCTTAAATGATAAATAACAGGTTCTATTCCGTTCATAATATGTATCTTATTCTTCCATTCTATACATACGAGAGATTTTTGTTTCTGCATGAACTTGAATGGGAAGTAACAGCTTCTATTATAGTGCGTAGTGCGTAGTATGAATCTTTACTTTCTATTCGTAGGATTCGAGAGACTTCAGCTTCAACTGAAGCTTGAATGGAAGTTAACAGCTTCTATTTCGTTCATAGTGCGAAGCTACAGCTTCTATTCGGTACATGCGAGAAGCTTCAGTTTCGGCTAGAGCTTGAATGGAAGTTAACAGCTTCTATTCCGTTCATAATATATATCTTCTTCTTTTATTCTATACGTACGAAAGATTTTTGTTTCTGCATGAACTTGAATGGGAAGTAACAGCTTCTTTTATATTGTGTAGTGTGAAGCTTTACTTTCTTTTCGTTGGATTCGAGAGACTTCAGCTTCAACTGGGGCTTGAATGGAAGTTAATAGCTTCTATCGCGTTCATAGTGCGAAGCTACAGCTTCTATTTAGTACATGGGAGAGTCTTAAGTTACTGTTATTGTTTGTGATTCCAATTAAAACATTGACGCACTTAAAATAAACAATTTTCTGCAGCTTTGCTTAGAGAAGTAACGCAAGCTTTGGCTTTATAAAGCTTCGATTTATAAACGTTAAGGCTTTAAAGTGCTACAAAAAAAATGTGAGTTATCTTGGATTATGTTTCTAATAAAACTTTATTGAAATCCTTTCTAGAGGCAGACAAGTTTTCGTATGATCTCTTTACTGAAATTATTTTGAAGGTGAAGCTTCCAATAACTTACGTAAAGGTATTTTTTTTTTTTTTTAGTTTATTCGAAACTTGGAGTTAAGCCTTTAAACAACATCTCAATACAACTTCTAAAATACTATTCAACAAATACGTAAGTTCTGGTCGCAAGCTCAACGGAAGCTACAGCTGTGGAATATTATAATTTCTTAACCTTATAGAAGTCCCTTTGCTAGTTGAGACTTTTGATCACAAGCTCTGTAAAAGCGCAATGGAAGCTTCAGTTGTCAAAAATTAAAAGCTGTTGTGTTAAAAGTATTAAAAGTTGTCGAATTTTAAAAAATTTTAACCTTATAGAAGTCAATATGCTATTTGGGACTTCTGGTCGCAAGCTCTATAAAAACCTGATGGTAGCTTTAGCTTTAGAATATTAAAAGTTCGTAATATTCGCAAGCTCCATAAAAGCTTAATTGAAGCTTCAGCTGTGATACTTGAGACTTTTGGTCGCAAGCTCTATAAAAGCCAGAAGGAAGCTTCAGTTGACGAATGTTAAAATTTCTTAACCTTATAGAAGTCTATGTAGTAGTTGGGACTTCTAGTCGCAAGCTCTATAATAGTCCAATTGAAGCTTCAGCTGTTAAATTGAAAAAATTGATATCTATGGTCACAAGCTCTATAAAAGCCTTAAGGAAGCTTCAGCTGTCGAATTTTAAGATTTCTCAACCTTATAGAAGTCCAAGTAGCAGTTGAATCTTTTGGTCGCAAGGTCTATAATAGTCTAATGGAACCTTTAGCTGTCGAATTGAAAAATTCTTAGCCTTCCATATGCTAGTTAGGACTTCTGGTCGCAAGCTCTATAAAAGCCAAAAGGAAGCATTAGCTATTGAATATTAAAATTTTCTTAGCCTTATAGAAGTTCATGTGCAACTTGAAACTTCTAGTCGCAAGCTCTATAAAAGCCCAACGGAAGCTTCAGCTGTCAAATATTAAATTTTTTAACTTATAGAAGACTATGTAGTAGTTGAGACTGAGTAGTTGAGCTCTATAATAGTCCTCTGGAAGCTTCAGCTGTAGAATTGAAATATTCTTAATCTGCTAGGTAGGACTTCTGGTCGCAAGCTCTATAAAAGCCCGATGTTTCCATCTGACGAATATTAAAATTTCTTAACCTTATAAAACTTTTTGTGCTTGTTGGGACTTCTCGTCGCAAGCTCTATAATTGCCCGATGGAAGCTTCAGCTGTCGAATATTAAAATTTCTAAACCTTATAGAAGTTCATGTGCTAGTTGGGACTTCTGGCCACAAGCTCTTTAAAAGCCCAAAGGAAGCTTCAGCTGTCGAATTTTAAAATTACTTAACCTTATAGAAGTCCATGTTATAGTTGAGACTTCTGATCGCAAGCTCTATAATAATCCAATGGAAGCTCCAGCTGTCGAATTGAAAAATTCTTAACCTTATTGAAGTCCATGTAGTAGTTGATTTCTGGTCACAAGCTCTATAAAAGCGCAAAGGAAGCTTCAGCTGTCAAATATTAAAATTTTTTAAACTTATAGAAGTTCATGTGCAACTTGAAACTTTTGGCTGCAAGCTCTATAAAAGCCCGATGGAAGCTCAGCTGTCGAATATCCACATTTTTTAACCTTATACAAGTGCATGTGCTAGTTGGAACTTCTGATCGCAAGTTCTATAAAAGCCCAAAAAAAGCTTCAGCTGTCGAATATTAAAATTTGTCAACTTTATAAAACTCCATGTGTTACTTCAGACTTCTGGTCGCAAGCTCCATTAAAGCCCAATGGAAGCTGCAGCTATCGCATATTGAAAGTTCTGAACCTTATAGAAGTCCATGTGCTAGCTGGGTAGTTTTCACATGAAAATAGTCAAAAATAGTATAAATTTCTCTACTTTTCTTCAATTAAATGTGAATGCATTATACATAAAAACCTTCCTGAAGAAACTACCTAAAAATATGTCTCAAACCACATCAAAATTCATGGAGTAGTTAAAAAGAAGGAAGCACACAGAAGGAAGACAAACTCGAAAAGCGAATTTGAAAGATTAATATTTGAAATATAAACTGAAACAAAAAGTTCCCTCCTGAAACAAAGGCTCCCTTCATTATAAGGAAAATCACCCGTTCTTGCAATAAATTCCTTTAAATAATTGCAATATAAACATTAATGTGAGGCCTACCGCCTCTTACCTGCCTTAAGTGTGCACCCATCTGGCAGACCATAAAATATGGCCTCAATGAAAAAAATTAAATGCAAATTTTATGTTAGCAAGCCTAACATTTTAATGCTTTGCCAACCTTAAAATTAAGTCTTAAATGGCTTTTTACTACATGGTTAACAAAACAGAACAAAACAAAGCAAAACGCTGTGTCAGAACGTAAGGACTTAAAACAAAGCATTTGACATTGGGTTGAATTCCATTACAATGATTATAAACTGCGCAATAGCAGCAGCCGCTAAAAGTGCTGGCCATGCATTTAACATATTCAGCATCACACATAAAGCCAAGGTAAAAGGATGTCATTGCAAAGTTTTATGGCCTATAAAAATAGCAAATACAAAATTATTTTTGAACATATCCATAGCAAGCATACCCAAAAAAGCAAAAAAAAAAGGCGTTACATCAGAAGAAGATTTAAATTTACTTTCCTTGCAGCGTCTTTTTGCAAAATAAGGTCGCAGGCGTTTCACAAGAAAACAAAATCAAAGCAAATTACAACGTAGCACTGACGCAAATATACTGTTACGTTAAGACATAAAATCATTGGGCGTTACGTTACGTTATTGTCAATGCTTTCATTGCAATGCGATGCCATGACATACGCAACGCGCCACAGTAATCACAAGTTCGTAACCACGTGAGAATACAAATGAGTTTTTGGAGAACTCCACCCAAGTGATTGCATTGTAAGTTGATCCTTTTTTTTCGTTCTGTGTTTGCTATTTCAATTTCCTTTTTGACATTGACAGTTTCTGCTGTGGCGTAAGTTGCTGACACACTGCTTTGGCTTAGCTCGAAGACATCATATTTGAGCGAAAACTAGCACAGCTGGCTATGGCATCGGGATTAGATATGAGTACGAGTACAAGTTGCTGAAGCAATGATATTGGTGGCATAATAAAATTAATAGAATCATATTGTACATAGAACAAGAGATGTTTTGCAGAAATGTTGATGTGTGCCTTAGGAGAAGTTCTAAACTGCACAGAGTAGATGAGATGTTACAACAAAGATGGAAGGTTATTTTATTTCAAGATGAGTTTTGAAAGATAATTAGCCTAGTTTATTGGCCTAGTGGCGGCCGTGGCGCAGTGGGTAGAGTGCGTGACTTATATGCCAGAGAACCCTGGTTCAATTTCCATCTGACTCATAAAGTTTTTTCTGAAGGAGAACTAGGATATAGTATAGTTCTATCTACACTAGGTAGATGAAACTGGGAATGTACAGGGTTTTCCAATAGGGACTTGACAACTTTGAATTAAATATCTGAACGCACCCTTTCACTAATCATCGAACTGTCACTGTCAATTTATTCAATAATCTCAACATTTTATTCATGGTAAAGTACACGAACGAACAACGTCTGCAAATTATAAAAATTTACTACCGAAATTCGGAGTCGGTGATGGCAACTTTAAGAGCGTTAACTGCAATTTTCGGTCGTAATTCTCGCCCTAGTAGACAGACAATAACAAGTTTAGTGCAAAAATTTGAGTCTACGAAAATATTCGTTGTGTTATGTTGCCGTGCCATTAAGACAACGGGTTGGTCAAAGCGTCGAAAATATCGCTGCCGTTCAGGCGTCCGTAGCAAATGATACAAAACAGTCAATTCCACGGCGTTCTCAATAATTGGGCATTTTCCAGACCAGACCTTTATGGTGGATTTTGCATAATGATCTTGGTTTACACCCATACAAAATCATGCTGACTCAAGAAATGAAACCGGTGGACCATTTGAAGCGACGTACGTTCTCCGATTGGGCTCTGGAAAAGTTGCACCAAGATGATGAATTTCATCGCAAAATCATTTTCACTGACGATGCTCATTTTTGGCTCAATGGGTTTGTCAATAAGCAAAATATGCGTTATTGGTCTGGTGAAAATCCACATGTGCTTCATGAATTACCACTTCAGCCACAAAAAATAACTGTTTGGTGCGGTTTGCATGCTGGCGGCGTCATTGGATCATATTTTTCGTCGACAATAACGATCGTAACGTTACTGTGAAAGGCTATCGTTATCGCACCATGATTACCGATTATTTTTGGACGGAATTGGAAGATATGGACTTGGACGACATTTCATTTGGTTCCAACAGGACAGTGCCACAAGACACACAGCACACAGCACACGTTACAATCGATTTATTGAAGAGTAAGTTTGATGAGCGTGTTATCTCAGGAAATGGGCCGTCGATTGGCCGCCTCGGTTGTGCAATTTAACGCCTCTAGACTATTTTCTTTGGGGCTACGTCAAGTCATTGGTTTATGACAACAAGCCGACGACGTTGGAAAAGTTCAGAGCCAACATTGAATGCGAAATAGATTCCGTTTCGGCCCAAATGTGTGACCGAGTCATCGAAAATTGGGTCCAACGAATCGACTGCTGCATACGTGCCCCCGGTGGCCATATGAACAAAGACAAATTGTATGAATAAATGTTTTGATTGTACTTTAAGCCGATAATAAAGTTTTTGAAATTTCTCAAATGGTTTGCGTTTTATTAAAAAAAAAGTTTTCAAGTCCTTAATGGAAAACCCTTTACAAAGTAAGAAATTTGATCTGGATTTTGACCTAGACCTAAACCATGATCTTGATCTTGATATTGTTTTTAATCTTGATCTCGATCTTGATCTTTATATTGATCTTTATATTTATATTGAACTCCGTCTCGATCTTGGTTTTGATCTTGATCCTGATCTGTATCTTGATCTTGATCTTAATCTTGATTGTAATCGTGTTATTGATCTTGTTCTTGATCTTGATTTGATATTAATCTTGAGTTTGAACTTTATCTTGATATAGGTTTTGATTTTGATCTTGATCTTGATCTCGATATTTCTATTGACCTTGAGTTTGATCTTGATATAGATTTTGATTTTGATCTTGATCTTGATATTGATCTTGATATTGATATTGATCTTGATCTTGATCTTGATATTGATATTGATATTGATATTGATATTGATATTGATATTGACATTGTTATTGATATTGATATTGTTCTTGAAATTGGTCTTGGTATTGGTCTTGGTCTTGGTTTTGGTCTTGGTCTTGGTCTTGGTCTTGGTCTTGGTCTTGGTTTTGGTCTTAGTCTTGGTCTTGGTCTTGGTCTTGGTCTTGGTCTTGGTCTTGGTCTTGGTCTTGGTGTTGGTCTTGGTCATGGTCTTGGTCTTGGCCTTGGTCTTCGTCTTGGTCTTGGTCTTGGTCTTGGTCTTGGTCTTGGTCTTGGTCTTGGTTTTGGTCTTGGTCTTGGTTTTGGTCTTGGTCTTGGTCTTGGTCTTGGTCTTGGTCTTGGTCTTGGTCTTGGTCTTGGTCTTGGTCTTAGTCTTGGTCTTGGTCTTGGTCTTGGTCTTAGTCTTGGTCTTGGTCTTGGTCTTGGTCTTGGTCTTGGTCTTGGTGTTAGTCTTGGTCATGGTCTTGGTCTTGGTCTTGGTCTTGGTCTTGGTCTTGGTCTTAGTTTTGGTCTTGGTCTTGGTCTTGGTCTTGGTGTTGGTCTTGGTCATGGTCTTGGTCTTGGCCTTGGTCTTCGTCTTGGTCTTGGTTTTGGTCTTGGTCTTCGTCTTGGTCTTGGTCTTGGTCTTGGTCTTGGTCTTGGTCTTGGTCTTGGTCTTGGTCTTGGTCTTGGTCTTGGTCTTGGTCTTGGTCTCGGTCTTGGTCTTGGTCTTGGTCTTGGTCATGGTCTTGGTCTTGGCCTTGGTCTTGGTCTTGGTCTTGGTCTTGGTCTTGATTTTGGTCTTGGTCTTGGTCTTGGTCTTGATCTTGGTCTTGGTCTTGGTCTTGGTCTTGATCTTGGTCTTGGTCTTGGTCTTGGTCTTGGTCTTGATCTTGATCTTGGTCTTGGTCTTGGTCTTGGTTTTGGCCTTGGTCTTGGTCTTGGTCTTGGTCTTGGTCTTGGTCTTGGTCTTGGTCTTGGTCTTGGTCTTGGTCTTGGTCTTGGTCTTGGTCTTGGTCTTGATCTTGATCTTGATCTTGGTCTCGATAATGATCGTCACATTGTTTGTTATTGATCTTGATGTTGATCTTAATTTCTGTATTATTCGTTATATTGATATTATCTTGATTTTGATCTTGATCTTAATATTGATCTTGAGTTTGTACTTGGTCTTGATATTGTTTTTAATCTTGATATTTATATTAATCTTAATATTCATCTTGATCTCGATCTTGATCTGGATCTACATTTCAATCTTGATCTTGATCTTGACCTTCGTAGTGATCTGAATCTTGTTCTTGATCGTAATATTGATCTCGAGTTTTTACTTGTTTTGTTATTAATTTTGATCTTGTTCCTGGTATTGTTTTTGATTTTGATCTTGATCTCGATCTTGATTTTGACCTTGATCTCGATCTTGATCTTAATGTAGTTCTTGATCTGTATCTTGATATTGATATTCTTTTTGATCTTAACTTTGATCTAAGGCTTGCTCTTGATTTTGATCTTGATCTTCATAGTCATCTGGATCTGAATATTGATATTGATCTTGAGCTTGATCTTGATCTTGATCTTGATCTTGATCTTGATCTTGATATTGATCTTAATCTTGATCTTGATCTGGATCTATATTTCTTTCTTGATCCTGTTCTTAATCTTGATTTTGATCTTGATTTTCATTTTCATCTGGATCTGAATATTGATATTGATCTTGCTCCTGAATTTGAACTTGATCTTGATATTGTTTTGAGTTTTACCTTGATTTTAATTTTAATCTTGATTTTGATTTGTATCTTGATCTTGGCCTTAATCTGTATCTTGATGTTGATCTTGATCTTGTCTCGATTTTAATCATTATTTTGACTTTAAGCTTGATCTTGGTCTTCATCTCAATTTTGTTATTGATCTTAATCTTTATGTTGATCTTATTCTTGATCTTGATTTTGATCTTGATCTTCATATTCATGTGAATCTGAATATTGATATTGATCTTGATATTGATCTTGATTTTGATTTCGATCTTTATCTGGATCTAGATTTCGGTCTTGATCCTGTTCTTGATCTTTATTTTGTTCTTGATTTTCATTTGCCTCTGAATCCGAATATTGATATTGATCTTGATCCTGAATTTAAACTTGATCTTGATACTGCTTTGATTTTTACCTTGATTTTGATTTTAATCTTGATTTTGATTTGTATCGTGATCTTAGCCGTAATCTGTATCTTGATGTTGATCTTGATCTTGTCTCGATTTTTAAGCTTGATCTTAATCTTCATCTTAATCTTGTTATTGATCTTAATCATTGTCTTGATCTTGTTCTTGATTTTGATTTTGATCTTGATCTTCATATTCATCTGGATCTTGATATTGATTTTGATCATCATATTCATCTGCTTCTTGATATTGATCTTGATCTTTATCTTGATCATGATCTTGATCTTGATCTGTATCTTAATTTTAATCTTGATCTTGAGGTTGATCTTGAGCATGTTCTTAATCTTGTTCTTGATATTGATCTTTATCTTTAGTTTGAACTTGATCTGGATATTGTTTTTGATTTTGATCTTCATATTGATCTAGATCTTCATCTTGATATTAAATTTGATCTTGATCTTGTTATTGATCTTGTTCTTGATCGTTATGTTGATCTTGAGTTTTTACTTGATCTTGATATTGGTTTTGAATTTGATCTTGATCTTAATATTGTTCTTGTTATTGATCTTAATATTGATTTTGAGTTCGAATTTGATCTTGATATTGTTTTTGATCTTGATTTTGATCCCGATTTTGATCTTGATCTTTATCTGATTTATGATCTTAATATTGGTCTTAATCTTGATCTTTATATTAATGTTGATCTTGGTCTTGATCTTAATATTGATCTTGAGTTTGAACTTGATCTGGATCTTAATCTTTATTTTGATCTTGTTCTTGGATTTGATCTTGTTCTTGGTTTTGATCTTGATCGTGATGTTGATTTTGATCTTGATCTTGTTGTTTATCCGTCTATTAATCTTGGTCTTACTCTAATTATGAACTTCATCTTTATCTTGATCTTGATTTGATATTGCTCTTAATCTTGGTATTGATATGGATCTTGATCTTGATCTAGATCATTATCAAATACTTGATCTGTATTTTATCATGCTCTTGTTGTTGATCTTAATATTGATCTTGAGTTTTAATTTGATCTTGATATTGTTTTTGATCTTTATCTTTAACTTAATCTTGATCTTGATATTGATCTTGATCTTTAACTTGATCTGGATCTTAATCTTTATCTTGATCTTGTTCTTGGTTTTGATCTTGTTCTTGGTTTTGATCTTGATCGTGATGTTGATTTTGAGCTTGATCTTGTTGTTTATCCTTCTATTAATCTTGGTATTAATCTAATTATGAACTTCATCTTTATCTTGATCTTGATTTGATATTGCTCTTAATCTTGGTATTGATATGGATCTTGATCTTGATCTAGATCATTACCAAATACTTGATCTGTATTTTATCATGCTCTTGTTGTTGATCTTAATATTGATCTTGAGTTTTAATTTGATCTTGATATTGTTTTTGATTTTTGTCTTGATCTTGATCTTGATCTTAGTCTTAATCTCATTCTTAATCTTAATCTTAATCTTCATCTTTATCTTGTTTTTGATTTTGATCTTGATCTAGATCTTGATTTGTACCTTGATCATGATCTGTATCTTGATCTTGATCTTGTTCCTGATCTTTATATTGATCTTGAGTTTTAACTTGATCTTGATATTGTTTAGTTGTTTTTGTTTTTATTTATGTTTGATTTTAGTCCTTATATTAAACTGGATGCTGATGTGTATCTTGATCTTTATGGTGTTCATGATCTTGATTTTGACCTCGATCTATATCTTCATCTCCATAATGATCATGATTTTCATTTATTTTGGATATTATAAAGAATATCCTTTTGTTTGTTTTGAATATCTCTATTGGAAACGTTGTTAAAAAGTCTTTTTCATGAAGTAATTTATTAAACTACTTGTTATTCATCTTCATAATGGCTTACGTATAATTTGCCATGTGTTCTGCCTTTTAACCACAAACAATTTACTGCAGGAATTTCTTAAATGAATTTCTTAAGGATAAGCATTTGAGGTGACTATGCAATAGTTAAGTGCAGCCACAATAATATTCACCCAGTTGGGGATAACTCGTTGTATTTAATGAGGGTTGATTGAATAATCAACCAATAGTGATTAATTTTAATGAAACATAAGTGACTGGAAAGAAGTTGGCTATTAACGTTAATGATTTAAAATACAGCAAAGATTGAAAGAAAAAAAAGGTGATTAAATTTGAAATTAATCATAACCGAAATTATTTGCTTGGTATTTTATATTAATTATTGACTGGGAGTATCAATTAGTTCAAAATTTATCAATTAAGAATCATGAATCATGAATTAACTCTGATTAATTTAAAATAAATTTATAAAGATTTTTGTTTTTGTTTTTTTTAAAATAAATATGCTAATTGCTAAAGTCAATTTTAATTATGTCGATAAATTGAAACTTTCAACTGCATTATTTATATGTATTTATAATTGGAGATAAGCTTAATTTATTGGTTGAAAAAGTTAACGAAGTTACCAAAAAAGCTGAACTTACAAAATATACAAACATATATTAGGATTTCATAATTTTTACACCAAATAATAAGATTTCAATGAGTAAAGCTGCATAAGTAAGGCCGTTGAGCTCTTTACTAAAATGCATCAGAAGCACCCTTTACTTTTAATAGACTTAAACGTTTGAGTTGCAATGTGTCTTAAGCCTTTTAAATATTTCCACAAAATCTTAGCTACTCAGAAGTGCAGACAGATAATTCGTTAAATTACCCAAAACTTTTGATGTTGCAATCAAAATCCATCCACATCAATTCTGAGTGAACACTAATTTTAGCCAAGTTTAATGCTTAACATTTTCTGTTCATTAATTTTTGATGTAGTGCAAACAATTCAAGTTGTAAACGATGAAAATCAATTAGGATAAATATATTGTAACCAAGTTTTACATGTGTGGGTGTGCTCGTGTGTGTGTACATGCATTTGTGCAGCAGACTACACACAAACAGTATAAGACAAATATATATATGTTCATGTATAAATGTTAACAGTGTCATGGGCGCAGCATAGAAATTTTCTTCGCACAATTCTTATGTTATGCATCTAACAGAATAATTTTTCCCAAGCAATTCTTTTAAGCGCAGCTCAAAAGCTTTCAGTGTCTGATTTGTTAAATTTACTAACTCAAGAATTCAATCTCAGCTACGCCTCTGCATCTTGTGATTGGTTTATGTGCAACACTTTGTTGCTGTGGCAGCGGCAAAAGCAGCTAAGTTGCTGCATGCAGCTCAGCTCTAGTTGGCATATCCTACAATTAAGCTTTTCAATTAACAGATAAGCGCCGGAAACAAGGATGTTCAGCAATTAGTTCAATGGCAGATTGAGTGCTATTGTATGTATGTGTGTGTGTGTGTGTGTGTATATGAAGGATTTGTGCTTATAATAAATAATTAAATTAATTATTTAAATTAATGCGTGCAGTTATTTCTGTTATTGCACAGTGGGCTTGAATATGCAAACAAACGACAGTGGAACAAATTTATTTATTTATTTAAGAAAATTTGTCTTGTCGTGACAAAACAAAGAAGAACAAGACACAATAAAGATTAAAATCTCAAAAACAATAATTTCCCACTTTGCAGCAGTCAAAAGTTTGGCACCACCTTAAAACTAGGACGTCTTAATTAGTATTAAGTCAGCTTTGTACGGTTTAATTTTTAACTCAAGAAAAAAATGTGCAGCAACATGCCCGATATATGCAAGAATGTGTCACATAAAAAAAAATCATTATTAGGAGTAAGATTTTTATTATTGGGCACTTTTGTAAAGCCAACCTGAAAATAAGGATATTCTTTTTAACAATGTGGTGCTTTTTAAAGCCAACTTAATAATAAAAACATGATATATACAAATGTAAATCCCCAAATATATATATCGTGCAGGCCAGTAATACCGGCTTTTGTTTTATTTTGAATAGTTCACATGTCGAAGTCGCATAGGAAAAAAAAAGTAACATAAGATTAAACATAGGATATGACATATGACATGACACATGTCAAGAGATATGACATGATAAAAGACATGACATATAATATGGAATATGTCATGACATAAGACATAACATAAGACATGACACCAGACATAAGAAATGACATATGATATAAGACTTAATACATGACATGACATATGAGATGCCATATGACATGACACATGACAGGACGTTTGTGAGATAGAGGCAGAAACTCTCAACAAGGTCTTGAAAAATCGGGTTGACAGAATGCGCTACTGCAAAACTAGCAAAGACAGCCACATAAACGAAATTATGTACCATAAATAATGTGAATATTTGTTCTTTCTTATACAGCCATATTATACCAGAAAAATAACTATTTGTTGATTTTATTTGATTGTTAAAAATACAATTGTATTTGCGAATCTTTGTACACGCAGTTTTTAATTACTTTTAAAATACTTTTAGGACAGAAGAGTTCCTATGAGCTGCTTGGTAAAGGAAGCAAAAAAGCTAGCAGAATACTTTGAGATCCGAGTAATGGTTAAAGTCAATCCCGCAAAGTAATAAGCGCAGTTGGTACCACAGGGCAAAATTGTTTGGGCAGTTAGGGCGTATAGTTTAGTGCATAGGCTTTGTATAAGCTGTGCATAAGCAATATGTAAATCCTCAATAATACCGGCTTTTGTTTTATTTTGAATAGTTCACATGTCGAAGTCGCATAGTAAAAAAAAAACGTAACATAAGATTTAACATAGGATATGACATATGACATGACATATGTCAAGAGATATGGCATGATAAAAGACATGACATATAATATGGTATATGTCATAGCATAAGATATAACATAAGACATGACATTATTGACATAAAACATAACATAAGACATGACACCAGGCATAAGAAATGACATATGATATAAGACATGATACATGACATGACATATGAGATGCCATATGACATGACACATATAATATGACACACATAATATGACATATGTCATCATATAAGACATAACACATAACATAAGATATGACATTATTGACATAAAACATGAAACACAACATAAGACATAACATAAGGCATGACACAAGACATAAGAAATGACATATGATGTAAGACATGATATATAACATGACATATGAGATGCCATATAACATGACATATGACATGACATAAGACATGACATGAAACACAACATAAGACATAACATAAGGCATGACACAAGACATAAGAAATGACATATGATGTAAGACATGATATATGACATGACATATGAGATGCCATATAACATGAAACACAACATAAGACATAACATAAGGCATGACACAAGACATAAGAAATGACATATGATGTAAGACATGATATATGACATGACATATGAGATGTCATATAACATGACATATGACATGACATAAGACATGACATCAAACATGACATGTGACGAGACATATAACATGGCATATGCTAATGAGAACTCCGAACATGAAATGTTTCACTGCTCTAGGTGAACAGGATAAAAACTGCGCATCAAAATCATGGAAGGAACCAGGTATCTTGAACCAGCAAACAAACGTGAGTGAAATTTTACACTTTCAAAAACAATGGGCATTGCATATAACTAGTAATGTGTGTGCACAACGAATTGAGGTAAGCAGAGGAAGATGGCAGCGAAGAGCTACTAATAAGCTAAAGTAATAAGCAAAATATATAGAGATCCGACTGATGGTCTAAGGCCACCCTGTATAGTTATATATTTCGGTTGACCCACGGCGCAAAATGGTTTGTGAAAAACAGACAGGGGGCATAGTTAAGTACGTAAGCATATATAGACCGTGTGAAAATCCTCGAATATGAACCTTGCATGCTAGTAGTACGGGCTATTGCTTTATTTTTAATAGATCACATCTATAGGTTATATACTATGAAAAAAACTTGACATGATATGAAATATGATATGAGTTATGATATGAAATAAAACAGTATATAATGTAGGATACATGAAGCATGATATAAGACATGTCACATGAGACAAGACATAAAATTTGACAGAACTATATATATGACATGAGACAGAAATTATATCTACACCGACTTTTCAAAAATCATTTTGATTCCTGAGTTGCACATGTTTTTAGGGTGAAACTTGGTATGTAGATGCTATGGTTCCAATTGGCAATTCCAACATTAAAATGCTGCAACGCCCATCTATATATGTATATAAAAAGAAAAGCAACGTGTACAATAGAATATTCCTAAGCTAACGCTTAAGCAAAAAGGGATTTACGATCAAATAGTGAAAACTGTCAAAAATGGAATTGGAGAAATCTTTTTCTTAGATGCGCCAGGAGGAACTGGTAAAACGTTCCTAATTAAATTGATTCTGACAGGACTTCGATCCCAAAATGACATAGCTTTAGCTTTTGCGTCATTCGGAATAGTTGCGACATTGCTACCATGGGGAAAGTATTGCAGAAATACAAATTAATTGTTTGAGATGAATGCACAATGGCGCACAAAAAATCGCTCGAGGCTCTTGATTGATCATTGCAAGATTTGCGTGGAAATATCAGACCATTTGGGAACGCAGTGATGTTACTTGCAGGATATTTTAGACAAAAATTACCTGTAATTCCTCGATCAACATATGTGTTATCTAATCGATAGCAAAAAAGTTTTGCAATTTTTTATTTTATTTACAAAAAACTCTCCTTTTGAATGCATATACATCTTGGTTTAGGTTGGCTGAGTATAAATCTTTTGATTCATGAGCATTTGGTTTAATTCTTATACAAACAAGCAAAGTTCTATATATTTAGTTGAAATTGTGCAATGATGTGGAATTTTTTTTTGTATTTTGTTTTTTTTTTTATGAATAATTTAATATTTGAAATAATGTAATATTTCCACAAAAATAAAAGAGATAAAGTTATAATAAATATGAAACTCAATAGACTTCGAAATGAAGTAAAAACATTATTATTTATACATATATATTCTGCATACAAGATTTAATTTCATATCTCAATGTTGCCTCGTATACCGTTGCTTTATTCTCATATTGTTGGTACAGCTATAATATTCATGTGAGTAAATATTATTTTACAACAGGATATTATGTACTAAAATCATGTCAATAAACTTAAGAAAATACATAAAAAATAAAGTAAATAAAATTTTTGCAATTCCATGAACCCGCCCCGAGCCTCTCATACTCTCATACAATAGCTGTAAAAAACAAAATTTTCTTCATATTTTCTTTATATTTATCTACTTGCTACCTTCTAAGATATTCATGGAATTTTTGTAGAAATTCTTAGCATGCCTCACTTTCGCTCTGCCATCATCTATGTTAGAACTTCTTGAGGCATTTATTGAATTGCATTTTAAGCTTGCATAAATATTTTCTACTTTAAATTTATATTTTGATGCAGCTGCGAATATAATTTTCATAGTATTTCTCACACAACACATAGAAAGAAACCGGCTGCTTCTTTCCTTCCTGCCATCCTTCCACTATCGACCACATGCTTAGACTCAAGTGTAATCTTTACCACTCTGACCTCCCTCGGCAATTGCCAAGAGTTCTCCATTTAGATGAAAAATTGCATAAAGTGTGCTATGCAAAAATGCTACCGTTATTTTCAGTGCTATTTCAAAGAAATTTCACAGCGTCTGAGTTGTTTATTGTTATGGTAGTTGAACAGGAGTTGAAAGCAAAAATGTGCTGCACAGAACTAAATTCAAAGTTATCAAATTGCATACACTATGTAGGTACATATATAACAATATATTTATATCTATGTACAAATATTTAAGATATCTCGATGTTAAGACAGTTAAATTATTTACTTGTTACATGAATAAATTTCTGGAAAAAGCAATATCAACTTCAAAGTTCATCATCAGAAACATAGAATTCTATAGAATTGAATGTGAGACGTTTGCGAACTTGTTTAAACATTTTGGTAGCATAGTTTCAGGCTTGTCTATGCTCTCATAATGAAATTTTATTAGATTTAAAGTTGTTTTATTTCACTTGTACGAGTATCATCAAAAAACTTAAAAATTTTTGCGAATTACTTGTGAAATATAACTTCATTTAAATGGCGGAACCCTCGACTGAACCCAGTGGCAGATCTATATACGGGCTGAAAGGGCTTTAGCCCCCACTCCTTGGAGAATTTTTTGTTTGGGGGAAAAAATTAAAATAACCCCTAAAAATGGTTTCAGTGCTCCTTAAGCCCTTGTGCTACAAAACAGTGAGCTTAGCTCCCCCCCACTGGCGAATCCTAGATTCACCACTGGCTGACCCTGTAGTACCCCATCTTGTAAATTTAATGTTAAGCCGTTGAAAATTTTGTTGCCGTTGGATCCCATATAATTTGACGGTTGTTCAAAAAAGGCTCTTGTCGATTGGTGGAAAAAACCCTGAAGAAAATACAGCGGGGGTGGTTCAAAATAGTTAATACGATATCACCATAGGTCACAAACCATTGATCCTTCACTTACGAGCCCGAAAAATTCCCTTTTTATTCCCTCTCATTAAGAAAAAAAAACAAAGCGTAGCGAGCGTTCTATTTCAATTTCAATTTCAATTTAAATTTCAATTTCAATTTAAACTTCAATTTAAATCTCAATTTCAATTTCAATTTAAATTTAAATTTCTATTTCAATTTCAATTTAATTTCAATTTCAATTTCAATTAAAATTTCAAATTCAATTTCAATTACAATTTAAATTTCGATTTCAATTTCAATTTCAATTTCAATTTCAATTTCAATTTCAATTTCAATTTCAATTTCAAATTTAATTTCAGTTTCAATTTCAATTTCAATTTCAGCTTCTTTCAATTTCAATTTCAATTTCTTTCAATTTCAATTTCAATTTCAATTTCAATTTCAATATCTTTCAATTTCAATTTCAATATCTTTCAATTTAATTTCAATTTCAATTTTAATTACAATTTCAATTTCGATTTCAATTTCAATTTCAATTTCAATTTCAATTTTAATTTCAATTTAATTTCAATTTCAATTTCAATTAAAATTTCAAATTCAATTTCAATTACAATTTCAATTTCGATTTCAATTTCAATTTCAATTTCAATTTCAATTTCAATTTCAATTTCAGTTTCAATTTCAATTTCAATTTCAATTTCAATTTCAATTACAATTTCAATTTCGATTTCAATTTCAATTTCAATTTCTTTCAATTTCTTTCAATTTCAAATTCTATTTCAATTGTAATATCAATTTCTATTTCAATTTCAATTTAAATTTCAATTCCAATTTCAAATTCGATTTCAATTTCTATTTCAATATCAATTTCAATTTCAATTTCATTTGCAATTTCAATTTTAATTTCAATTTCCCTTTCCATTTCAATTTCAACTTCAATTTCAATTTCAATTTCCATTTCAATTTCACTTTTCAATTTCACTTTCCATTTCAATTTCAACTTCAATTTCAATTTCAATTTCAATATCAATTTCAATATCAATTTCCATTTCAATTTCAATTTCATTTTCAGTTTCAATTTCAATTTCATTTTCAATTTCAATATCAATTTCAATTTCCATTTCAATTTCACTTTTCAATTTCACTTTCCATTTCAATTTCAACTTCAATTTCAATTTCAATGTCAATTTCAATTTCAATATCAATTTCAATATCAATTTCAATTTCAATTTAAAATTCAATTTCAATTTCAATTTCAATTTCAATTTCTATTTCAATTTCAATTTCAATTTCAATTCCAATTTAAAATTTAATTTCAATTTCAATTTCAATTTCAATTTCATTTCTATTTCTATTTCTATTTCTATTTCTATTTCTATTTCTATTTCTATTTCTATTTCTATTTCTATTTCTATTTCTATTTCTATTTCTATTTCTATTTCTATTTCTATTTCTATTTCTATTTCTATTTCTATTTCTATTTCTATTTCTATTTCTATTTCTATTTCTATTTCTATTTCTATTTCTATTTCTATTTCTATTTCTATTTCTATTTCTATTTCTATTTCTATTTCTATTTCTATTTCTATTTCTATTTCTATTTCTATTTCTATTTCTATTTCTATTTCTATTTCTATTTCTATTTCTATTTCTATTTCTATTTCTATTTCTATTTCTATTTCTATTTCTATTTCTATTTCTATTTCTATTTCTATTTCTATTTCTATTTCTATTTCTATTTCTATTTCTATTTCTATTTCTATTTCTATTTCTATTTCTATTTCTATTTCTATTTCTATTTCTATTTCTATTTCTATTTCTATTTCTATTTCTATTTCTATTTCTATTTCTATTTCTATTTCTATTTCTATTTCTATTTCTATTTCTATTTCTATTTCTATTTCTATTTCTATTTCTATTTCTATTTCTATTTCTATTTCTATTTCTATTTCTATTTCTATTTCTATTTCTATTTCTATTTCTATTTCTATTTCTATTTCTATTTCTATTTCTATTTCTATTTCTATTTCTATTTCTATTTCTATTTCTATTTCTATTTCTATTTCTATTTCTATTTCTATTTCTATTTCTATTTCTATTTCTATTTCTATTTCTATTTCTATTTCTATTTCTATTTCTATTTCTATTTCTATTTCTATTTCTATTTCTATTTCTATTTCTATTTCTATTTCTATTTCTATTTCTATTTCTATTTCTATTTCTATTTCTATTTCTATTTCTATTTCTATTTCTATTTCTATTTCTATTTCTATTTCTATTTCTATTTCTATTTCTATTTCTATTTCTATTTCTATTTCTATTTCTATTTCTATTTCTATTTCTATTTCTATTTCTATTTCTATTTCTATTTCTATTTCTATTTCTATTTCTATTTCTATTTCTATTTCTATTTCTATTTCTATTTCTATTTCTATTTCTATTTCTATTTCTATTTCTATTTCTATTTCTATTTCTATTTCTATTTCTATTTCTATTTCTATTTCTATTTCTATTTCTATTTCTATTTCTATTTCTATTTCTATTTCTATTTCTATTTCTATTTCTATTTCTATTTCTATTTCTATTTCTATTTCTATTTCTATTTCTATTTCTATTTCTATTTCTATTTCTATTTCTATTTCTATTTCTATTTCTATTTCTATTTCTATTTCTATTTCTATTTCTATTTCTATTTCTATTTCTATTTCTATTTCTATTTCTATTTCTATTTCTATTTCTATTTCTATTTCTATTTCTATTTCTATTTCTATTTCTATTTCTATTTCTATTTCTATTTCTATTTCTATTTCTATTTCTATTTCTATTTCTATTTCTATTTCTATTTCTATTTCTATTTCTATTTCTATTTCTATTTCTATTTCTATTTCTATTTCTATTTCTATTTCTATTTCTATTTCTATTTCTATTTCTATTTCTATTTCTATTTCTATTTCTATTTCTATTTCTATTTCTATTTCTATTTCTATTTCTATTTCTATTTCTATTTCTATTTCTATTTCTATTTCTATTTCTATTTCTATTTCTATTTCTATTTCTATTTCTATTTCTATTTCTATTTCTATTTCTATTTCTATTTCTATTTCTATTTCTATTTCTATTTCTATTTCTATTTCTATTTCTATTTCTATTTCTATTTCTATTTCTATTTCTATTTCTATTTCTATTTCTATTTCTATTTCTATTTCTATTTCTATTTCAATTTCAATTTCAATTTCAATTTCAATTTCCATTTCAGTTTCAATTTCATTTTCAATTTCAATTTCAATTTCCATTTCAATTCCAGCTTCAATTTCAATATTTTTTTTTCTATTTTTATTCCTATTTTTTTTCATGAACAAATAAAATAAAAATTTTCTACCAGCGGAAAGCTTAGACTACCTTGAAAATATTGTTTATTAAATTTTTAACTCTTGAATTTTTAAAGTTCCATAAAATAGAAAAAAAAAATATATGAAAAAATTTGAAATTTTTCGCACATCATTATTTTGGGACTTTTTGATCAGCTTTTCGCCGCTAGCTAGTAGCCAGGCACAAGAAAGTCGACGTAAAACGCAATGTCGATAATTTGACATTTTATGAGACAAGCGTCGATAATAATTTGTGTTTTTCTACAACTTTTTCTATGCGACCGCAAACTCTTTCGTTACTGAGGAGAGAGAGAGAGAGAGAGATAGAGAGGCCATCCTGAATGATGAAAGGATGCTTGATAACATTTAATGGTGTGTACAAAGTGCATCATTAAAAATTGAAGGCCATAAAATGGCGGTTAAAAGACGACGATGACGACGTTTAGAAGGCTTGAAATGTAGTTAAAAAAAAAAAAATAATGAAATAAAAATAGACGAAAACATCTAAAAATCAATAACATATACATAAATAAAAATCACAAGAAAGTCAACAGAAATAGAAAAAAAAGATAAAAAATATTAAATTCTTAGGCTTAAATCCTCGAAGAATTTTTGCAACACTTAGGTTATGAATTTTTGCTATTTAAGAATTGAAATTAAAGCAAATTTGAGGCTTTTCCTATTTCATTCAGCCTTCAAAGTCATGTCATTTTAAAGACGCAAAATTATGTCTTACATCGTGATGTAAGCAAAGTCCTAAGAGCTGTTTTACTTGGCCCAGGCGAACAAGACAGTAGTTGTTCATCCCAGCACATAATTAATAGCCATCCTTGTGCCTTGCCCTGTACTCAGCCTACAACTTGACTTTAGAACATAAACAATACCCGAACATTTAAATTTTTCTATGAAACTATCGTTGACTTACCAAGGACGCATGTAAACAAAATAAGTCGCCAAGCTTAACAGGCTCGTAAGTTAAGTGAACTTTAAGGCTTTGTCGACTGTGGCAGCATAAAACATTGCCGCAGAAAATCTGCCAGGTACAGGTAGGTATTGCATCTGCTGCTTGACGTAGGTCAGGTCAGCACAAAGACTTGTTTGCCTGACACCTTTAAGTAAAACAGAACTAAAATGAAACTCAAGTGATAGTCAGCAAGAAGCAAAGCAGCAGCTCCAGCAGCAGCACCAGCAGCAGCAGAGCAAAATGAGTTGTTGTAGTTGTTGTACATAGTAGGCCATAAATAAGCGCAACCATTTAATTAATAAAACGTTGTAAATGTGGTCATGATGATGAAATTGTGTGGTTTTTCTTCTTCTTAGCCAAGCAGCTTTTAATAGATGCTTGTAAATTATGAGCACTTTATGGCTAAAGCTACAATTTGTAGCTTTTTTCTCTCTCACGCTTTGTTTTTTTACTTTATTTCTCTTGAAATGTTTCACATTTTATCGAGTTAATTGTCTGCAATTCATTAATTTCACATCGTAGCCATTCATTTAATGTCCTTTCATTGCGACTCTGCAGGGTGAATGTTCTGTCCAGCCGCTAGTTTTTTTTTAATTTTTTGTTTCTTATACATGAGTATTCAACATTTTTTTTCCTCTTCTGCTTATCTGTGAGACAATTTCAACCACGTCATTAACTTCTCACCACTTTAAGCTGCCAATAAAGTAGATACTTTGAACAAGGTCCATTCAGCATATGTCCATTCGCCTGACATCTTGTCACTTTAAACATAAAAAAATGTTAATTATTGCCATTTTTTTGTCTCGCTTTTACTGTGCTTCGCTTTAACACAGCGCCGCTTAAACTTAATCGCTATTGTTTTATTTTTTTATTACAAGTATATCTGTCTCTGGTGCACACTTGATAAACATACCTTGATACATAAGCAGCATGGCTGAGTTGACAATAAAGGAGCTTCGCTTACAGTTGCAAGAAGCTGCTTAATTGCCTTTTTTTGCTCGTTAATATATCAGCACTTTTTGTTGTTTTTGTTGTCCTTATCATAAGAACTTTAAAGCTATTCGTGTAAGTAGCTTGCTTGCTTGTTGCTTTTGAATTTTTCATTAGGTTTAAGTTGCAGCATGAGGTCAAGTGGTAAGATCGTCTATCGGTTGCAATATGCTTTGAGTATTTTTATTTTTTATTAGTTTTTTTTACAAAGAAAAGAAGCGGTGGCAATGTTGCGTTAGTTTAAAAGAATGGTGCTTCATGGCGTATGAGTAACTTTGAATGGAATTAAAATCACTGATGTTGACTGAAAAGTGTTGATGTTGAGAAGAAAAAGAATTTCATATTGTTAAGTATATTGAAAAATGTGTTTTTTTAGATATAAAAATAAATTTGAATAATTTGAAAAATAATATTTCACATTTTTAATATTTCACAGCGAAGAGTAGCTTAAATATGGATCTTGTGATTATCTTGTGATAGGAATAGTGTTTGCCTGCCACAATGTGTAATTTGTCATCAAGTTCTTAGCAACGATCCTATGCGTCCAAACATGTTGCTGCGACACTTCTTAACAAAGCACCCCCAACTGAAGGATAGAAACAAGAGGTTTTTTTTGCCGAAAAACAGGATTCATTAAAGCGCATAAGGTTACATTCCGCCGGATGCTTCAAACTGAATGTGGAAAAGGCAGTTGAGGTTTCCTATGAGTTGTCACAAAAAATTAGAAGGCACACACGAATGGAGAAACTTTGATTAAGCCATCCTTACTTGCTGTGGCGAAAACATTGTTATAAAAAAATATGCAAAATTTCTTTATCTAATGACACGGTCAAACGTAGGATAGATGACATGACAACAGATTTTAGAGAGCAGCTGATGGCACAGCTAAAAGTGTACCTTTTTTTCATTGCAGTGTGATGAAACAACAGACGTTTCACAATTCTTTGCCTTGGGAAAAAGCAGTTGGAATATATAACGATGGAGCACCTGCTTATATATGTAGGGTTCACGATGTTGATTTGTACAATTAGCCAAGGAACGGAACGCAGATATAAGATATAATTGGTTCACACTGCCTAATACACCGACAAGCTTTGGCTACCAAGACATTGCCAGATGATCTTAAGAATGCAATGAAAGATGGAATTGATGTTGTTAATTTTATAAAATCCAGTGCATTACGATCAAGAGTTTTTGAATGTCTCTGCAGTGAGCTTAATGCCGAACATCACGCTTTACTTTTTCATACGGAAGTTCGTTGACTTTCTAAAGGAAACATGCTAGGAAGGCTGTATGAGCTAAGAAAAAAAGTGGAAACATTTCTTCATAGTGAAGGCAAAAAAGACCTTTATAAATAACCTCAATTTAAAGTTACAAGATACAAAAACAAATATTTTAAATGCCAATGACGCAATTAATGCTTTTCTTGAAAAAATTTTACTATGGAAGTGGCGTCTTGAGGGACAAGATGCAAGTTATTCAGCTTTTCCTCGCCTCAACGAACTTTTAGTCAACAAAGCAGTTTCAAATTTTCCGCACAAGAATCTTCTGATTTCTCCCCTTAACTCCCTTTATGTGGAATTCAAACGATATTTTCCTGATATTTCGTCAGAAAACTGAAAATCTGAATTAGTTCGTGACCCATTTATTGTTGATGTTATGCTTCGTCCTGAAAGCATTCAAGTTGATGCATTAGAGCTGAAGTGTAATTCATGTGCCAAAGACCGGTTTTCTCTTATGAGTTGTGAGGAGTTTTGGTTTAAATACCGTTTAATTTATCCTCTGGTTAGTGCAGAGTCATTACGTCTTTTAGGGAGGGAGCCTACTTTGAAAAACTGCACTCTATCTCCGATTCGATTACGTACATTTTTGGGTTGTTTCCTGACACCGAAATCGTTGTTGCCGGCGATTGCAATGTCCACAATCCGGCTTGGCTAAGTTATTCAGGACAATCGACACCTGAAGGCCAATATGTTGAGATCTTTGCCGAATCGAGCCAATTGATTCAACTTGTGAAAGAGTCAACTTATATTCCACGAGTTGGTCTGCAGAGCGAAAAAGTCCTAGACCTATTTCTGACTTCACATCATGAAAAATATAAGGTGAGTGTCAAAGCACCTCTTGGTAATTCGGACCATTGTACTATATCCGCTGCTTTTCCATATTCTAGCCTACGCACCTCTTCGCTTAAAGCCCCGAAGAGAATTGCTTGGTTTTATGAAAAAGCAACTTCATTTGGTGGCGTCCGTGGCGTAGTTGGTTAAAGTGCGTGGCCGCTATGTCAAAGAACCTGGAGACCCAGGTTCGAACCCCAGCAGCGACAGAAAATTATTTGGATTAAAATAATTTTTCTGTACGGCCGTCACGTCTCTGCAGACAATGGCAAACCTCAGAGAGTAATCAAAATGCCATGTAAAGCTTCTTGAGAATAAGAACATTTCGTTCATCGCCGTTCGGAGTCGGCATTAAGCCTGTAGGTCCATTTCTCGGTCAATTGTGTACAAACTTAATAAAACGCACAACAAAATTGATCCTAAGAAGCAAGGTCAAAGTAGTTTCAAGGGCTGAAATGGCCAGTTATTTATTTATTTAACTTCATTTGGAAATTATGTTTTGCTGATAGAAATGTGAACGCCGAGGCGTTTTTTTTTATTGGGTATGCGGTTTTTCATTCCCAATTAGATAAAAAGCATTAAACCAAAAGATCACTCTAAGTTTAATGAGACTTGCAGGATTTCAGTCATGTCCAAAGAGGAAGCCTTTCAGAATTGGCGTTCCATCATGAATGCTGATACTAAAAGACTTCGCATCCAAGCTAGGAATAGCTGTAATACAGTCTTAAAGCACGAAAAGTTTCTTCACAAAAACGTATCAGAGAACAGGTTCTTCTTTGCTCCAAAGGAAGCAAAAACTTTTGGTCATTTGTAAAGAGAGTAAAGAACCAGACTTCTTCGTCAATCACAACTCTTTTGAAAGATGACCAAATCTTCACTGACCCGGCCGATAAAGCAAACCTGTTGGCTGGATTGTTTGCACAGAACTCCACAATCCCGGTTAGCATTCAGCCACTGCCTCTTGTTGAAAGTACATCTCTGCAATGCATGATCTATATTTTTGAATGAGATCAGTTAAAAAGGTCCTTGCAAATCTCAACACCAACAAAGCCTATCGTCTTGATGGCATACCACCAATTGTACTTAAAAAAGTGTGCTTCTACATTGGCTCGGCCTTTGCGCAATCTTTTCAACATCTCCTACAGGACAGGAGTATTTCCATCTTGTTGGAAGATGGCAAATGTCCAGCCGGTACCAAAAAAGGGCGATGACGCGAACCCTGAAAACTATCAGCCCATTGCAATATGCTATACACTTTCCAAGGTCATGGAAAGTGTAATAAACTTCCACCTAATTAACTATCTGTAGCGCAACGAACTTCTCAGTGATCGCCAATATGGTTTCCGAAGGGCTCACTCTACTGGTGAACTAATGGCTTGCCTCACAGAGAAATGGAACCAATGCGTTTATTTATTCGGTGAGAGTAGAGTTGTTGCTCTGGATATTTCTAAGGCGTTTGATCGAGTGTGGCATAAATCGCTCGTGTCTAAACTAATCTCATACGGTGTCGGTAGTACATTTGCTCGATGGATTTCGTTCGCTCTTAATGGCAGATCTATCTGTGTCGTTTTTGACGGCGTTTCATCCAAAGAGCACACCATCAATGCAGGAGTACTGCAGGGTTTAGTCCTTTCTCCAACTTGTTTCTGGTTTTTATCAACGACCTTCTGTCGTTGACTCATAACCCAATTCATTCTTTTGCGGACGACAGCAGTATTTGTCATTCATATTCGTTCAAAAAACTCTCGAACTCTTTGGAGATTGAGAGAAATAGGCAAAATATGAATGATACACTTCTTAACGACTTAAGAAAAATCTCTGAGTGGGGTCGTGCCTGTTGCCTGTTAACCCACAAACGAATGAATTGATCCTTAGCTCCTCTTAAAATGAGCAATGTGCATCTGACGTTCTGGACAGATCGACAAGATCTGATATTTGTTGGAATGATAATATTTTCAATATGTCGAAAGAAGCGGTCAAGTGCGTTTCTCAAAACGGTGCAAAAGATATTTCACCCCATCTGATTTCCGCATGATCTACACTTCATACATCAGGCCGAAAATGGAGTACAATTCGCACATTTGGGCAGTGGCTTCAAGATCCTATTTGGAGCTTCTGGACCGAATTCAACGGAATGCGTAATATTTGACCACCAGCTAGAGTATTTTCCAGGTCCACTCAGTCAGCACTCCAAGCCCATCCCTATATCATTGCCTTGATGTCCAATAGCATGGCATTACAGAGATAATTCGTTTTTCGGTCGCACAGTAAGATTGTGGAATATTAAAAAAAAAAAATTGGAGGGAGGGAGGGGGTCGCGACTAAAAATTGTTGAAAACCACTGGTTTAGATAGACATTTAGTGAATCATTCTGGTTGCAAACTCCACCTCCAGCCCAACAAAAAACAAAAAAAAAAAAAACGAATTGGCCATTTCAGCCCTTGAAAAGACTTTGACCGAGCTTCTTATGATCAAATTATGTTGTGTGTGTTGTACTTAAATGACCGAAAACTAGACCTACTAGTTTCATGCCGACTCCGAACGGCTAATGTTCATGCTCTCAAGAAGCTTTATATGGCATTATTTGCTCTCTGAAGCTTGCCATTCGCTTGCCATTCTTTCGCAGAGAGGTGACGATTGATCAGAAAATTTATTTTCAATCGAAAAAATTTTCTGTGTCTGGTGGAGGATTCGAGCCTCAAACCATGCAGCTCGAAAATTTATACCGAGGGATTCACGCGCTTTAACGCACTTGGTCACGACCAGATCGAGAAGAAATGCCCCCCCTCAGCACTTGCAAGTCATCCGTAGAGACTGTACAATACATGCAATAACAATAGAGTTTAGCTACTTCAGCTTTTTTGCACATTCTCAGCATTAACCCATTTAAAGCCGCAACCCAAAAATCTTTGAAATTATCAACGATATTGAAACTAGTGGCTCAAAATAAGTTAATGTGGGAAAAATTTACCCACCAATATATGGTTGGGCTCAAGGACAACACAAGACATCACGACTAACCATGCAAAGACATAACCATGCAATTACACAATAGTTTTTAATCTACTTTTGAGTTGACCTTTAGACAAATTAACATCAAAAAAGCTACAATTGTTAACTAATTTACTCATACGGTTTAAAGGAGCAGTTAACATATAATTTATTCTACTAAATGGTAAGTAAATTAAATTGTTAGCATTTCTACTGCTTCTACGATTAGAATTAAAATTTATAAGAGAAAGAAGTTCTGGAGAATCGAATACACCGGTGATGAGTTGGTGCAAATAGACGATATCTGCAGACTTCCTTCGCTCACTCAATGATTGCATTTTTAAAAGTTTTAAGCGATCCTCATAAGGAGGAAGGTTTAAAATGTCAAATCCACTTAATCCCCTTAGGGCAAACCGAACAAAGCATTTTTGGATTCTCTCTATTCGATCAACATGCACATTGTAACTTGGAGACCAAACTTGACTTGCGTACTCCAAGTGAGGACGCACTATTGCATAATACAACATTGTAGTCGTAATCATGCTATTGAATTCTTTGGCCCAGAGTTTAATAAATCCAAGCATAGAAGATGCTTTTTTACAAATGTTATCAATATGAATGTTAAAGGATAGCTTAGAATCCATACATATTCCCAGATCTTTAACGACATCCACACGACATAAAGCAGTATCTTTTATTTTATAATCAAAAACTAAATTATTCCTTTTTCGCGAAAAGGTCATAGTTTGGCATTTATCTGGATTAAGAAACATATTATTTTTAGAACACCAAACTTCAAAAGATTTCAGATCGGACTGGAGTAGGGCTGAATTGACTTGAGAATTTATTTTTCTGTATATTTTCATATCATCCGCATAAATAAGCAGATGAGAGTTTTTAATGATATGGGTCACATCATTAATGGCTAAAATAAACAGAAGTGGACCTAGGTGACTTCCTTGAGGAACACCAGATAACGCAATAAACTCAGCAGACAAAACCCCTCGGAATCGTATTTGATAAGATCGTTCTGTCAAATACGATTGAATCCAGTTTACAAAATATTGTGGAAATCCAATGGACTTAAGTTTAAATAGAATTAAATTGTGTGGTAACTTATCAAATGCTTTGCTAAAGTCAGTGTAGATACAGTCGACCTGGCAACCAGATTCAATGGTGTTTAAGCAAAAGGTTGTAAAATCGAGTAGATTAGATACCGTAGATCTGCCATTAACAAAACCATGCTGTCGAGTTGTTATGACTTCACGGCAGTGAATTTTTACCCGATCATACACGATTCGCTCAAAAAGTTTTGGAATCGATGACAGTTTAGCAATGGGCCTGTAATTAATAACATCATTCCTGCAACCTTTTTTATAAATAGGACTAATAAATGATTTTTTCCAAAACAGTGGAAAATAACTTTCGTCTATAGATTTATTAAATAACAAAGAGAGTGGTTGACACAAAATTGAACCGCATTGAGTTAACACTGCGGCAGGAATTCCATCAGGTCCAGCGCTAAAATCGTCATCGATCGAACTAATATATTTTAAAATATCCTCTGAGGTAAAGGATAAAGAGTCCATAGATACTCTGGGTGTAGTATTCATATATTCAAAATACTCCATATCTGGATGAAAAGAATCTGAACAAAATGATTCTTTAAAAAGATTGGCAAAAAGGCCACTTATTATGACAGGATCGTCTGTAAACCCATTTTGGGTCTTGAAAGATGAAGGAAACCCGTCAGATTTCTTCTTAGTATTAATGAATCCCCAGAATCTCTTTGGATCAGACAATATTCTAAACTTAATATTATCTAAATACTCGTGGTATAATATAGATGACTGATTTTCAAATTCCAGAAACAAACGTTTGTAGGTTTCCAGGTCATTTGAGTCTAAGCTACAGACATATTTCTTCCAGGCCCTAATTCCTATAGTTGCGAAGCGTTTTTAATTCCCTAGTGTACCAGGGATATGCTGAGTTTTTTGCAAATTTGAGGCTAAACACTTTCATATACGCAATAAAGTTACTCTCTGGCAAGAGAGAATCTTCTGGTAGCCTTTAGCAGAACTGACCAAGTCACCTCACATAGGTGAACCATAAGTTGCATATGCAACAAATAACTCATCATACATGAGACGCTTGGCTCGCCCGACTGAGTTCTCAGACACTCCCAAGTAATCTGCGTATTTGCCCTATCAATATCAACAGACGGTCTCTCAACTTTTCTAAGTGCACTAAAAAAAGTTAATTTCTTCTGTCATGCAGATTGCCAAGTATTTTATTTTAGACATATACCTGAGACCTACTCCCTCCAAGCTAACAAAATGAGGTCCGACACAAGATAATCTGCCTTTAAGCAGCATTATCCCGGGCTTGTCCCTTGCCTCGCTAACACCTACACGTACACCCCATGCACACACTGCAGCCACAACCTCATTTGCTTTGGCTTCAAGTACAGCACGAGACTGAACCACTATCAGAACATGTAGGTCATCAGCGTAACCACAGCACTTAGGCAAACGTTCTAGCTGCCGCAACAGAGGATTCACCGTGAGGTTCAAAATTAATAATTAGACAGATAGACCCCTGCTGACAGCCACGAAGGACATCTAACCCTTGTGTCTAGATTACATCTACCACGTATGCTTCTCTACCAGAAAAATAGCTTTGCCAGAGCTAAACTTCCGGACACCCCATCTTCCTTGGTCTATATATTATCTTATCCCAGCATAGATAGTCATAGGGGTACCCATTAAATCTATGAATAGTCCCATAACATATTTAGTATGTTGGACTAGACGGCCTCAACGCTCTTGCCCTTAAATAAATAAAAATGCCTTGTGAAAATCTGCAGGTTTTCCCATTCTTGGAGCTGTTCCATCATAATCCTTTCTAGCACTTTGCCAAGCACAGGAAGAAGGCTGATACCCCGGTAGGATCACATAGGATAATGTCGTTCGACAACGGTTTAGATCAAAAAAAGATGAAGCTCCAAAAATGGTGTCAAAACCGGGATTGAGGACAAGGAAGAAAATATACCCCATGTTGTGTGTTTGGTGCGACTACAGGAGTGGGTATAATCCAATATGAGCTACTATCGCCTGGCCAAACGATTGATCTCTAATCTCTACTGTCAACAATTAATGTGGTTGAACCAAGATGTTGATAAAAAAACAGGCCGGAATTGATCAACAGGAAATGTGTTGCATTTCATTATGACAACACTAGGTCATACATATCTTCTTTTTGTCCACCCGGTAAAAACTAAGAGATTTTAGCTGGCAAGTTTTGATGATTTCACCATATAGACCTGACACTACACCGGCAGATTAGCATTTCTTTCGATTTCTCCTCTCTATTGCTCTGAAAAATTAGCCTCAAAAGTTGATTGCAAAAATCACGCGGGTGGCCTCGATAGTCGAGTAGGCAACGTGTTGACTGCCACCCCAAAGGTCTCGTCTTCGAATCGATCCCGGCTAGGCCATGATTCTACGCTTTATTCTTGTTGCATTTCTTTTCTCATTTATAATTAACAAAAATTGAAAATTCATCAATATTTACGGTTTGAAGTCGGAGTTGTTTGTAGAGTAATTTGTAGATGAGATTGTCGTCAAAATTGAACTGACTCAAGTAAAGGTAAAGGCACTTGCTTCAGATTCAAATTCACATGTTTCTGCGGCTATTCACCACTCTGAGAACATTCTTAAAATATTTCGCTTGATTGCCCCTTCTCTACCACTAATTTTTCACCCCATTTCGAACCAAGGCAGACCTGTTTAAATCTAAAAAAGGAGCCGTTCATTCCTATTCAACTCACTTGGCAAAATCTTACCTATAAGGAGATGTGATTTCTTCAAGCAGAAATGCAACATTGTGGTGAACTGAGCTGATTTATTGGTTAACAGTTGTATGTTAAGTAATTTCTCCTTAAAATAACATAAGTTGGCTTTTCTCGCCACATGGTGAAATTAACATGGTGATTAAAATTTTTCACCATACTGGCTTGCATATGGAATTTCACCTTTTAAGCATTTAATTTCTCCTATCAATATTACTAGAAATTTATTGAGCAAAACAAACCTACCCAATGTTGTGACTTTTTCCACCATGAGAAAATGAAAATTGGTCAACATAGCAGATAACATTATTTGGTCACACCGGCTGCAGAATTTAAAAATTCTGACTGAATAGCGTGGTGAACTGAACTTCCTGGGTATAAAATGAATTGATTGAAATTACGGCTCAGATTATTACGATTTTTAAAGAAAAAAAGAGTTTATACCCTATAGAACAAGCTGATTCTTAGTTGTGTGGAACACAAAAAAAAAAAGTAGTACATATGAGTCGGACATCCCCAAAAAAGCTTCTGTTGCTTGAAAAAGTAATGCATCTCAGATATGAAGAAGACTTAGAGGTGCCACAATAAGCTTTTGTTGGTCAAAAGGATTTATAAGTGAAAAAGTAATTTTTTTTTCAAATATTTATTCAAAGGCAACAAAATAAAAAAAAACTGTTCACAGAGTTATTGATTTTCAAACTTGACTTTGACATTTTTATAGAAAATCCCTAAATTGCCTTTTTGTGGGCTATCAAGCACATAAAAAAAAAAAATTAAAAAAGCGGAAAACATACATTTTTCACTAGTAGGAGCTAGAATTATTCCATAAAAAAATGTAGAATTTTATGCAAAAAATTTCTGGAAATCCAGGCTTGCCAACATACCGATTTTTCCATTCCTTTTTTTAGGTTGCATGTAGGTATTTTTAAGAAAAATAATCCCCAAAAGTCAAAAAATGCAAAATTTAAGGGGAAAGGATAGTTTCTGAGGCCGAAAAAACAGATTTGTGCGATTTTTTTCTCAGTTCTGAGTGAATATAAATTCTCATTTTTTTTTTACACATTAAAGAGTTATCTTTGGAGAGCATGTATGAATATTTATAAAAAAAAAATATTGATGACTTATCCCGTGTATGAAACCTTGTGCGGATGAACGAAATTATTTTGAAAAATATGTGACTTTCGGTTTTTGGCATGGTTTTGAATTTAGGGCTACCATTTTCACATAAAAAATCACCCTATTATTGCCTGTTAAATATAGACCATTTTTTTAAAGAATATTATCATTCATCCATACCTATTTATCACATTGAAGACGTCTGCAAAAGTCCATTTTTTTAAGTACAGTCTGCAGAAAATTAAAAAAAAAAAAACAAAAATTTGGATTCTAAAGTTATTGATGATCATACTTGACTTATTTTGGAAAATCCCTAACGTGGCATTTTGTCTCCTATTGAAGAAAAGACACTGAAAAAAATGACAAATGCACTAGTTTGGACGGACATACATAAGTTGGCAAGACATAACATGCCAAACAAACCGGCAAAAAAATGACAAATTTTCGATTTTCTATCCGAAGGAATGAGGAACCATGCGAAAGCTAATTCGTCATGTTTGACACCGTCAGATGGAAAATAAAAAATTTTTTATTTTCTTTGATTGAACTCATATCAGAGATTCATTAATTTTTCGAGTAACTTAAACTTTTTAAGGGGTGTCCAGAATCTTATCAGAGTTTTCATGAATAAGGACCACCTTTATCTACACAGCCGGAGGTAGTGACGTAAAAAAATCTTTGGGAGTGACTGAGAATAATTAAAAAATGTTTGACTACTTAAAATAGAATAGAAATAACTAATAAATGAAAAATAATTACAAAAAAAACAAAATTAGCAAATATTTTTGGACAATATTGCTTGTTGACATAGACCCTGAGCCAAAAATTGGTAAAATTTTGACCAAAAATTTCATTGGCTACCGATTTATGAAAAAATTAGGACGAAAAAAACCTATGCAAGGATAATTATATGGATGTTGTGGTTTACAAATCGTTAATGTGCCACATGTGCCTGGCTAGACCTATATACTTTCTTCATGATTCAAATGACATCAAATAACACCTTTACAATAGTGCTATCTTGTTCTCTTTACGACCACTCATTTAGGAGATATGGCGCAAAAAAGAAAAGAAAAAAAAAATTAGTTGCGAAAAACCATGGAAAAATAGGTTAATTTTGCTTAGCCCCGTTTTCTACAGGGTCATGTTTGGTATAAAATAAAAGATTGAAAAAACCATGGCCTTTCGCATGGTGGTATTCTACGACCCCTAGTTTAGAAGTAATGGTCATAATGACACCAAAAACCACAAAAAAAAAAAAAAATTTAAATATATGCCTGAATGATACATAAGTATGACTTATCATCAAATACTCAATATTTACATGTGAACGCATGAGCATGTATGTGGGGGTCTGGCTGACCTCATGTGACTCGCGAACATTTGCCAAACAGAGGGTTAAAACGATTACAACATCAAAATGTTCAAATATTGCTCTGAATATACTTGAATAAATTGAAAACCGATAAAAGAAATTTCAATAAAGAAAGGAAAATTATAGGATTTATCATATCGATGAGGCCAGAACCATACATTTTTAACAAACAATTGAAAGAAACGTGTTTGAAATTGTTTTTTTTACTTTGAATTAACTTTTATTTATAATCTCTGTTTTAATTTTGGGCTTTTGTTTGAAAAAATTATTTAAAATATTATGAAAAAATTATTCCATCTCTGATTAAAAAAAAAAAAAATACATGTGATTAAATTATAGAATCAAGCTTTAAAAAGTTAGCAAAACTGTTGAAAAAAAATTGTTTTCAAAAATTTTCAAAATAACTTCCGGGCAATAAATTTTTCCCAAACAGGTTTACGCTTAAGCTTCGAAATACGTCCTTAACTTATCACATCATCGAAATTTCAGTGCTTATCACACAAATGCCAAACACCGAATATCTCTTAGTCGCCATCATACGAAATTTGCTGCCATTTTCAAATTTTTCCTCCATGACCGTTGTTTACACTCGTACATCACACATTGTTGCAGCCACGTTATTCTAAGTCAAAGTGGCCAAAGCGTTAAGCCAGGCACTGTTAGATGCATAAATCATCAAAAGTGAATCAATCTTTCATATCCATAAAAATCCATATGAATGCCCATAATAATAAACTTATGAAGAAACAATTCCACTGCATGTTGATTTATGTGTGTTTATTTTTGCGAGTTGTGCGCCTCCACAAGTCATGGGCTTATTTTTAGGCAAAACTTTGGCAGGAGAGGATTTTGTATGATTTACTTTTTTAAGAATTTCGTGCGAATATTCAAACCAGAAATACAGCAAATGAAACGGGTTGAAAAAGATATGTATATAAAATAAAATGGGAAAATAAAATAATGAAAAAAATTAAATTATGAGAAAAAGAGGTGAAATGAATTAGAATGAATAAAAATAATAAATGACTATAATTTACAATGAATAACAATGAGTGACAATGAGTGACTATGAGTGACAATGAGTGACTATGAGTGACTATGAGTGACTAAGAGTAATAATGAATGACAAGGAGCGAATGAATGATTGAATAATGAGTGAATAAATAAATAATGAAGAACAATGAATGAAATCAATGAAAATAATGACAATGAATGACAGTGAATGACAATGAATAACAACAAATGACAATGCATCAAATGAATGTAAGGAAATTAATGACAATGAATGAATATGAATAACAATTCATTATAATTATAATGAATAACAATAAATGACAATGAATAAAAAAATGGAAATGAACGGAAATTTATGCAAATTAATGGAAATGAATGGCAATGAATGACAATGAATAATAATGAGGACAATAAATGACAATTAATGGATATGAATGAAAATTAATAAAAATGATAGACAGTGAATGACAATGAATAAAAGTAAGTGAGAAAGAATGAAAATGCATAACAATGAATGACAATGAATCAAATGAATGTAAGGAACTTAATGATAATGAATGGATATCAATAATAATTCATTATAATTATAATGAATAACAATAAATGACAATGAATGAAATTCATGCAAATGAATGGAAATGAATGGCAATGAATAACAACGAATAACAATGATGACAATAAATGACAATTAATGTTAATGAATGAGAATTAATGACAATAAACAACAATAAATGACAATGAATGACAATGAATGACAGTGAATGACAATGAATGACAATGAATGACAATAAATGACAATGAATTATAATGAATGACAATGGATGACAATGAATGGCAATGAATGACAAAGAATGACAATCAGTGACAGTGGATGACAATGAATGACAGTGAATGGCAATGAATGACAATGAATTGTAATGAATGACAATGGATGACAATGAATGACAGTGAGTGACAATGAATGACAAAGAATGACAATCAGTGACAGTGGATGACAATGAACGACAGTGAATGGCAATGAATTATAATGAATGACAATGGATGACAATGAATGACAATGAATGATAATGAATGACAACGAATGACAATGAATGACAGTGAGTGACAATGAATGACAAAGAACGACAATCAGTGACAGTGGATGACAATGAATGACAGTGAATGGCAATGAATGACAATGAATTATAATGAATGACAATGGATGACAATGAATGACAATGAATGACAATGAATGACAATGAATGACAGTGAATGACAAAGAATGACATAGAATGACAATAAGTGACAATGAATGACAATGAAAAACAATGAATGCCAATGAATGACATATAATGATAATGAATGACAATGAATGATAATAAATGGCAATGGATGACAATTAATGAAAAAGAATGACAACGAATGACAATAAGTGACAATGAAGGACAATGAAGGAAAATGAATTAGAATGAATCGCATTGAATGACAGTGAATGACGGTGAATGATAATGAATGATAATAAATGGAAATGAATGAGAATAAATGACAATAAATGAATATAAATGAAAATAAATGACAACAAATGACTATCAATGACAAAGGATGACAATGAATGACGGTGAATGAGAATGAATGACAATGAGTGACAATAAATGACAATAAAGGGCAATGAATGACAAAAACTGATAAAAAATGACTTTGAGCTACAATGAATAACAATGAATGACAATATATGACAATAAATGGCAATGAATGACAATAAATGATAAAGAATGACAATGAATGACAATGAACAACAATAAATGACAAAGGATGACAATGGATGACAATAAATGGAAATTAATGACAATAAATGGCAATGAATGACAATAAATGATTAAGAAGGACAATGAATGACAAGGCATGACAATAAATGAGAATAACTGACGATAAATGATTATAAATGAAAATAAATGACAACAAATGACAATAAATGACAATAAATGACAAAGGATGACAATGAATGACGGTGAATAACAATGAGTGACAATAAATGACAATAAAGGACAAAGAATGACAAAAAATTATAAAAAATTACTTTGAGCGACAATGAATAACAATGAATGACAGTATGTGACAATGAATGGCAATGAATAACAATAAATGATAAAGAATGACAATGAATGGCAATGAACAACAAGGAATGACAAAGGATGACAATGGATGACAATAAATGATAATGAATGAAATGATTGAAATGAATGATATGGATGAAATTAATGACAATGAATTACAGTGAATGACAATGAATCATAATGATTGAAAATGAATGAGAAGAATGACAATTAATGACAATGAATGATAATGAATGAAATGAATGACAATGAAAGGCAATGAATCATAATGAATGATAATGATTGACAATGAATGATAACGAATGACAATGATTGAAAATGAATGACATTTAATGACAAGAAATGACAATAAATGATACTGAATGACAATGAAGGAATATTAATGACAATGAATGATAATGAATGACATTGAATGAGAAGAATGACAATGAATAATAATGAATGAAAAATAATAACTATGAGTGATAATGAATTACACTAATTGAATTAAAGACAATGGCTGAAAGGAATGAAATGTATGAAATGAATAAAATGAATTAAATGAATGAATGAGAAATAATTGATTGAGTGACAATGAGTGACATTGAGTCAAAGGTAAATCCATGAATGTCAATTAATGTCAATAAATGTCAGTGAATGTCAATGAATGTCAATGAATGAATTCAGTGTAATGAGTTTAATGAATGTTAATAAATGACAATGAATGACAATGATTGAAAACGATTGACAATGATCGACAGTGAATGACAATAGTTTGCTTTACATATATCTTGTACATGTTTGATATACAGGTTAGATTAGTTTTAGAAAAGAAATTATTCCCTCACATAATGTATTAAGTTAACTTATGCAAAATGTATTCTAAGACGGATCTGCGGCATAAATATCGACAAAATAAACCAGAATCTCAGAGCTTATGTTGACTTTTTGTAATAAAATATCGCAGATATTCTTATTGGAAAATATTTCACATGTGTTACACATGTGTGACAAAATGATGGAAACACATTTTGGCATAAATATGTTTAGCATTTAGATTAATTAAAGAACATTAATTAAAGCTGACAAGGGAACTACAAAATTCGCCTTTTTATACAATCTTTGCCGAGATTTTCAGGTTTTTTCCATCAAAAGCTTAAACAGCAGGCGCTCACTTGGAATAACCATATATTTAAGGTATGAAAAAAAAATTAATTTATAACTTCTCATATTGATGATACATGACGATTTGGCATTTGGCCCAAATAAAAAAAAAAAAAAAAAAATAAAGCTGAAGTATGCCAACAATAGCAGAAACTTGAGCCATCCTCTTCAAGCCCGTGTCAAAATGATTGATATCAAAGAACCTGCTTTTAAAATTCAAAATATCACATAATGGCTCGACAGCACATCCGTCCGGTAGATGTCTGAAATACATAAAAAACAACACAAACGCACACAATTACACACAAACACAAGCACAGAATAAAAAGATATATTGTCATCTTGACACGAGGTAGGCACACACCCCGACAGTTCCATTGTCTGCTGTGTGCGTGTCAGACTATTAATATGCACACTTACACATGCATGCAATGATTTTTTTAAATATGTTTTTATGTTTTTGGGTTTAATGTGAACATAATTTAGTGATTTCTTGCTATTGTTTGCTGGGCATAAATAAATTTTTTTAAGGAAGCAACATTTAAATGCTGCTTAAACAGTTCATAAATCATTTTGCTACTCAAGCAGTTGAGAATGGAGAAATTGGATGAAAATTTTTTCCTTCCTAAATGCAAACCAAGATTTGTAGCGTATAAAAAAGAATTTTTTCAGATGAATACTTTCTGGCATTTGGTTAAAGGATTTCCTTTGAAATTAATTGTAACTGATTAATTTTTTTAAATTTAAGAAAATTCAAAGTTGAATGAACACATGTGTTCATGTCAAAAATTCATTTGATTTTATTTAATGAAGGTCCCAAAGTTATCCTTCAACAAGTGAGAATTTTCTTTTAAAACACGTAATCATGTATCTAATTGAATTCTTGAAGAGTTTTAATAAATTCTTTTAAACATTAAAAAAAAAAAAAAAAGAATTAATTTTTTTTATTAATGCCAGCCCATTTTTTAGTAGATATATCACCCCGTTCCTACAGCCTAATGTCATCCCAGATATCATCCTAGCTGCATTTTAACCAGCTGTTGAATTATGATTCTAAATTTTTCTAATTTTATGAAAACATAAATAAATTATGAAAATAATTTTTTCCTAAAATTCTTATAAGACGACCCCTTTTTTCAAGAAACACGTCGCTTGAAAATTTTTCACACCCGACGCACTTTAATTAATCGTAACGGACACCGTGTGCGTGCGTTAGAATAAAAGCACGTTTTCCAATCTTACGTTAGTTAAATTCTAAGATGCTTCAATCCCACCAAATAACTTGAAAGAAAAAAAAAAAAATAAATGTAATTTTTCTAAAGCATGTCAGCAACAACAAAAGCAACAACAAAAATAGTCCACATTTTCATACAGCAGCAGCAGCAGCAGTAGCATATGTTGCCGGAAACACTTAGTGGAGAGACACATATTGAATATCTTACGTTTGTACATATGTGTTTACAAGAAGAAAGGAAGTAAAAAGTTTTATGTATGCAATGCAGCAACAACAATGAGCTGTAAAGTGGAAGAAATCAAAAATTTGCAATAGTTGTAAGGAATTTTTTAGCATTATTCGCTCAAAAATAAAATTATTTGACATTTTTTTTCTCATGTGATTTGAAGGACATTTTCTAAAACAGCTCAAAAATAAGAGAAGCTAAAAAAATGGGTTTGCATGGATTTTATTGGAATTAATTTTAAATCATTCATTAACTTCACTCATATCATCATTGTAACTCGTTGTCATTCATTGCCATTCATTGTCATTCCTTGTCATTCATTGTCATTCATTGCCATTCAAAATCAAGCATTATCATACATTGTCATTTATTGTCATTCATTGTTATTCGTTGTCATTCATTGTCATGAATTGCTATTCATATTCATTCATTGTCATTAATTTCATTACATTAAATTAATTTTTTATATTTAGGAAAATTAAATTAAAGAATTCATTTGATTTTACTTAATGAGAGTTCCAGAATTTCCTTCCAACAAATAATAAATTTCTTTTAAATCAATCATTAAAAGGTCATTTTTTTTCATTCATTGTCATTCATTGCAATTTATTGTCATTCATTGTAATTCAGTCACTGTTATTCATTGCCATTCATTGTCATTCCTTGCCATTCATTGTCATTCATTTTCATTCATTTCATTCATTGCCCTACATTGTCAGTTATTTTCATTCATTGTTATTAATTTTCATTCATTGTCATTAATTGTCATTGAATTTCGTTCATTGTAATTCATTGTTATTCATTTTCTTCAATTGTCATTAATTTCATTCATATCATTTAATTCGTTCATTGTCATTCATTGTCATGCATTGTCATTCATTGCCATTCATTGTAATTCATTGTAATTCATTGTCATTCATTGTCATTCATTCTCATTCATTGTCATTCATTGTCATTCATTGTCATTCATTGTCATTCATTGTCATTCATCGTTATTCATTGTCATTCATTGTCATTTATTGTCATTTATCCTCATTCATCGTCATTCATTGTCATTCATTATAATTCATTGTCATTCATTGTCATTAACTGTCATTGAATTTCGTTCATTGTAATTCATTGTTATTCATTTTCATCAATTGTCATTAATTTCATTCCTATCATTTAATTCGTTCATTGTAATTCATTGTCATTCATTGTCATTCATTATAATTCATTGTCATTCATTGTCATTCATTGCCATTCATTGTCATTCATTATAATTCATTGTAATTCATTGTCATTCATTGTTATGCATTGTCATTCATTGTCATGTATTGTCTTTCATTGTCATTTATTGTCATTTATCTTCATTCATCGTCATTCATTGTCATTCATTATAATTTATTGTCATTCATTGTCATTAATTGTCATTGAATTTCGTTCATTGTAATTCATTGTTATTCATTTTCATCAATTGTCATTAATTTCATTCATATCATTGAATTCGTGCATTGTCATTCATTGTCATTCATTGTCATTCATTGTCATTCATTGCCATTCATTGTAATTCATTGTAATTCATTGTCATTCATTGTCATTCATTCTCATTCATTCTCATTCATTGTCATTCATTGTCATTCATTGTCATTCATTGTCATTCATTGTCATTCATCGTTATTCATTGTCATTCATTGTCATTTATTGTTATTTATCCTCATTCATCGTCATTCATTGTCATTCATTGTCATTCATCGTTATTCATTGTCATTCATTGTCATTTATTGTCATTTATCCTCATTCATCGTCATTCATTGTCATTCATTATAATTCATTGTCATTCATTGTCATTAATTGTCATTGAATTTCGTTCATTGTAATTCATTGTTATTCATTTCCATCCATTGTCTTTAATTTCATTCATATCATTCAATTCGTTCATTGGCATTCATTGTCATTTATTCTCATAATTGTCATTCATTGCCATTCATTGCCATTCAATGTCATTCATTATAATTCATTGTTATTCATTGTTATTCATTGTTATTCATTATAATTCATTGTCATTCATTGTCATTCATTATAATTCATTGTAATTCATTGTCATTCATTGTTATGCATTGTCATTCATTGTCATGTATTGTCATTCATTGTCATTTATTGTCATTTATCTTCATTCATTGTCATTCATTATAATTCATTGTCATTCATTGTTTTTAATTGTCATTCATTGTCATTAATTGTCATTGAATTTCGTTCTTTGTAATTCATTGTTATTCATTTTCATCCATTGTCTTTAATTTGATTCATATAATTCAATTCGTTCATTGTCATTTATTCTCATTCATTGTCATTCATTGTCATTCATTGTCGTTCCTTGCCATTCATTGCCATTCAATGCAATTCATTGTAATTCATTGTCATTCATTGTCATTCATTGTCATTCATTGTCATTTATAGTCATTCATTGTCATTAATTGTCATTCATTGTTTTTAATTGTCATTCATTGTCATTAATTGTCATTGAATTTCGTTCTTTGTAATTCATTGTTATTCATTTTCATCCATTGTCTTTAATTTGATTCATATAATTCAATTCGTTCATTGTCATTTATTCTCATTCATTGTCATTCATTGTCGTTCCTTGCCATTCATTGCCATTCAATGCAATTCATTGTCATTCATTGTCATTCATTGTCATTCATTGTCATTCATTGTCATTCATTGTCATTCATTTTCATTCATTGTCATTCATTGTCATTTATTGTCATTCATTGTCATTCATTCTCATTCATTGTCATTCATTGTCATTCATTGTTATTCATTGTCATTCATTATCATGCATTGTCATTCATTGTCATTTATAGTCATTAGTTGTCATAAATTGTCATTCATTGTCATTCATAATAATTCATTGTCATTCATTCTCATTCATTGTTATATATTGTCATTCACTGTCATTTATTGTAATTGTCATTCATTGGCATTTATTGTTCTTCATCTTCATTCATTGTAATTTAATGTCGTTCATTTTGAATCAATGTCATTCCGTGACACTATTTATCATGCTTTGCCTGTTTTTGCAAATCATTGTCATTTCAGGACATCCTTTGCCAATGATTTAATTTATAATAAGTTTGAAACACTTTTAAAGCAGCCTGAAAAAAATTCAAATCAATATCTGCGAACTCCAAAATACCAACAGTGAGCTCAGAATAATTCTTAGCTCTCACCGCCAGTCTTTGAGCCGCTGCCAACCTTCTTCCTACTCGGTCATTAAGTGTCAACGTTACGTGATTAACGCAAATGCGTTGGCCACATAGTTAGTCTTTTTTTTTATGGTGATGCACTAGGGTGCATCTTCAACCGGCATATCGTGCAACAGTATTTCACTAGATGATGTTGTCATTGTTGTTAATAGCGAAGTAAACGAGAGTTCGCCATGATTTTCATTTGCCGCAAACATTGATTTCATCACGCTGCAAGTTGAGTGCAGCAATTTGCAATGGGATTTGATTAACGTAATTAATACCGCAGGGATTGAAGATAATTGAGCTGGCTGGGTGTGGTTTGGCAAAGTGGGTGGGTGGCGCGGCTGGGCTTAAAGCCATAAAATGGATTATAAGTGCTTCTCGTAGAGCAGTCAATGAGAGCATTGATGGTTTGTCGTTTAAGGCACGTGTTCAATGGGATATTATCTAGTCGCGGAAACTAATTAAAAGTTATTGTCGAGAGCCGGGGTTTATATTTCACATACAAATATAATATATATAATAACGTATATTTATAAAATTCATGTATTTATTAACTTTATATTCATATACATATTCATATTCATATTCATATTCATATTCATATTCATATTCATATTCATATTCATATTCATATTCATATTCATATTCATATTCATATTCATATTCATATTCATATTCATATTCATATTCATATTCATATTCATATTCATATTCATATTCATATTCATATTCATATTCATATTCATATTCATATTCATATTCATATTCATATTCACATTCATATTCATATTCATATTCATATTTATATTCATATTCATATTCATATTCATATTCATATTCATATTCTTATTCATATTCATGTTCATATTCATATTCATATTCATATTCATATTCATATTAATATTAATATTCATATTCATATTCATATTCATATTCGTGTTCATAATGATATTCCAAGGATTTCCAAGGGCATTTCCTTAATTGTTGAGTTAAACACTGGATGCATTAAGGTTTTCTGAAATTGACACGTGTCTCTGGTATGAAAATATTTCAAAAATTTATTCCGAGAATCATTAATCACTAAAGTTAAGTCAAGTGTTACTCTTCACACCTGGGTTTTATCTCATCAGCATTTCTTACAAATTCAAACATGAAACAATTCCCATCGCAGCTTCCACGCACACAGTTGAAATTTAATGAATTTTCTTTAACTTAAGAATTTATACCAACTTTTTAGCTTTTCCTAGAATTTGGTAAAAATTATGATTTCTTAGCGAGAATTTGGAGCAAACATATTTTCCTTCTTTAACATATTTGCCCTTCAAAATCGACTTCGCAAAGAAATATCAAAAGAAACATCAGACGCTGACTCTCCTATAATTTGTTCAAGACTTTTAATGGGACATTTATGTATTTGTATTTTTAACCGTAAAGTTAGTTAAAAAACTCTTGACCTTGAAGTCAATTCATAACATTTTCAATCAATCCTACTATTGCGTAGCTAGTATTACGTTCTCAAATAAATCTGAAATTTCAACATGAGGAATTTATTTATTAATAGTTTTTTACTGAACTTTCATAGGTTTTTTTTTACAGTTCAAAAATTTGCATTGACAATTATTACACGTCAAGGAAATACAGAAATTCCGTAAATTCATTTAAATAAAACTTCAAATGGCTCAGTTTGTAATGTTAAAATGCCGCAAAAAATAAATCCATTGAACTGCGAAATCTGAAGTTCAATTGAATTAAGGAATTAAGCAAAAATTCAGGCAGTTGAGTGTGAAGCGGAAGTTGTCAGACTTGAGGCGATATGCACGTAAGGAATACAGTGTCGAGCCCTGTACTTTATTCAATTGCCTCTGCTTCTAACTGAAGAGAGTACGGGTGGTAGATTTTTATTATTAGGCTTTTAAATATACATCGAATTAAAAAATTTCAAAGTTTTCAGAAATTTTAAGTAAAAAGAGGATTTAAAAGTAAAGTTTTACGTTGACGATGAAAACGTAAACACGTATTGCCGAAACGAGGTAAAGATGCCTTAAAAATGTAATAATAAAAATACGTAAATACGTAAATACCTAAATACGTAAATACGTAAATACGTAAGACGTAAAATAAGTAAAGATCCAACGACTAAAGACTAAAGACTAAAGACTAAAGACTAAAGACTAAAGACTAAAGACTAAAGACTAAAGACTAAAGACTAAAGACTAAAGACTAAAGACTAAAGACTAAAGACTAAAGACTAAAGACTAAAGACTAAAGACTAAAGACTAAAGACTAAAGACTAAAGACTAAAGACTAAAGACTAAAGACTAAAGACTAAAGACTAAAGACTAAAGACTATAGACTAAAGACTAAAGACTAAAGACTAAAGACTAAAGACTAAAGACTAAAGACTAAAGACTAAAGACTAAAGACTAAAGACTAAATACTAAAGACTAAAGACTAAAGACTAAAGACTAAAGACTAAAGACTAAAGACTATAGACTAAAGACTAAAGACTAAAGACTAAAGACTAAAGACTAAAGACTAAAGACTAAAGACTAAAGACTAAAGACTAAAAACTAAAGACTAAAGACTAAAGACTAAAGACTAAAGACTAAAGACTAAAGACTAAAGACTAAAGACTAAAGACTAAAGACTAAAGACTAAAGACTAAAGACTAAAGACTAAAGACTAAAGACTAAAGACTAAAGACTAAAGACTAAAGACTAAAGACTAAAGACTAAAGACTAAAGACTAAAGACTAAAGACTAAAGACTAAAGACTAAAGACTAAAGACTAAAGACTAAAGACTAAAGACTAAAGACTAAAGACTAAAGACTAAAGACTAAAGACTAAAGACTAAAGACTAAAGACTAAAGACTAAAGACTAAAGACTAAAGACTAAAGACTAAAGACTAAAGACTAAAGACTAAAGACTAAAGACTAAAGACTAAAGACTAAAGACTAAAGACTAAAGACTAAAGACTAAAGACTAAAGACTAAAGACTAAAGACTAAAGACTAAAGACTAAAGACTAAAGACTAAAGACTAAAGACTAAAGACTAAAGACTAAAGACTAAAGACTAAAGACTAAAGACAAAAGACAAAAGATTAAAGACTAAAGACTAAAGACTAAAGACTAAAGACTAAAGACTAAATAATAAAGACTAAAGACTAAAGACTAAAGACTAAAGACTAAAGACTAAAGACTAAAGACTAAAGACTAAAGACTAAAGACTAAAGACTGAAGACTAAAGACTAAAGACTAAATACTAAAGACTAAAGACTAAAGACTAAAGACTAAAGACTAAAGACTAAAGACTAAAGACTAAAGACTAAAGACTAAAGACTAAAGACTAAAGACTAAAGACAAAGGACTAAAGACTAAAGACTAAAGACTAAAGACTAAAGACTAAAGACTAAAGACTAAAGACTAAAGACTAAAGACTAAAGACTAAAGACTAAAGACTAAAGACTAAAGACTAAAGACTAAAGACTAAAGACTAAAGACTAAAGACTAAAGACTAAAGACTAAAGACTAAAGACTAAAGACTAAAGACTAAAGGCTAAAGGCTAAAGGCTAAATACTAAAGACTAAAGACTAAAGACTAAAGACTAAAGACTAAAGACTAAAGACTAAAGACTAAAGACTAAAGACTAAAGACTAAAGACTAAAGACTAAAGACTAAAGACTAAAGACTTAAGACTAAAGACTAAAGACTAAAGACTAAAGACTAAAGACTAAAGACTAAAGACTAAAGACTAAAGACTAAAGACTAAAGACTAAAGACTAAAGACTAAAGAGTAAAGACTAAAGACTAAAGACTAAAGACTAAAGACTAAAGACTAAAGACTAAAGACTAAAGACTAAAGACTAAAGACTATAGACTAAAGACTAAAGACTAAAGACTAAAGACTAAAGACTAAAGACTAAAGACTAAAGACTAAAGACTAAAGACTAAAGACTAAAGACTAAAGACTAAAGACTAAAGACTAAAGACTAAAGACTAAAGACTAAAGACCAAAGACTAAAGACTAAAGACTAAAGACTAGAGACTAAAGACTAAAGACTAAAGACTAAAGACTAAAGACTAAAGACTAAAGACTAAAGACTAAAGACTAAAGACTAAAGACTAAAGACCAAAGACTAAAGACTAAAGACTAAAGACTAAAGACTAAAGACTAAAGACTAAAGACTAAAGACTAAAGACTAAAGACTAAAGACTAAAGACTAAAGACCAAAGACTAAAGACTAAAGACTAAAGACTAAAGACTAAAGACTAAAGACTAAAGACTAAAGACTAAAGACTAAAGACTAAAGACTAAAGACTAAAGACTAAAGACTAAAGACTAAAGACTAAAGACTAAAGACTAAAGACTAAAGACTAAAGACTAAAGACTAAAGACTAAAGACTAAAGACTAAAGACTAAAGACTAAAGACTAAAGACTAAAGACTAAAGACTAAAGACTAAAGACTAAAGACTAAAGACTAAAGACTAAAGACTAAAGACTAAAGACTAAAGACTAAAGACTAAAGACTTAAGACTAAATTCGTTGAAATGTTAAGATTTAAAGACGTTAGGATATAAAGCCGTGCAAAGATAGAACGTAAATACACAAAGTTGTAAAGACGTTGAGACTTAAAGGCGTAAAAGTGTAAAGACGTAAGGTCATAATGATGGAAATATTAAAATACATAATTGCGTTATAACAAAAAGATAACAAAATGTAGAGATACGTAAAGAAATAAAGACATAAAGACGTTAATACGTAAAAAACAAGTATTCTGAGACGTTTAGACGTAAAGACGTAGAGAAATAAAGACGTTATTACGTAAAGACTCAGGATCTACTTGAGCAGATCCGGAAGGTATCAGTTAATGGGTTACTCCGTTTCAACTATTTTATTTTTGTTGGACCTCCAGCAAAGTAAATTCTTGATACGGGTCGTTTAATACCTTGATTCAGTCCTTACCCCATACCGGTGGGGAGGACATGTGCCAAATAGCTCTAGGTCAAAACATTATGGCTGCATTCATCCTCATAAGTCTCTGAGGTAGTTATTTCCAGACGGCATCCACGTGGAGTGTAAGTTAGAGGATTTTATTCGAATGAATGATATTGTTGACAATGAATGACAATGCTGACAATGAATGAAAATGCTGACAATGAAGACAATGCTGAGAATGAATGACAATGGATGTCAATGAAACACAATGAATGATAATGAATAATAATTAGTGATAACTTAAAATAATTAATAACAATTAATGACAATGAGAGGCGATGAATCACTATGAATGACAATAAAGGACAAGAAATACAATGCTGACAATAAATGACAATGGATGCCAATGAATCACAATGGTTGATAATGAATAATACTTAATGACAATGAAAGATGATAATGAATAATAATTAATGAAAATTAAAAATAATTAATTACAATTAATGACAATGAAAGGCGATGAATCACTATGAATGACTATGAATGACAATAAAGGACAATGAAGGAAAATGCTGACAATAAATGACAATGGATGTCAATGAATCACAATGAATGATAATGAATAATAATTAGTGACAATAAAAAATAAATAAAGACAATAAAAGGCGGTGAATGACTATGAATGCAAATGAAGGACAATAAACGACACCGAATGATATTGAATAACAACGAGTAACAAAAAATGACTATGAATGATAATTAAAGAAATCTAATGAAAATTAAAATAATAAATGACAATGAAAGTCAATGAATATGAATGGCGATGAATGACGATGAATGAAAATGAGTGACAATAAATGATAATGAAAAATAATGAGTAACAATGAATAAAATTGAATATCACTGAACCACTATGGATGACAATCAATGACAATGCAATGTAAACTAATGACAAAGAACAACAGTGAGTTATAATGAATTGCAATGAATGAAAATGAAGAGCTCTGAGCGACAATGAATAACAAGGGCGGACAATTAATGACAATGAATGATAATAAACGATAATGCATAACAATGAATGACACTAAACCACTGTGGATGACAATGAATGACAATGAAATAGAAAGTAATGACAAATAATGACAATGAGTGATAATGGATGGCAACGAATGAAAATGAAGAGTATTGAAGGACAATGAATGACAAGAGCGGACAATTAATTCCAATCAATGATAATGAACGGCAATGCATAATAAGGAATGACACTGAATTACTATGGATGACATTGAATTATAATTCCTCGTTATGAATTTCGATGAATAGAAATTAATAAAAAAGAACGACAGTGAATCACAATAATAGCAATGAATGCTAATGAATGACAATGAATGAGAATGATATACATTGAATAACTATGGATGACAAGGAATGACAATGAATGCAAATGAATTACATTGAATAAATTTGGTTAACAATGAATGCTAATCAATGACAATTAGTGACAATGATTGATAATGCACGATAATGTGTAACAATGAATAACATTAAATGTCACAGAACCCCTATGAATGACAATGAATGATAATACAATGTTAAGTAATGACAAATAATGAGTGCTAATGAATTGCAATGAATCAAAATTTAGAGTTGTGAGTGACAATAAATTAAAATGAATGGTAATGAAAGAAAATGTATAACAATGAATGATAATGAACTATACTGCATAACAATTAATGACACTGAACCAATGTGGATGACATAAATGACAATACAAAGGAAAGTAATGACAAAGAATGGCAATGAGTGATAATGAATGATAATGAATGAAAAGGAATAGCATTGAGTGTGAATGAATGACAAGGGTGGACAATTAATGACAATGTATAACAATGAATTATAATGAACGACAATGCATAACAATGAGTGACACTGAATTACTGTGGATGAGAATGAATGATTATTCATCACAATGAATTTGGATGAATAACAATGAACTACAGTTAATGACAATAATTGCAATGAATGATAATGAATGACAATGGATGACAAAAATGACAATAAATGCAAATGAATAACATTGAATACCATTGGTTAACAATGAATAACAATGAATGACATTGAATGACAATAATAAGCAATGATAAAAATATTTAACCATGTATTTCTAAAAAAGTCCAGAAAAAAATCCTTAAATTAAAGATTAAATATTTAAGTTGTAGGGTCACGACAGGAAATATTCAAATAACTGATTTACAACCGTATTTATAGGATGCATTCTAAACTCTTTTTATAGAAATATCTAGCATCATAGAGTTTAAATTGACTATGACATTCGCTTTATGTGAGTTTCTTCATAAGCCAACAGAAACCAACAGAAACCAACAGAAACATAAATGTGTAGGTTTTTTACATTTTATTCTCTCACTCTCTCTCTCCCTCTTTCTATATATATAAATATAAATATATGTATTAAATGTCCCTTCTGTTTTATTAACCACTCGTATTGCAAGTGTTTTTTACATCCTCTTTTACCTCTTTCCCATTTAATCTGCTTGTTCTTGGAAATTTTCAACTCCATTTTATTTCTTTTTTATTTCCTTTCATAAGTCGTTGTCAGGAATTTTCAACAGCATTTCATTAAGTTCGAATACAAGACTGTTTATGAAGGTCGTTATAATAAATGTGCGATATATGCGGTTAATGTTGGAGCATGCATGCAAGGATACTAACTTACACATAGCGACATATATGTTATATAACATACCGACATACACTGTACAGTTCTAGTAACAAAATAATAAACATAACCTACAGTACTCTTTCTGATGTAGCCTGCTATGACGTATCGTGTTACGTGGAGGATAAACTTTATCGTTATTATTATACTTCCATTTATTGAGGATATTGAAAATAAATATGAATAAACTCTTGAGTCTGCCAATTATTTGAATTTTATCACCTCATAAATTTTTTTGTGGGATATTTGGAGAATATGTGGCATAGAGCTATCATCGTCATAGGTTTCCAGAATCGCGTAAGCAGATGGAGAATTCGTTTCAGTGTGAGGTTCTATCATACTAAAAGTTGAGTTAGAGAGCTATGTACTGTTCCCCATCCCCCACATTCTCCAGATATTTCTAAACCTGAAATACCTCATGAACCGGCTCGGCCCTAAGAGATATGGATCGAATTAAGAGATCATCACTGAAACAAACGCCTATTTTGAGGACCTTGATAAAACCTTTTATTTGGAAAGAATAAAAATATTGTAAAACGCTGGACTAAATGTATAGATCTAAAAGGAAACTAAGGTTTTTTTGTCAAAAAAAGTCTTTTATTTAAAAAGGTATGAACTTATCCAATTGCTCTTGTATCAAAGTTGACTTCTAGAGAGGCAGAGCCGTAAGAGTGACTAGCAGTGTAGATCTTGTAGCGATACCAGAAGGCCTTGATTGTACCCAATGGGTAGAACACTTGATTAGATCAAATCAAAATATAGCCCATTAAGCAGAAATACTACCTAGAGATACTACCCTGAACACGGGAATAGACCAAAACCAAATGTGGAGTCTGTTAAGTAGAGATACAACCTGTAACTCCTGCAATTCAAAGACACATCGTTATGGAACAGATGTAGGAGAAATATATGATCACGGTTTCTCACAGTTCATGTGCCTCACCAGTGGTGATGATTAAGAAGAAGGTCGGCTCTTACAGGTTTTGTGTTGTAAGCAGTGCACTCAACTTTTTGAGGGTAATGGGACATATATGGGACAAGCAGAGATACTATCTAGTAATTCCTGCAGTTCAAAGGCACATCGATATGGAAATTGAGCAGATGTTGGAGAAGGACGTGATCGGGGTCTCTTAGAGTCCATGGGCCTCATCAGTGTTGATGAAAAAGAGGAATGAAGATTTTTTGCAGGTTTTGTATCGAATTTAGGGCACTTAACCCTTTGACGGTGTTGGGGCGTTTATGTCCCACTTAAAAATTTTCTTTTCTGCCCTTATAGACATACATTATGGAATGGAATGGAAATGAAATGGATTTTTCGATTTACTGCCGAATATATTGTAGAATTACGTGATCGGGGTCTCTCATAGTCCATGGGCCTCATCAGTGTTAATGATAAAGAGCCGTTTTTCCTCTTTTTGCAGGTTTTGTATCGAATTAAGGCATTTTACCCGTAGAGGGTGTTGGGAAATTTATGTCCCACGTAAAAATATTCCTTCCAGTCCCATTATTGCCGTTATAGACATTAATTTTTGAATGGAATGGAAATGAAATGGATTTTTCGACTTATTGGCGAACATATTGTAGAATTACGTGATCGGGGTCTCTCATAGTCCATGGGCCTCATTAGTGTTGATGATAAAGAGCCGTTTTTCCTCTTTTTGCAGGTTTTGTATCGAACTTAGGGCATTTAACCCGTAGAGGGTGTTGGGAAATTTATGTCCCTCGGAAAAATTTTCCTTCTAGTCCCATTATTGCCGTTATAGACATACATTTTGGAATGGAATGGAAGTGAAATGGATTTTTCGACTTATTGGCGAAAATATTGTAGAATTACGTGATCGGGGTCTCTCATAGTCCATGGGCCTCATTAGTGTTGATGATAAAGAGCCGTTTTTCCTCTTTTTGCAGGTTTTGTATCGAATTTAAAATGTTCCTTCCAGTCCCATTATTGCCGTTATAGACATACATTTTGGAATGGAATGGAAGTGAAATGGATTTTTCGACTCATTGTTTATTATAAGTTTTAGTTGGAACTTTTCGTTGTCGTTGATCAAAGTTCGTTGTTAAAATTAAAAAAATTCCAAAATGGCGCATTCAAAATGGCGCTTGCAAGAATGAAAATTTATCTAAAAATGAGTAAAAGAACTGAAATAAATTGCTCGTGAGTTTGCGGAGCTCCTTGATACGACTTTGTTGCCAAAACTCGGAAATCGCAACTATAGAACTACTTGCGAAATTGATACTTCTATTAAAATTAGGAAGAGGAAAATCTCGAAAAAAAACAAAGCTCAAGGTATTCCCTCTATAAATGCGAAGGCCCATCTTCCGAACTGTATTGATTCGGAGGACGGGTGATAGTTGGTGGATGGTGGAAAGATGGAGTAGTGTCGGTGACGATTTGTTTTGAATGTACACAAGTGCAAAACGGTCGGGGAACATGGTATGTATGACTAAAAAACGAATTATCTTGATAATGAGAGGTATTATTAGGCATCAAGGTAATGATATAGGGGTGGGCTTATTGAGCTGCCCAAGTGAAGCTGGGAAACTCACAAAGTGATGGCGTCAGGTCATGTATCTTCCTTGAAAACTTCCCATGGTTACAGTACAGATGGTTTAGATTAAAGATGAAATATTTTTATCTCCTATCATATGTATCTAGAAGTTTCAAATTAGATCTTGAAGGCCCTACCCAAATGTGCAGGGGTTTCAAGAAACATTTTACACAAAATGAGGTAAATAAAAAAAAAAAACATAAATCAATTAAAAAAATTAAGGAACAAAGGATGATGACTTTAAAGATGAAAAGGTATTTTTTTTTTAAAAAGTAAGAAAAAATAAATAAAATTGTGGTCATATAGATCCACCATTTTGGATTTAGTAATTTTGGCACCAAAAACGCAATCAGCGACCTCGAAAATTCACGGAAATTGCGAGAAAGGAAATCATGTCTTAATAATATTAAAGAAATTAAAAAAATTTATAAAAACTAAGACAAAAATTAATAAAATAGTCATTATATTCGATCCGCCATTTTGGTTTTTGCAATTGTGGAACATGAATCGTAATCAGTGATCTCGAAAACCGGTGGAAGATAAACCATTTCGATGAAAAACATTTCTTAAAAATTTTAGATCCGCCATTTTGTATTTTATAAATTTGACATTAAATTATAATGACTAAGAAGGTCACTCTGTTCATTTTCATAGCACCAGCGATTTTAAAGAAACTTTGTCGATCCTTCTTCAAAAGAACAATAAGTGCCCTTTGCTGTCTGACTGTGAAACCACATTATTTTCTTCTAAAACTGATCAAATTATATTTGGAGTTTGCCTGCCTTAATGTGACATAAGGTGTTCGTGAAGAGGATTACATATTGCCAAGCTATCGCGTGGACGATAAATCGTTTCACATGTTTGTTGGGCTACAATTTTAACACAAACACATTTATGTGTTCCTGTAGAACCTGCCATAAATCTTTTAGTATCCTTTATGTTAACCACATTATGAAACTCAAATAAAGCAGAAAATTATTTGTTAACAAATGTTTTTGTTGTGTTCTTTCCTTGGTTTTTGTTTCTGGAAAAGTACCACCTATGATAAACTTTAAGTCGGTCAGCAACATATTTTTTACAACCACAACATTTTTATTGAACATTTCTTCTGAGTCGTTTCGAAAACAAAACTAAACAAAATATATCGTTATGTTTCAATTAAATTTTATTGCTGCTGTCCTTTTTGATAGTTTTTTTATAAAAAAAGTTGCCTCTATCAAACCGGTTGAACTTATTAAATGTTTACTACGAACATGTTGAACAAGTAAAAACATGTTGAAACCATCTTATAAAAGGCTGTTTTTATCCTGAATAATATGACGCAGTTAAAAATAGTTGATCACGAAATATTTTCCTTTTAAATGTTATAGTTCATAGTAAATAGTTCAAAAAATTCAAAATTCAAAATTCAAAACTCAAAACTAAAAACTAAAAACTCAAAATTCAAAATTAAAAAATAGAAACTCAAAATTCAAAATTAAAAATTCAAAACTCAAAATTCAAAATTCAAAATTCAAAATTCAAAATTCAAAATTCAAAACTAAAAACTCAAAACTCAAAATTCAAAACTTAAAACTCAAAACTCAAAACTCAATGCTTAAAACTCAAAACTCAAAACTCAAAACTAAAAACTAAAAACTCAAAATTCAAAATTCAAAATTCAAAATTCAAAATTCAAAATTCAAAACTCAAAACTCAAAATTCAAAATTCAAAATTCAAAATTCAAAATTCAAAATTCAAAATTCAAAATTCAAAATTCAAAATTCAAAATTCAAAACTCAAAACTCAAAACTCAAAACTCAAAATTCAAAACTTTAAACTCAAAACTCAAAACTCAAAATTCAATATTCAATATTCAACATTGAAAATTGAAAATTCAAAATTCAAAATTCAAAATTCAAAATTCAAAATTCAAAATTCAAAATTCAAAAAATTAAAAATTAAAAATTATAAATTAAAAATTAAAAATTAAAAATTAAAAATTAAAAATTAAAAATTAAAAATTATAAATTAAAAATTAAAAATTAAAAATTAAAAATTAAAAATTAAAAATTAAAAATTAAAAATAAAAAATTAAAAATTAAAAATTAAAAATTAAAAATTAAAAATTCAAAACTCAAAATTCAAAATTCAAAATTCAAAATTCAAAATTCAAAATTTAAAACTTAAAACTCAAAACTCAAAATTCAAAATTCCAAATTCAAAATCCAAAATTCAAAATTCAAAATTAAAACTTCGAAATTCAAAATTCAAAATTCAAAATTCAAAATTCAAAACTCAAAATTCAAAATTCAAAATTCAAAATTCAAAATTCAAAATTCAAAACTCAAAATTCAAAAATCAAAATTCAAAATTCAAAATTCAAAATTCAAAACTCAAAATTCAAAATTAAAAAATTCAAAATTCAAAATTCAAAACTCAAAACATAAAACTCAAAACTCAAAACTCAAAACTCAAAATTCAAAACTAAAAACTCAAAACTTAAAACTGAAAACTCAAAACTCAAAATTCAAAATTAAAAATTCAAAATTCAAAATTCAAAATTCAAAATTCAAAATTCAAAACTCAAAACTCAAAACTCAAAACTCAAAACTCAAAATTCAAAATTCAAAATTCAAAACTCAAAACTCAAAACTCAAAATTCAAAATTCAAAATTCAAAATTCAAAGTTAAAAATTTTAAATTTAAAATTCAAAATTCAAAATTAAAAATTCAAAGTTAAAAATTAAAAATTCAAAATTCAAAATTCAAAATTCAAAACTCAAAACTCAAAACTCAAAACTCAAAGCACAAAACTCAAAACTCAAAATTCAAAATTCAAAATTAAAAATTTAAAATTTAAAATTAAAAACTCAAAATTCAAAACTCAAACCTCAATACTTAAAACTCGAAACTCAAAACTCAAAATTCAAAATTCAAAACTTAAAACTCGAAACTTAAAACTCAAAACTCAAAATTCAAAATTCAAAATTCAAAATTCAAAATTCAAAATTCAGTATTCAAAATTCAAAATTCAAAATTATTTTTTTTTTTTTTGTATTAAGAAAGTCCCAAGCAACTCTGCCAATTTGATGGTAAGTATTTTCGCATTTATTCCTGCGTTTATTAACCATCAATCGCTCAATAGTTAAATCCACTCTTAAATCTCTTTATCATCCACTAATTTCGATAATATCCAAAGCTTATTTTCTCCCACTAAAAACAAACATACTCGCATAACATTGCTGCGCCCAAAAGTATGCTATATATGTTTTTATTGGTCAGCTGGATTAAACGAATACATGTTATAAAAAAAAAAAGGAATAAATAAGGAAGAGAACCAGAATAATAAATACAATGAAAGTACAATTCGCCTAATAGCCTAAATCTGAACTTATCACAAATGCTGTTGTTGTAATAAAAGGAAAAATAACAGTCGCTGTAAAATTTTTTCACATTCGATCAAGTTAATTTATTTTTGTTCGGCTAAATGACACTCTTAATAAAACTTCACAATGATATTGACGTTCATCGTTATAAAAATGTAACAGTTGAAGGAAGTGATGGACATGCCAGTTGTTAAATGTGATTTGACGATTTATTTTATTTAATCGAAAATTTTGTGTTAATTATAATAATCTTCTCTACATAAACTTCTCTCAGCTCAGCCTCAAGCAATCACAATTTTGTTTACAAAGCCTCAAGTAAATATTATTTGCACTAAAAAGAGCAAAAGGGCAAGAGGCGAAAAATACCAAATTCGAAAAAACATTAATTTGTCACTAAGAACTGAATATTTGAATAGGTATTAGAAGTAATACATGTCCTAAATGATATACTTTTCAGCTAAAATATTTATAATATTTTATTCAAAAGAAGAACTTAATGTTTACGAGGGTTGTTATTTATATTTCTGGCCTAATAATGAAAACAGAAATATTGAAAAGAAATTTGAGCTTTACGCCTATGTTAAGGAAAAATGATTAGTTGTATGTTTATCACAAAGTTTTGCATAACAAAATGGTCTCCACACCATAATGGTGTACCATCAGTAAAATTAGCTGAACCCTAAAATCGAAGTGTAAAAAAAGGGAGGAGCTAACAACAAATTAACACAACCTCAACATGCTCTGATGGAATTTTTGAAGATGCACATGAGTTAAGGGGGACTATATATCCAGAGGCCGAAAAAAAGGTAATGTTTGTGAATTTTTTAAGGAAACCTAAAGGATATTTTTAAATGAGAGTTTTTATACCTAAAAATGTAAGCATTCAAGAGTATGATTAGTTTTTTTTTATTAAAAAAAAATTTAATATTTAGGTAGATACAACATTTTTTATAGAGCACTGTGAAAAAAGCTGAATTGCGGTGACCAAGATTGCTCCTCCTAAATTCATCTGAAATAGAAAAAATGAAAAACATTATTAAACTAACTAACTACTTACCCCCCTTAAAGCTATGCCCGAAAGTATGATACGATCAAGGTTAACCTTGACACAAGGGTGCATCATAAGTAGATAAGAACTAAGTTACTAGCTAATGTAAAATCGTTCTCTCTGTCAAAATAAACTTCCGGGTAACTTTATCCCCATATTGGCAGTATACGTAGGGCCTAAGTAGCTTGAGTGGATCACAGTGAAAATTCATGCAAGACTACTGATGAGTTGGTGTAGCGGCCAACGAAACAGTCTGTCTAGTCTGCTGTGTGATTTGCTCTATACAGAAACGTTGTTGTTGTTGTTGTTGTTGTTGGTTGTTGCCTTCTTTATCTTTATGTTTTCTTGTTTGTTTTCTTGTCAAATTTGTTTTCAATATAAATAAAGAAAGGTCATATTAAAATTTTAAGAAAAAATAAATATTTTTAATTGAAATTGATTTCATTGTTCTTTAAAATATTCTCCACAAAGATGAAAACACTTTCGCATGCATTTGAATCAATTTTGGTAGCAATTTTTTCACTCCGATTAATGTGACTCCAAATAAAAACGATTTTAATTCAATAACCGCAACTTCCGCTACCACCATGTAATTATGTTCAACAATGTCAAGTTTCCAACGGAAATGTCAGATAATAAGTGTTGCCCTTATTGTTGCAAAGGCCAGAAATATAAATAGCAACACTCATCACAAATATAAATGCAAATATTGTCCTGAATATACTTAATTTAAATCTTGCGGCCTCGGTAGTCGAGTAGGTAGAGTGCTCAACTGACACTCTAGAGGTCCCGGGTTCGAATTCCGGCCAGACCATGGTCTTACATACTAACTTTCTTAGATTTCTATACTCATTTTTAATCAATTGGAATTGATGAATATTTACTACTTGAAGTTATATATGGTTGTAGAGAAGTTTATGGATGAGATTGCCTTATAATAGAACTTGCCTCAGATCATGGTGTAATGGTCAGATCGTGATGTTTAGAAATTCCCCTATGATTGTCAAAAAATTTTGACAAAGAGTGATATAAAGAAACAAATTCCAGAAAAGTGTCAAAACACTTAGACTCGATAAAAAAGACACAGTAGTTTCGACTATGTCGTAACACAAGACGAAGAATTAGTCAATTCGCTTTTGATGACATCTTTTTTAAAAACTATTTAGCAAAATATTTATTCCATACACCTGAGCATATGACCTTTAAAAGAGCGCCGGAGAGAGTTAATATGTATGACCGACCCCCATTACTTTTGCAAAAGAAACATTTTTGCCTTTGACACCTATTCCCTCCGACCACTCCTTAGGGGGGCTTCCTTACAAATATTATGGTTTTTGTATATTTATTCCATACACCTGAGCATATGACCTTTAAGAGAGTGCCGGAAAGGGTTCATAGGTATGACTGACCCCCATTACTTTTGCAAAAGGAATTTTTTTGCCTACGACACCTATTCCCTCCGACCACTCCTTAGGGGGGCTCCCATACAAATTTTATGGTTTTTGTTTATTTATTCCATACACCTGAGCATATGACCTTCAAGAGAGTGCCGGAGAGGGTTAATATATATGACCGACCCCCATTACTTTTGTAAAAGCAACATTTTTAACTTTCACATCTTTTCCCTCCAACCACTCCTTAGGGGGGCTCCCATACAAATTTTATGGTTTTTGTTTATTTATTCCATACACCTGAGCATATGACCTTTAAAAGAGTGCCGGAAAGGAGTAATATGTATCACCAACCCCCATTATTTTTGCAAAAGGAACATTTTTCCCTTTAGCACTTATTTCCTCCGACCACTCCTTAGGGGGGCTCCCATACAAATTTTATGGTTTTTGTTTATTTTTTCCATACACCTGAGCATATGACCTTTAAGAGAGTGCCGGAGAGGGTTAATATGTATCACCGACCCCCATTACTTTTAAAAAAGGAACATTTTTGCCTTTGACACCTATGCTCTCCGACAACTCCTTAGGGGGGCTTCCATACAAATTTTATGGTTTTGTCAATAAAACCGGAAACTGTCGATAAATAGGTAGCAAGTTTAAGCAAACAATGTTGGCTTTATATCTCATGTAATTGTGTAAAATTTATATAAGTTAGAGAGTTCTAACATGAATTTTTGTCGCATTGAGGATCAAGCAGACCAACAAGTGCTAACATCAACATTGTACGATCAGTACTTAAGGCCCACCAAAGGCTCAAAAAGTTATATAAATACCGACACCTGATCACTATCAACCACCCTACTTACCTCCGAGAATGACGTATTCTACGTCAAAATTGTAACAATTGTTTTGCAACTTTTGCTTAAAATTTGCAATCACCTGTTTTTGACAAGGGTAGCTACAATTTTTTTTGAGAGGTGTGAAAAATTTGCAATCACCTTGTTAATTACATCATTGTTCAGATTTAAATTTTTCCTACCTACAGTTTTAATTAATTGCCCTTTCCTTCCCACTAACCTAATACTCCATTTCGAACCAAGGCAGACTTGGTTCAAAGCTCAAATGGAAGACAATCAAATATAAGACAATGTCAGAGAATCAGTAGGCGATCTTCACTTGGGAACGATCTTCACAAAAGTTAGACACTTAAGCCTTGCATGCGTTATCCATGTCGAAATCGTCAAAATCTACAAACCTGTCAGTTTGACGGTAATCTAAGCGGCGGGTTTCCTGTCTTAAAAGATTGATGTTGAGTTTGAAACCCGCTATTTAAATAATAATTTCCATGAAAAATAAAAGAATCGAGACGACTACCACTAACGAAGTAGTTAATCCTCTTAAATGCAAAGGTACTACTATTCAACTGATTGCTATCTTGGCAAAAAATAATATCCGATGATATCAATTCGAGATTGCTTTTGCTTTTACATATGCTTTTGTTTTGCATTTGATTTTGCTTTTGCTTTTGCTTTTTCTTTTGCTTTTAATTTCGTTTTTGCTTTTGATTTTGCTTTAGCTTTTTCTTTTGCTTTTACTTTTGCTTTTAATTTCATTTTTGCTTTTGATTTTGCTTTTGCTTATACTTTTGCTTTTAATTTCGTTTTTGCTTTTGCTTTTGCTTTTGCTTTTAATTTCGTTTTTGCTTTTAATTTTCCTTTTGCTTTTGATTTTGCTTTATATTTTGCTTTTAATTTCATTTTTGCTTTTGATTTTGCTTTAGCTTTTGCTTTTATTTTTCTTTTACTTTTGATTTTGATTTTGATTTTGCTTTTGCTTTTCCTTTTGCTTGTGACTTTGCTTTTGCGTTTTATTTTGCTTTTAATTTCGTTTTTGCTTTTGATTTTGCTTTGCTTTAATTTTGCTTTTACTTTTGCTTATGCTTTTGCTTTTGATTTTGCTTTTGATTTTAATTTCGTTTTTGCTTTTGAGTTTGCTTAGCTTTTGCTTTTATTTTTCTTTTACTTTTGATTTTTCGTTGGTTCTATTTTCTTTTTGTTTTTACTTCTGCTATTGCCTTTGATTTTAGTTTTGCTTTTCCTGATTTTGCTCTGTTTTTGTGTTTTTGCTTTTATTTTGCTTTTCTTTTGTTTTTGCTTTTGTTTTTGATTTTAGTTTTGCTTTTTTTGCTTTGGTTTTGGTTTTGATTTTGCTTTTGCTTTTGGTTTTTTGTTTTAGTTTTTGTTTTGGTTTTAGTTTTGCTTTTGTTATAATTCCATGCAACGTTTTTTAATTATTGTTGCATACTAACTACATCAAGCGTTTGCCTTCGTGGTGTCAACAATTTTATATTTATTTACGCTTTTAGGGCAAAGAATCATTCGTAGCTGACGTTTAAGAAAATTAAACATATCTCTTTTACTAAGCGAGTAATAATTCCATGTAACAATACTGCATTTTTGTTGCATAACCTTCTATTATTGGAACCTAAAGACGTGGTAGTTATTTTTTTGTTTTTTTTTTTCATAAGGTTGTGACATTGTTGATTGAGATTGTGTAAACTGAAAAAACCATTGGCTTAAAATTGAACACAACCTGTTAAAAAAATGTGTTCATAATATGCTTTTTTCATATATTTTTCAAAAGTTTTTAACTCATTTGTTCTTACTTTGACGAATTTGTTACAAGGTATTTTTTAAACACAAAATTCGTCAATTTAATTACAATTGTCGTCAGTTTGAAAACATTTTTTTTCAGTGTATGAATCCTTTATTTTATTTTTATCTTCATAACAATAACCATAGCGCATATACTAAGCTAGTTATAACTCCATGCAACGCCGTTGCATGACTGCAGCATTTTCAATCTTCGCGTGGCTCTCTTAGCGACTGCATGACATCATATATTTTTTCTCTGTTTTTGTCGTGAGAGCGAAATTAGCCTAAGCACTGGTGTATTTTTTTGTCGTAGCCACCATAATCAGCGAGATATAATTCCATGTAACAAATTTGCAGTTTCGTTGCTTGAGCAGCATGCTTTATCTAGCGATGACGTCATTTAGTTTTTAATAAATACTTTAATCATAAGATTTTACCTTTACTGTCAATTTCCTCTTAGAACCAATATTAGGTGAGTAAAAATTTCATGCAATACTGTTACATTTTGAAAGAAATGCCCTTTTCAACTTTTTTGGAAACCTACGAGGTAAAACGTAAGATTTTTCACGTCAAAAGGCTACTTGAAGGTTTTTCATTTCCTAAATAAAGAAACAAAATTCATTGGTGTTGATTCTTTTATGAACTTATTTCAAAGATATTTTCGTTTTTGAGAGACATTTAAGCTCGGCTAATGATTCCAAAATGATTTGTTTGGGAGTTTCGAAAGTGAACTTTTCTACGTAAAGAGGTTCATAAATTATATAAGAGATATTACCTCTAGTTCACTGGGTACTGTTATTTTTATTTAGATCTACACGCACAGAACTTTTCTTCATAAACTCATTAAGCTCAAGGCTTCAACATCAAAATGAAAATGCGAGACTTTCTTCTTAGCTTGTCCATAATATTGTTGGTTACTAGTTAAAGTTGGACCATTGAAAATTTAAAATTTATAAGGAAACAAAACCAACATGAACAAAACAAAAACAAAACCACCGTTAAGCAAATTCATTGAACATGGGAATTTCAAAAGCTGCTCCAACAGCACAAAGCTTTGATTTTTTGTAAGCTTCTCTGGTTGACGCACATTTTTTGCACAGCAACTTTGAACGAAATGCTAATCGTTGGTAGTTGGACAGTTTATACGAGATAGTTTTGGGTTTTTTTTTGTTTTTGTTTTTTTCTGTGCATTGTTGTTTTTGTTGCTGTTCAGGTGAGGCGGCAGCCCTTGATATGCATGCAACTCCCATGACGGAGCGTCAGTAGCTTTGTTTGTGAGTGGTTTACGTAAAAGTTTTCGCGAGTTTTGTACAATGTTAACGAATGCAATAAAGTTTGAATTAGTTTAGTGGAAATGTTTTAAATAAATGTGCGAAAAGTTTTGCATTTGCAATTTGAAGTTTTGCATTTGAAAATTCTACGTGGCTTTAGTGTAAAAGTCGATCTTATTGACAGTGGAGATAACAAGGAAGTTTGTTAATTTAACAAATATTTAATTAACATGAAGAATGGTTGAGTTAAAGCTTTTAAGCAAAGGATGTTGAAATTAAAAAAAAAAAATAATTTAATGGTATATCAATCAAAAACAACCGTTATATTATAGAGTTAATTTAAAAATTGTTCCGCACGCTGGTTTAACCTAGTTTACGCAGAGTTAAGTTGTTATAAATACGAAAAGTTATCAAAGGCACGTATACACTCGTATACGATTTTTTTTTCTTTTTTCGCTTAAAACTGAAAGTCTGAAAAATATACTCAAACGAACTGAAGCAGCAGGAAAAACTCTAGAAAATTGCACAAGTTCAAAGTTTTTCAAGTTGTTGAAAGTTTTGCTGAATATTTCATAAAATAATTGCTAGTGTAAATAAATGAGCGGAGAACAAAAAAAAAAAAAGAAAAAAACTTAAAAATATAACATAACCAATAAAAACAAAAAAAAAGTTTAGTAGAAAAAAGTACTAAAAAAAGTACTAAAAAAAGTACAAAAAAAAAGTAGTAGAAAAAGTAGTAGAAATTTCAGCAATTGTATGCAGAAGACAGCAATAACAACAATACGCACAAAAACTCTTACAAAGGAAGCTTTATAAAAAATCGACTCTACCCGAAGCTACACAAAGAATGCAAAAAACAAATTTTTAAAAAAGCTGCGCTGTCAGCACCTGCTTGAAGCAGCTAAAAAGCAGGAAAACTACTACTTTTGTTACTTTGACTGCTGCTACTTCTACGCTACATGTAATGTATTGTATTGTATTGTATATAAAACCGTTAAAGTTTTCCAATTATAATTTGTTGACAAATGTGTTGCAAAACGTTTGCAATATTCAACAACTTTGAAACGCACACGTGGAGGACATGGAAGCATGCTGACGTATTGCAAAGAAAAAAGGAAGTAACAGCGACAAGTAGTAGAACAAAAGGAAGCTCAACTTATGCAAATACGTTTTGTCTCACTTTATTAACATTTTTGTGTGTATTGTATCGAGCAACAATATGTGGCCGTTCAGTGGCGTAGTAATAAGGTCTCTTTTAGGGGGCGCTGCACCCCTTATGAGGGCATAAGCTCATTAACAATGTTGGGGAGAGGGCTGGGTTCTGAACCGGATTTTGTTTTTGGGCTCTAAATTTTCACAGAACAACGATATCGAATAATCCAAGATACCGTTGGAAAGGTGAATAAACATCGCAACTTATTTATGCAGACAGATTAGCGTTTTGATTATAATTTAACTCGCTACTGTGAATTTTCTAAAGACGTGATTTTTGGCTCTTTCAAAAAAGTGGCTGGGTTGTGAACTATCTGGAAAATCCCAATAAAAGTCGGAAAATACGAAGTAAAACACCAATTATTTTATTCTCGATTCATCCAAATCGGTGTCGCAATGTTTGCATGTGAAATACGAACGCCTTCCCATATTGGCGCACTTCAAGTGAATAGGTTGGCCACATGTGTTGCATTCAATGGAGTTTTTGGGTGTCAGTTCTTTAGGCAAGAACCTCGAACAAATGGTGCAAAAATCAATATCCTCATCAGATGGATTTGATGGTTCTTTTGCCTTAAGGCGCTTGAATGGTGCTGGTTGTGCCTTCTTCAGTAATGCTTTTGCTGGTGATTTTGACTTTGCTGCTATTTTTCCCTGCTTCAAATCATCAATTTTGTTTGGAAAAGTCAGGTTACAGCTCTCCATTGCCTTTCGGCCCCGTTTCGATGTTTTTTTTTGAGAGGCAATAGCTTGCAATGACCCAATTTTATCCAGAAGCGACGAAACACAGGTGTTTCCTGACGCGGCTAATAGAGAGCGAAAAGTGGATGGCCCGACGTTCAATGGATCGAACTCAAGTGTCTTTGATTACGTCATGTAAACAGCTGATTGCTTAGAACAAACCAAACGGACCTTTGCAGTGCCACATCTATTCTCTTTGATTCATGCTTAAAAACTAATCTTGAAACTACGGCGAATTCAAAATTCAGATATAATTTGCAGCGAAATGAGCCAAATCTAAGGCTGAAATTTTGGGCTAATTTCACAGAAGTAAGCTTAACAATAAGGAGCCACAATCATTTGAACTGAATCTTATCTGAATCCTTGTTGCCTCGGTAATCGAACAGGTGGTGCACTTGACTTTCACCCCATAGGACCCGGGTTCGAAACCCGGCCACACCATGTGCTTACGCTTTAACCTTTAGGCATTTTCATCAATTCAAATAACCTGAAATTGAAAATTTATTAATATTTAGGGTGTGGTGGGGTGAAACGTTTCGCTTTTTTTTTTTTTTTGGAGGCTCACAGCACCCCTAAAAATTATAATTTTTGATTGGTTATTGGCTTAAATCACAAGAATGAATATTTTTTCTTAATTTCTATGGGCTCGGATTTGAACATTTTCGATTTCGGCAAGAAATTATGGGAATACTACGAAAATGTTTGCTTTAGGATTTTTGAAAAATGGTGGGGTAAAGCGTTTCACCAAAAGAATCTTTCCGTTTAATGTATAAACATCAACATAAACTGGTTAAATGGCCTCGGGTAGGCTCCTAAATCAGCAAGAAGCTAAAATACTGAAAAAAAGTCATCAACACGGCTGTCATCACACAACCACTCAATAGATATTTCACAAGCACCTCATAATTTTTAAGAACAACATGAAACCAACACGACTGATATATTTGCTTGAATTTGTGTTGAGTAGTTGGCATAAAACGCAATAAATTCACTCAGTCAAAAACTTTTGGAAAAAAATGTTGACCACTGTTTTGAAAGAGCAACACAATGTCTGAACGCTTCGCTGTATCATTTAAAACCGTGCGGCAATGAAAGCAACACGTGACGGTATGACACTTGGTTATATGTAAGCGCTCTGTCAAAATTTCTCACCGGTGAAACGCTTCACCCACCGAAACGCTTTACCCATCGCAGCCTACTATAATCCTTGTCATTAAGGTGGGTTGCCTCCGTGGTATCGGGGCTCCAAAAATTTTTTTTGTTTTTTTTCGTAATGAGGTCATAGAAACATTTTTATTGTTGCAAAATAAAATTCTTTTTAGCACTTCTTCTCAGCGAGTAAAACTCCATGCAACAATAATGTTTTTTTTTTGTTGTCGTAAAACCTAGTAAAAATCCTTCCTTTTTGTATTATCATATTTCTTGTGCCGCATAAAAAATCCAAGTAATAATTCTATGCAACTACATTGCATTATTGATGCAGTTTGGATCTTGTAGCGGCTCTCTCCGCGGTCTCATGACTGCATGAATGTTTTGTCTATTTTTGTCATGAGGCTATCGAAGAGAGAGAAATTAAGAAAAAATAACAACAACAACCATGCTACTAAGCTCTGTTAAAGTGCCTGAGTCAGACTCGCATTCTACTCTATCTTGTGTATGTTACAGCAACGATGCTTAACAGAGCTGTGTCGCTATGTATTCTGTAGTTGTTTTGCTCTCGATTAAGAAACGCAGAGAGATTTAAACTACAGCTTTGGGTATGAGAATGCATACATTTATTTTTAAATGCAATAATCACAGAATTTAAAGGGTGGTTAAATTTTAAAGGCCGATGTTGAATGTGAACCACACCTAAACGTCAAGTTTTTTTCTGCATTTCATTTGACATTTCTCAATTTTATACTAACTTAATGTGAACAATGGAAAGATACACAATCGAGCAACGCGTTAAAGTTATTCAGGCTTATTTTGAAATTGGGGTTTTAAATCAAAATGCATATTGTGCACTTCGTAATTTTTTCGGTCAGTTTAATCGTCCAAATGTACGTACAATCGGAAAAATCGTGCAAAAATTTGAGCAAACTGGGTCTGTAGGAGAAGTAAAAACACCAGTACAACTCGTACTTCAGAAAATATTGCTGCTGTTCGCGATAGTGTGGCTGAAGAGCCGTCCACCTCAACTCGTCGTCGTGCCCAACAATTGCACCTCTCACGCTCGTCGTTGATGAACACTATGCATAAAGGCTTGCATTTACACGCTTACAAGGTGCAATTGACTCAAGAACTAAAGCCTCTCGACCATTTCAAGCGTCGTCAATGGTCAGAATGGTGGCAAGAAATCACAACAGTGGATGATAAATTTTCGAAGAAAATCATCTTCAGTGATGAGGCACATTTTCACCTCAGTGGATTTGTCAATAAGCAGAATTGCCGCATTTGGGCGAATGATAATCCAAGAGTGATTGTCGAAAAACTAATGCACCCACAAAAAGTGACTGTTTGGTGCGGTTTAGGGGCTGGCGGCATCATTGGGCCGTATTTTTTCCAAAATGAGGCCGGTCAGGCAGTTACTGTGAATAGTGTTAGCTATCGTGAGATAATAACGAACTTTTTATGACCTGAATTGGAAGATATGGATGTGGACTATATGTGGTTTCGGATATGTGGTTTGGAGGTGTGCAGCCGAGGCCGCGGCGGCCATTTGCCCGATATTTTGTTCCATGCATAATTGAACCATACCAATATTATCATAATAAAAAGAAATGACAATAATTTCTTAAATAATTTGTGTTTTATTCAAAATCAACATCGGCCCTTAAAATTTAACCACCCTTTATATAATAATTGTTCAATTCGTTCAGAAGTTTTGGTTTAAGCAACGAGAAACGCCAGATCGAGCCACTGTGCATTGGTAGTCGACTAGATAGTGCGCTTGACTGCCATCTCAGGGGTCACGGGGTCGAATCCCGGCCAAGCCATTGTCCTACGCTTTAACCTTTCTGCATTTCTTTCCTCATTTCAAATCAACTGAAATTAAAATCCTTCAATATTTATGACTTCAAATTGTTGTAAATATAGTGAACGTTTATGGAAGGGATAACTTTTTAGCTACGTATGACAATTGCGATTTCCCTCCACTCTAAGAACATTCATAACATGTTATAATTGATTGACCCTCGTTTCCCACTAATCTATAAGCCCCATTTCGAATCATGACAGACTTGACTGAATAGGCATAACATCTGAAATTCTTGGTAGAATGCTAAAAAAAATAAAAAAAAAAATTCCAAAATACCTCTGCTTTCAAAGAGAAAACTATATAATCCTTGATTTGTAGACTTTTTGGCACATTTGAGGAGCAATATTAAGGAGTATTTCTAAAACTCTGAGCAAGTAGAAAGTGATGTCAAGTCAAGTGATGTTTTCCTTGAAGCTCTTGTTGTTTTTATTGTCACATTAACATGCCAGTATTTTCAAGATTTCAAAATAAATCTTTCCGAACTATCAAATAAATCAGGCAGTTCAAGCAACAAAACCACACAAAGACAAGAAAAAAAAAACATTGTATTTTCAACATGTTATCCTAGCTTGGCTCACACATCATGACTCAAATAGTTGTTGTCAAATTAGGCAACCAAGGATTTAATGTTTTGTAATCAATGTAAATCTGGTGAGTGAAATATTGAGGCAAGCAATAGCAGCACTAGGAGCAGCAGCAGGCTTCGCAGGACCTCTATCAACAATAAATCAACAACGTTGTGCAAAGATTTTGAATTTATGTTTGTTCAGAATTTACATAACATGTTGTGCTAAATGAATGACAGCAAATAGACAAAATTTGGCAAGATGGCGACATGCGTAGAAAACGCTTAAACAGCATTTAGTGTCAAGTGTTTGAGGGAGCGAGATATGGAGGTAGGAATACTTTCGAACAAAAATCTTCGACTAATATGCAAATTTAATGAGCATGGATACATTTGAACTGTGAGAATTTAATTTTGAAATTTGTGAAGATATGTATGTATTATGTATGTATGTATTAGTACCTTAAATATTTGATATTTTTATTAAGAAGCTTAAATTTTCATGGAATTTTTTTGTTGTGCGTCAAATTTTGAAATAAATTTCAATTATATTGAAATGAAATTGAGCCGCTGCACAATTTTTTTTTTTTTTAATAATATCACACGGAAGGAAACTCACGCTGAGTTGACTGACATTGTATTTCAGCACAAATTGCAAGTTGCTCTTTTATGCGCCATATTCTCAAAGGATTTAAATAATATTTTTATTTTATTTGCAGCATTGCAGGCGGTCTGCTCTTGACAGCTCTTCATGATACATTACGTTTATATTTAATTTTAATATAATTCAATTACAACAAGAATAACAAGAAATATGTATAAAACATCGTTTACATTTTGTAGATGTCTAAGGAATTTAAAAATTCAGTCAAAATATAAACAGCAGAAAATTCAAAGCATGCCTTACAAACGTTAAAGTTGACGTTCATGATGGATGGCTAACGAGAAATCGTTTAAAAAAATTGAATATCTTGTGTTGAGGCAGCATGTTTTAACAACAAAAAATATTAACTACTTTGCATAACTTTAAGAAAATTTTATATATTTTCTTAAAGTTTGCTTTAGAAGCTCTAAGTAACAAAATCTCTCATTAACTTTAAAGCCTTCAGTGCCAGCCCTTTTAGAGTAGTTCTTTGAAACATACAAAATAATTCTAGGAATCCATTCAGGTAGAAAAGATTCTAGCTACTGTCTAAAGTTAAACAAAATTCTCAAAGATAAATTCATCTCAAAATTTCATTCGTTTCGTGAATGTACCGGACAGTTTGTTCCCGTTCTGCATATTATTATTAAAATAATCCAACAAATTCTAAAAATACTTTTATTGACTAACTTTTGAAAGCATCTAAATTTTCATAATTTTAACTGTATCAAAAGCTTTAGCTTTAAATATTAATTATAAACAAATTTTCAAACTTTAAAATTTCACTCACATTTGAAAAGCTTGTCTAACTTAAACCTAAGCTACGTTATTGTAATTGTAATGCTTTTAATTAAGCTGCAACTAGCTGCCAAAACACACACAAAATACAACAACTGTTGCAATAGAGCAACTATGTTTTTTCAACTTGGCAACAGGTTGTTTTTGCCGTTGCTTTAGTTGTTAATATTGGTGGGAGTTGCTGCCCACCAAGTTACAATTACGCGGCTAGAACTTTTGATTTCATTATCAAAAGAGTTGTTGTAAAATTTTGGCAGAGTGAAAAATTTCCTTAACTTTGCCTTATTAAGGCTCACGTTGAAAGTTATGCGTCCAAAGTTTTCAGGTCGTTTTAAACGAATACTATAATTATCTGTCTAGCATGCTCTAATTCACTCTTCTATGATTTTGGGTTTTTAACAGATTAATTAGGGTACAAGCAAAAGAAAATGTTAAAGGGCAGTTTGATTTTTCGGCATTTCTACGAAATTCCCTAATCGTAGATGATAAGAATCGGTTTAACGAAGATGATAAATGTTACGCTGTTTTACAAAATGAGTTGAAACAAAGACCTTGGTACGATGTTGTCAAAGGGACATGACATATTTCATATGACATGATCGGGTATGGGCACCACTACATTTAAAGCTTCTATGTTGTTTCCGTGTTTGTATTTTGTCTTTGATTTGTTGTTGCGTTTTGTATAGCTACATAAGCCTTTGCTCTCAATTCTTACTCTCAGCGCTCCAACAGCGCTCTCTGCCCATACCCGGACATGATCTATTTCATATGATATGACATATTTCATATGACATAAAAAATTTCATATGACATGACATATTTCATATGACACGACAAATTTCATATGACATGACATATTTCATATGACATGACATATTTTATGTGACATGACATATTTCATATGACATGAAATATTTCATTTGACATGACATATTTCATATGACATGACATATTTCATGTGACATGACATATTTCATATGACATGACAAATTTCATATGACATGGCATATTTCATGCGACAGACATATTTCATATGACATGGCATATTTCATATGACATGACATATTTCATATGACATGACATATTTCACATGACATGACATATTTTATATGACATGACATATTTCATATGACATGACATATTTTATATGACATGACATATTTCATATGACTCAGATTGACTCAGATTGAAATTCACATGTTTCTACAGCTTTTCACTACGCTAAACACATCCTACACATGTTTTACTTGATTGCTCCTTCCCTCACACTAATCTATCATCGCATTTCGAACCGAGGCAGACGTGACTGCAAAGATATTACAACTGAAGACCTTAGTTTAAAGCTAAAAAAAAATCCACATATGACATAAAATATAACGTAACATATGACATAACATATGACACAACATATCACATGACATTCGAAATAACATATGACAGGACGTATAACATGAAATATGACAAGATGTATGACATGACATATGGCTTGACATATCACATAACATATGAAATGCCATAAAGGATTATCTGTTTTCTCCTTAGGAAAGTAAAGTTTAAAAATTTACTTAAAATGCTATTACATTTCATTCCGTCATAATGCTTGGACCTTGCATTATAGCGAGATATATTATCATTAAAATGTCTGTCACTGTTTCATCATTCAAATGTCTCCGTGTTTTTGCAGCACTTAATATTTTTTAGGTAATTTTGGATGATTTTAGTGCACAACTCGGTCACTACTTTGGCTACTACTTGACAGATGTTGGTTTTTAATTGCTCAAGAGCTTGAGGTTTATTTAAGTAAACACGATATTTTGCGTAGCCCCACAAAAAAAAAGTCCAGAGGCCTCAAATTGCGAGATCTTGAAAGCCACTTGACTCACCAAATCTCGAAAAAACAGTTTTCAGTTAACACATAAGGAGAAACATCAGAAGAAATAAGTCGTCCTGGAAATTTCTGCTGTAACAAAGCCTTAATTGATGTTGATGTGTGACCATCTTGTTGAAAGCACATATAGTCCATATTCATATCCTCAATTTTAGGCAAAAAAAAAAAAAAAAACTCGTTTAACATGCGGCCATAGCGCTCAGAATTGACTTTGTTGCTCCTTGATTAAAAAACTATGGACCAATGACAACACTAGACTATAAAGCACACCAGCCATTCTCTTTTTGCGGAAGCAATGACTACTCCACAATCACTTAAGGGGTTTTCAGAGCCCCATAAACGGCAATTTTGCTTATTCACGTATGCACCTAGCGTGAAATCGGCCTCATCGCTGAAGAAAATTTGCTTATTAAAAGCAGCATTTCCCCAAAATCAAGAATTCTACAATTTTACCGCATTGTTTCGTGGTAAAACGTTCCATATTGTAAAATGGTAAGCTCTTAACTACACAAAAACAAGTTCTGTAAAAAGATATAGTTGTGCAAGACATGACATATGACATGATATATGGCATGACACATAACATGATATATGACATGATATATGACATATGACATATGCCATGCCATATGACATGAAATATGACATGACATATGACATGACATATGACATGACATATGACATGACATATGACATGACATATGACATGACATATGACATGACATATGATATGACATATAACATGACATATGATATGACATATGACATGACATATGACATGCCATATGACATGATATATGACATGACATATGACCTGACATATGACATGACATATGACATGATATATGTATGACATGACATATGACATGACATATGACATGACATATGACATGACATATGACATGACATATGACATGACATATGACATGACATATGACATGACATATGACATGACATATGACATGACATATGACATGACATATGACATGAGATATGACATGACATATGACATGACATATGACATGACATTATATTTTTAAAAACTGCCTATCAAATAGTCGTTAAATTGTTAAAAAGTGTTAAGGTTACCTTTGCAACCCTAAAAATCTTGTTGGCACACCCTTTAGTTGAGGAATATTTTAATTTCAGCTCAAATAAAGTTTTGATAGTTTAAAATGCAGTTCCATAAAAAGTTTATCTCTTGTGTTAATAGTCGGAATCTTACTTCAAAGACTTTCGGTTTGCTAGGCTTTAATAACCCAACTGCCCAATTGCTTATCGCTCTTTATCACTTTACGCCAAAACGTAGATCTACAAAGCATTTCTCTTGTATGCGAGGTAAGTTTATTATTTGACAGTAGCGACAAATAAGTTCGCTACAACAAATTTCACCAAATAAACAAAACCAAAACAACAAATTTGCACTTGCAACAGTGCCATATGTAAATTAGTATTAATGCAGTGCTTAAAAGTGTGCAAAAGCACCCAGGGATGCAAATGAAGGATGCAAACAAGCGCAGGCATCTGTTCTACTTCGTTCATCATCAGTTGTGTTGCTGCATGCAATCTGCTGAGCGCTAAACTTGCAACTACTCTCAGCCAAGGTATTTGCACAAGTAATTACAATGGAATGGCAAAGTTTTGCTCACAACTGTTGAGTTTGCATAACTTAAACAGCATTTAAATGAAATATTTTGGCAACAAGAAACAAACAGTGGCGTAGTTGAAGACTACGTGGTAGAAAGCGTTACAGTAACACAATACAAGGTAAGCTAGGAAGCATAAACTTAATTAACATTTAAATGCAAAAGAAGTAGGTAGTGATAAATACACTGGCAGAGAGAGAGAGAGAAACGTTAGCAAAGTTTTGAGAAACTTATTTCACGTATGTATTTATGCAAAACTTTAAGCACATCAAGTGATGAACAAAAGGTGGTGCGTGTAGCGAATAGGGCGCGAAGAAAAAGTTATTTAGAAATAATGAGGAAATTTGAATGCACCAAGTAAACTCAGAATAAGACAAGGTGGATAGATTTGGCAGAAGCTGAGGAATAATACTGTTTTGAATACAAGTTTGAGCAAAAATTTTTAAATAAATTTCGAAAGAAATTAAAGCAAAATGGCGCACTAAACCACTGTGTGCGCAAAATAAAATAATTTCAAATATGCCTAAAATTATTGCGGTTGTTTGCTGAAATTATGAAAATGCCCAAATTCGATAATAATGCATATAATTTATAAATAATAATTCAAATGCTCAACCTTGGCTATTAAGGTCTACCGCATGACCCACAAAATGGTGGTAAAAATACAATTTGCAATTTTCAGCTTTTTAGCAATGAAAACACTAAAATATTTAAGCTAAAGCTACACTCACTAAGTACAGTACTGAGCAAAAAAAAAAGACTATTTTACAAACATTGCGCAAGAAGTGACGACAGATCTATGCATAGAGTCTTGCTTGTGAAACTTTAACTTTTCTTATTATTCTTAATAATATTAAGTTTTTAGTCAAAAGTTACAATTCTCTGGTCGAAAAGTAATCTCGAAAAAAATGTTGCCAACAATATTATCATTATCTAAAAAATTTGGTAAATTTGTTTTCTAACATTTTATCAAACATAAATCTCCACAGACTGGAAAAAATTTTTATAACTCACACACACATACATATAGACATGTCAAACACTGATTCATTACGCACACATTTAAGTGGATACAACAATTATTGCATAAATGGCAAAAGTTTTTTTTTTGTGGCCAACACCAACCACTGCAATAGCAGCAGCAGCACCAGCAGCAGCGGCAGCAACTGAAATTTATCAAACTTTTCTTATCACACTTCCTCTGGCTCTATGTAGCACAAGAATTCTCCGTATGTATGAATAATGAAACCAAACTTTAAATCTCATAAAAAAACTTGAGTAAAAGTTTTCTCGTTGTAATTCTGTTCGGTTTGCTTCTTCGTGCTTCCTCTGTGGTGAAAAAAACAAGCTTTAGCCACGCCCATCACAGCCACCACACAATCAATACAAAGGCAACATATGCCGTTACATAAATAATGACAGCTATAAATAAATAGCTTTTTTTTGGAGTAAAACTTGACGTTGCCATGTTGTCCACATATTTTGACGAAGAACTGATATTAAAATGAAAATAAACAATAATAAAATTTATTTATATTCTTGGTGATGCACATTTCTCGGAAATCTCAAAATTCTTACAGCAAAAAATAGAACAAAAAATTTACGATGAGCAACGTCAAAATACATCCAAATGTCTGCAATAATAATAAAAAAGAAAGACGAGATGGCTGTAACGTGGACACACCCGTAAGTTTTGACGTTGCCAGCGTATCCTTTGTTTCGAAACTTTCCTTAACCTGGCAAGATTAAAAAAAAATGCCCTTTTAAACTTTTTTGGAAACTTGCGCGGTGAAACGTAACGCTGTCACATAAAAAAAGAGGAGTTTGCTGTATCGTGCACAAACGCGTTGGCTTTGACGTATCCTTTGTTCCCAAACTTGTCCTCATCCATATTTTTGTTCTTATATTTGCCCTAATCATTGCCCTTATCCTTGTCCAAATTGTTGTTATAATTCAATTCCTGACCCGTTGCTTGTTTGAATCCCTTTCCTTATGTTTATCCCCCATATTTTCCAATCTTTGCCCTAAATCTTGTCCCTAGCGTGTCGAAATCTTTGTTCTATCATTTATTTCAATCATTGTCCTCATCCTTTTTTCGTTATTAACCTAAATATAACCTTAACTCAATATATAACCTAAATATGGTTTAAAGCAGGGACGGATCGTGATATGTGGGGTTCTGGACTAGTACTACTTAGAGGCCTACCTAATTACTCAAATAATTGCTATTTTGTCAAGAAACTGTTTTCTAATTATATTGATGTAAGTATAGATATAGGTATAGGTATAGGTATAGGTATAGGTATAGGTATAGGTATAGGTATAGGTATAGGTATAGGTATAGGTATAGGTATAGGTATAGGTATAGGTATAGGTATTTTTTTTGTATTTTATTGGCGAAGGGGGAACCTTCAAAAGGCGCCACCGTGCAGGTGGGAGTGTGCCATTCTTACGCACTAAACCTGAACCTCCGCATTGAAACGTCGTCCATAGTTACACCCCGTGGAACCGCCGTAAAGCATCAATTCACGGGGCATGGGAATAGCACTTAGCTGAAATCTGATCGACTAGTGTTCGTCTTCTGTCTGGTAAGTCGTTATGGGATAGCCTACATCTTCTTTATCACCTATTTTGTGAGCTCTCAACTCTTCGGAGTTCATCTATAACGACTCTTGCTAGGGCGTTGACCACTGACCAGTTCGCTTCGTTTACCAACATCAGGGTAATTAAGTTTTGCCGCGTAACCGTTTGCCCGATGCTAGCTGAGGCCTGTTGCCGGACATTGCGGAACCTTGGACACTCAAAGAGGACATGGTTCGCGTCTTCTACTATATATCCAGCGCAGTGACTGCAGTAGGGGTCTGCGGCGTGCTTGTAAAGGGTGTTTTTTTAGAGGTATAGAACTTCGAATTGAAATAAAACACAAGAAAATCGTTTTAATGTCCATCAATTTGGCTTTATTGGAAGGATACTTTTATGCCATTAATGTTTAAATATGATTTCGGGCATGTGGCCGCCGCGGCTGGCTCGAATAAAGCCAATTCTACAGGTCCAATTTTCAACCACTTTTTCGAGCATATGGGGCCGTATGTCGGCAATAACGCCACGAATGTTGGCCTCCAAGTCCCCTAACGTTTCTGGTTTGTTGGCGTAGACGAGCGACTTCACATATCCCCAAAGAAAATAATCCAATGGTGTCAAATCACACGATCTTGGTGGCCAATTGACAGGTCCATTCCGCGAAATTATGCGCTCATCGAATGTTTCCTTCAATAAATCGATTGTGACGTGCGCTGTGTGGCATGTAGCGTCGTCTTGTTGGAACCACAACTCATCCACATTCATGCCATCCAATTCGGGAACAAAATAGTCGGTTATCATGGCTCTATACCGGTCTCCATTAACGGTAACTGACTCTCCAGCATTATTTCGGAAGAAGTATGGCCCAATGACTCCACCAGCCCATAGAGCACACCAAACAGTCAGTTTTTGTGGATGTAATGGTGTCTCAAGGATCTCATGTGGTTTCTCTTCACTCCAAATGCGGAAATTTTGCTTGTTGACGTAGCCATTCAACCAAAAATGAGCCTCATCACTGAACAAAATTTTGCGATGAAAATCAGCATCGAGATCAATCTTATTTTCAGCCCATACACCAAAATCACGACTCATTGCATGGTCTCGCGGCTTTAATTCTTGCACAAGCTGGATCTTGTAAGTTCACAAGCCAAGATCTTTGCGCAAAATCTTCCATAAAGTTGATGGACAAAGCTCCAATTGCTGTGCACGGTGGCGAATCGATTCATTCGGGTCCTCTTCAACATTTTGCTCTACAGCGGCAATTGTTTCTTCGGTGCGCACTGTTCGACGTCTCTGCGGATGCGTATTATCACATAGAGTAAACGTAGTGCGAAAACGACCCATGGTGAACCGAATTAATTGCTCTGATGGATGATTATGTCGACCATAAAATGCACGGAGCTTGCGGTAAACTTCGCGATCTGAACCATTATTTTCGAAATAAATTTGCACGATTTGCAAGCGTTGTTCTTTTGTCAACCTGTTCATGATGAAATGGCAAACCAAACTGAACATAAATGACATTAGAGTTGCCAGATTTGACCACAAAATGCCAGTTTTATCTCTATTCGAAAAACAAACCCCTAAATAAAACACCCAGTATTTGTGCGGATATGCTCTGAAGCACCTGTGGCCGCTGAGAATCTGCGTGATGTAGAAGTTCACAGAGCCATGACTTCTGCCACACCAATTGGACAGGTTTGGGATAAGCTGGTGAGTGCAACGTCACTTCGCTGATCTATCCCAGCGGTCCTGCCACTTGAGCATGGTTCTTTCTCTAGCGAGTTGCTTGTGAGCTGTTGGATTAGCCGCGTTAGTGTTATTGGTGGTAAACACCGTTTCTTCTACGAGGAGGTCGATAGGAATGGAACTTGCCAGAACCATTGCTGCGTCCCCGGAAACCGTTCTAAAGGCACAGCAAACCCTGAGTGCGCCAAGTCTGAAAACCGACTCAACACCGCGTCGGTAGGACTTAGTCTTTATTGCTTCCACCCATACAGTTGAGCCGTACATCGTAATGGACCTGACTACATTAAGTAGTAATGTCCTTCGCGCTTGTTTGGGGCCCCTTGTGTTTGGCATTATTCTAGAAAGTGCCACTCCTGCTTCAGCTGCCTTCCTGTGAGCATACTGGAGGTGTTGCTTGAATGATAGTTGTGAGTCAATCATCACACCAAGGTACTTGATGTATGGCTTCGATTCTATCACCGTTCCACGTATGCCAATTCTGGCGGTCTCTACTTTTTTCGGCTACTTATGAGCACTGCCTCCGTCTTATGCTCAGCCAGACTTAGTCCCACTGACCTCAACCAGCTATTAATTGTGGCGATAGATGAACCACTGAGAGCCTCTACTTCCTCCAGGTGCTTTGCTGTCACCACAACCGCTAGGTCGTCTGCAAAGCCGACGATCTTGACGCCTGTGGGAACAGCGAGCCTGAGGACACCATCGTACATTATGTTCCACAACATGGGTCCCAGAACTTCTTCTGTGTTGTAGTGCAGAACTCTATCGCGAAATTAGTTGCCAATAATCCTTATGAGGTACCGTGGCACTCCAAAGTCCCTGAGTGCCGTCATAATTTGACTCCAGTTAGCCGAGTTAAATGCATTCCGTACGTCTAGCGTTACCACAAGACAGTATTGCTTTTCTCCCTTGCTCCATCTTTTCCCTTCAATAGCTTCATGCGCAATGCTAGTGACTAGCTTGATAGCATCGGTTGTGTAATGAAATTTCCGGAACCCAAACTGTTGAGTAGAGAGTCCTCCACTCGCTTGGAGGTATAGGTATAGGTATAGGTATAGGTATAGGTATAGGTATAGGTATAGGTATAGGTATAGGTATAGGTATAGGTATAGGTATAGGTATAGGTATAGGTATAGGTATAGTTATAGGTATAGGTATATGTATAGGTATAGGTATAGGTATAGGTATAGGTGTAGGTATAGGTTTAGGTATAGGTATAGGTATAGGTACAGGTATAGGTAAAGGTATAGGTATAGGTATAGGTATAGGTATAAGTATAGGTATAGGTATAGGTATAAGTATAGGTATAGGTATAGGTATAGGTATATGTATAGGTATAGGTAAAGGTATAGGTATAGGTATAGGTATAGGTAAAGGTATAGGTATAGGAATAGGTATAGGTATAGGTATAGGCAAAAAATTAATTAAATAAAAACAAATTTTTAATTTTCAAAAAACAAAACCTCATCATTCCCTATAGCATTTGCCCCACGTTTTTAAAATGAACTAATAAGTATAAAATAATTTTTCCTAGGATAGGCTAGGCTATTAGTTATCCTAAAAACGTGGGGCACGTGCTATAGAGAATAATTAGGTTTTGCTTTTTAAAGATTTTGAAGAATTTGTGTTTTGATCAGTACAATTGCAATGATACTGAGAATTCTGAGCAAACTGGAAAAAATTCATTGACACTTTTGAGGCTCGAACTCACAACGTCACGATTACAAAGTAAACGCGTTGCACACTGAGCTACAGAAATCGCATGGGAATAACTTCTGTATAACAATAAACGAAACAAACTAATTTTTACAATTTTTCCCCCAACTGGTGGTGTATCTTTGAATTTATTTCATTTATTTTAATATGGAAAATATTTTGATGTGAGCTTATGTTTGTAGCTCAGTGCGTACAGAGTCTTCTTTATAATCGTGACGTGAATTTGTGAGTTCGATCGTAAGAAGTTTCAACGAGTTTTTTTCAGTTCTTTTGTTTAATTTTGAATTTTGAATAATTCCTTTTACTTTCCTACTAAAAGCAGGATATATTTTATTATCCTGATTACTTTGAATTTAAGGAAAATAAGAAAAAGATCCGGTCTTTATAAATTTTATTACTTATTAGTTAACCAAACACATACTAAAGACAGTTCTAACAATAACACAGTCAGTTTGTTACTGCGATGACGTAAGCAGAAGTGCGAAAAAAAACAAAATTTCGTCAGGCGAAAAGCGGCGGAAAATAGACGCACACGCGAGAGAAAATATACCGACCGATATCAAGCGACAGGCAATTCCCCGTTTCGTTCGATATTCGCTAAAGAATTGCATGAGTGCGTTTGAAACCGGTTTCAGAATAATTCCAACTCTTCTGCAATGTATTGCTCTCCGCAAAGAAATCAAATGAGACCCTGTGGCAAAGACGAACAAATCAAATGCTTGGATTACAAAACAGTACAAACACAGTTTTGCGCACACGGGTTGATTGATTTCAGTGTTGACAACATTATGATTTAATTGTTTTAATCTTAGATTTTTTGTTTTACTTTACAATAGAAGATATTATTGTTTTCAATTGAGGTCCTTTGTATCCACGGCGCCCTGGGCTGTAGCTCAAAAAGCCCTTAAGTAGATCCGCCCCTTGTTTTAAGTGTGCCTAAGTCTATGTTATAATCCATGCTCTAGTTTCTTCCTAATCCTCGTCTGAATCCTTGTCCTTATCTTGCTTAATTCCATGCTTTAATCTATGTTCAAATTTGCGTTCTCCTCCTTATGTTATTCTTGGTCCTAATCTCTGTTCATATCCTTACTCTCATACTTTTTCTAATCTTTGTCCTTATCCATATCCAAATTCTTGTCCTAATACATGTCGTAAATTTAATATTATTTTATAGTTTTTTTACTTCCTCGTGTGCCACATTTATATTTAACTTAGCATCATGCATTATATCAGTGTTAAACAGCTTTGCCCCGAAATACATTCACAAAAGCAAAAGCACGAATATATCTCACATACAGCATGACGAAAGCTTCAGTACGAAATTCTCCGTCGAGCAGTCAATATATATACTGCTCGTCTGCTTATGCGCTCAGTTTTATCAGATCTTCTTCTTACACTGAATAAAATTTTATTTTATTTAATTTATGTAAAATTTAATTTTCACTAGTGTACACATAATTTTTTAATCAAGTAATTTAATTTCTCAATACTTTACTTTATTTTAACACATCGTCGTTCGCAAATTATTGTGTTCTATATGACAAAAATGTTTTTTTGGTAAATCAAGTTTAAAGTTTAGTAAAAAACTGAACCGAAAAATCTGCCGCGATTTTCTTACCAATGAAAGTTCAAGAGATTGTGGTTTTTTCTGTCAAAAAAAATTTTCATCTTTTGAAGCGTTTTTTAGTGACAGATGCGTTTAAAAAAAAATAATTTGTTCTATATGCACTTATTTACGAAACTATTCTTGTTTTATAGCATATAGAACAAAATGTAATATGTATTGGAGAAATGAAAAGTAATGTGATTTCACTCAATAAAAACTTTATTTCATATATTATAATATTAACTTAATTTTAAACTTAATCTTATATATATGTGCTTATGAGTCCACTTAAATCAATACTGTTAATTTCTTAAAAGGTAAGTTTCGACTACAAAATCAAGTAAAAAATTAACCAAATTCATTTGACTTCGATTCCACGAAGTTCATGCTTGATTTACGGAGATTTTTTTATTGAAGCAAGTTTGTTAAAAAGACGAAGACAAAAAATTGTACCTATATTTTAACTTGTATTAAACAAATTATTAAGGGTATTCACGGGTTGATGCGAAACACAGTTGCGACGATGCGAAAATGCAAGATTGCGAATTTTTTCTTCATTCCAACAACAAACACATTAGAAGTAATTTTGCAACTCTTCCTGAATTACGCACTGCTCAAACCTATTGCGAGAGCGCACAACCAGTGATGCGAAACAGCTGATTCATCTTATGGGTGTTTTCAAGCATAGTTGCCATCTGGGTAAAACTTTAAAAAGGCTAAGTTTTTACGTTGATTCAAATAAGTAAAGTTACAATATTGATGTTCACGCGTTAGTGCGAAAAATATGTTGCATTTGCGCATTCTTGCAATTCGCATCAACCCGTGAATACCCCTATTGTAGTATGCCACTGCATCAAGTGATAAAAAGTTGTATAAACTTATCACATCATTTACTTTCTCCAATGATATCTTCTTATCTATTGCTTATCCATTCTTATCCTTAGTATTAAGCTTTTTTTAAACGTTGTTGTAAAATTTAACTTCTAACCTTATGTTATTTATGATGGGTATTTTCTTTTCTTTTTTGTTTCATTTTATTTACCAACTGCAATCTAAAGTGGAATTTTTTCTTTTTTGTTTCATTTCGTTTGCCAAGTGCAATGTGAAGCTAAGAAAAAAACCAAAAAAAAAAACAAAAAAAAAAGCAAAATACAAAGACCTCCAAATAATAACTTTAATAACTTTATTTAGACTTGCATATAGAACAAAATAAAAAAATATTTTTTTTACTTAGTATTTTTGCTTCATTTTTGTTCTATATGCACGATTTTTTGCATATAGAACACAATAGGTTACGAAGCCTGTCACAACAGTGTTGTATAGCACAAAATCGATGTCTCATATTTCAAAAACTATAAAAGATAAAAGCAAACTGATGACACAGATCGATAGATCTCGAAAAATTTGCCTATATACCAGTCTTATCTCAATTATTTCAATTTTGTGATATAGAACACAATAATTTACGAACGACGACATATTGTCTTGGTAATAATTTTCTTTAATTTATTCATCCATCATTTTTAATTGAAATAAGTTATTAAAAGAAATCAGAAGACTGCTTTTATCTCATTAAATTTATACTTGTCTTTACTTAGTCGTTTCCATTCTCTTCATTTAATTTTTCTTAGCCTAATTTTATATTATAAGATTTTAATATCTTTAATCTAATATTATAAGATTTTCTAGGTTTGGCTTTACCTTAATTCCGCTTTTACCTTATCAACCTTTGTGAATTCCATAAATAAACTTGAAATATAAACTGTGTGCGATAGCAAGTGAACTTGCTTAGTCTTTTTGCAAAATAACACGCAATTTTCTTTCAGTGAAAGCTTAAAAGCTCACTAGTGTTAAAGCAAAATGAGAATGTATTTGTGGAGCAAAGCTGTTTAACACTGCATTATATACATGCAACGATGGTGCATTTAGGTCAATTGTAGCGATTCTCTGAAAGGTCTCAGGACGCCATATTTTTTTTTTATTTTTATCGTAAGGCTTAATACAAATTCTTCAATTTGATTTCAATAAAATTTACAGGAGGGCATATACTCGATGAGTTATAAACGCTGTTGCATGATAGCTGCTCTTGGAACGGCTGTCTTTGCGGGCTTAATTCTTGTTTTATTTTTATCACGTGGCCAAAAATCTCAGTTTTACTGTCGTTAAATAAAATTTACAGTTACGCCAGAGTTAAAATTCCATGCAACGTTTTTTCATAGTTGCATATTTTTACTGCATTATGTGGTTGCCACCTTGAAATCATGACGAAAAGACTTTTTTTTGTATTTGAGTTGTAAGGCGTAATAGCACATCTATGCTGTCAAAAAAAAATTTACCGTAGCACGCCTCTTGAGTGAGTAAAAATTCCATGCAACGATATTACATTTCTGTTACATATGCTGATATGTTCACGACGTGGTGACGTCAGAATTTTTTTTTTATTTTTGTCGTAAGGCCAAGTTTAAATCCTTCATTTTCCTTTTCAAATATTTATCGTAGCTTGTATACTCATCGAGTAAAAATTCAATGCAACGCCGTTGAGTGAATGTTGGTTTGTCGATATTTGAGAGGCTCTCTCTCTGTCCCCATGACGTCCGAAATTTTTGTCTAATTTTGTTGTGAGGACTTAAAATAGGCCTTTATTGGTGTATTATATTTTTAATTCTAGCACTAATACTTAGCAAGTAATAATTTCATGTAACAAATTTTCAGTTGCGTTGCTTAAGCAGCTCTCACCGCGTCCCGATGACGTTTGTTTTTTTTTTTTTTTTGTTTTATAATGAAGTAAAAAAGTTAACATTTACATTCGTACTATTTTTTTAGTCATAGCTTTTATACTCAGCGAGTAATAATTCACTGCAAAGACGATGAATTTTGAGAAAATGCCTTTTTCACCTTTTTGGAAACTTGTGCGGTAAAACGTTACTTCGTCACGTCGAAAATGGTACAAAAAATGTTTTTGTTGTTAAAATTATATAAACTCAAAATTCCATTTTTGACTACCTTTAACATGACGTTGCGTTTAATAGTAAATAAAAGTGGTTTCCGTTTTAAGAAAAATGTTATTAACTGCTTTTGTCATCAAAAAAACAAGACCCTACCCCAGTGATTTTTTAAAGGAATTAATTTTTTTTTCAAAAGTTTTTTTTTATTCTTTTTATATAAGACCTTAGCGAGAATAATTGATGTGAAAAAATTATAGCAATATATCTATCCGATCAAAAGTTATCCCTATAAATCTAGTTTTGCTCGGCCCCTTGGCATCTCTTTATTTTCAGCCGATACAAAAAAAAAACATTCACCTTTAATATGAGTTCAAAGTAATTTAATAAGCAATTTAGTGCGGCTTAATTTTCATTATTTGGATTTTTTAAAATACTAAGACGAGGACTAAATATCAAAATTTTACAGTTTTTCACCCGAGTAAAACCGGGTATATCAGTTAGTATTAATATAAAAATCATGAACAAAAAATTTCAAAAGTGAGCAAATATTCAAGAATTTTTGCATATTTGTAATTTTGTAAAAAATGATTTCTGAGATCAGTAGATATTTAACATTTCCACACTGAAAAAAAACGTAAGCTTAAAATTGAACACAATGTGGTAAAAAAAATGTGTTCATAATTAGCCTTTTTTCATATGTTTTTCAAAAGTTTTAAACACATTTGCTCTTACTTTGACGAAATTTGTTGCAAAACATTTTTTAAAACAAAATTCGACAAATTAATAACAATTGTCGTCAATTTTAAAACTTTTTTTCAGTGTAGAGACTACGCCAACTTCTTACACTTTTCCAAAGAACATGGGTGTTGTTTCGAAGAAAATACTTTCAAATAATTTGGGTGTACATAATAGTTTTGTAATGGGTCTAATAGACCCGGTCTATAGTTTGGAATATCATTTTTTTGTGCAAAGGTATAATGTACGAATTCTACAACAACGTAGAAAAAAGTGATTAAGATATATTAAGGTAAGGAAAAAAAAAAATGTTGGCTGGAAAAACTAAAACAAGAAGAATAATTGTCCTTTAAATTTCGTAACAATTTTATTACATTGGCGAGGGTAATATTTTTGCGATTTTTGTCATGAATTCATGAATTGTTCAGAATTAACCTCTACGGTCGTACCATTATTTTTGTCTTAACACCTATACTCAGGTGAGCAATACTTAAATGCAACACCGAAATTATGTCCAGTCTAGTTACTAACAATTTCCATTTCGTTTATTCGTCAGAGCAAATAAAATCTGTTTAATTGATAAAAGGATCTGTTTTTTTACTAAACTTTATCATAAGTGGGTGTATCACTCACATTAATTAATAGCTGTTAGCCTACATTCTTAGTTTCAACCTTCTTGTGCAGTGAGAGTCATGCTTTTAGCGGTTTAATTAACTTCAGTTTAATTTTCTAAACCTAGCTGACTCTAACCAAGCCACAGGTAATTTCTCTTAAGAACAAAAATATCTTTTATCCAAGTAAAATAAAATAATGAGTTAACCACAAAAATCACCTAGTGAAGCCTTCAGTGTTTAACTGTGCAGCCATTAGCTAGATATAGATAAATTCCTTCCCAACTACACGCAAAAAATACCACATAACCAGCAAAATGTTTGAAAAAAAAAAAGGAAAAGAAGATTTTTCTAAAACCATCGCCGCGCGAGGGGTTGATAAAACATTTTCACAGGTGATAAAAATAAATGAAGTGTTTAAAACAGGACAAAAAGTTATCAACGTACATGCAGCAACTAACGCTGCTGGCTGTTCAAGGCTACCTGCTACACAGCCAAAGGATAGCAAGGCAGAGAAAAAAAAAGGATAAATATATTTATAAAAATAAAAAAAAAATTGAAAATTCAACTCATGCTTACAATGTTTAAAAACCAAAAAACTTTCGCCTTTAAGCGCATGTAGCAAGTTAAACATAAAAAGCTTCCAACATATTCTAAAATAAGGCCAACAACTTTGTACTCGTAGAAGGTTAACATTTTTTAGGCATAAAGTTTCATTTTGTCAGCGCAAATTTTAAATAATTTTTTAACGAATTTTTTTTTTTAATTTTTTTATTTGTTGTTTTTTTAATATATTGCTAAAAATTGAGAATTGCGACATCAAAACACTCAACCTTTTGCTGGCTGTAGGGAATATTTTTTGATGGTCAAGTATTTCATTTCGTCTTGAATAAATGTCAAATAAATTTCATTAATTTAGTCAACAAAATTTTCCTATATTTGCAGGTTTATTTTAAGCTTACACTAATAAAGAGCTTCTACTCGATGCAAACAAGCAACACACGCCATGCTCTCAAATGGGTAGTTGCATGAAAGGTATTTTTTTTTGAGATTTTAGAGTGCGGTAGACCAAAATGTTGAGGTACATGTAAGATGTTGGTCTTATCTTACGAAAAACAATTTAATAAATTTATGTATTTATTTTGAAATGCAGTTCAAAATACTTATCAGAAAAAAAACCCACTTTAGTAATTAGCGTTTGACAGAGAAAATGTCCTCTGCCATTTTATTGTGACGATAGGAGTAAGCCTTTTATGGAAAGTGAATTTAAGTCTTTTCCAAAAATGCCTTGTTATCTAATTCAGAAATTTTGTTATAAAATTTTATCTTTTTTTTTAAATAAAAAAAAAAATTGTTAGGCCCATTTTCCTAACTTTGGAAACTAGGCTTTAGCATTTTAGTTCACCACAAAGATTGCTCTTTTTAGTTTAATCGTTTATAATGAACTAGTTCGTTCATTTAGTTGTTTTAGTTCGTTCGCTCTTTTTGTTCGTTGCATGTTATACTTCGTACGTTCTTTTAGTTCGCTAGGTCTTTTAGTTCGTTTGGACAAACAAAAGACTCAAACCATAGCTTGATTGATTTAGTTATGCACTGAACACATTGACGACGACGACATAACGACATCTGTCAAATTGTTTGTACATGCTTTTCTTATCGAGGTGAATGTGGTGAATATGTCGCGGCGACAAGCAATTGTCATATACACACCAGAGAACTGCAACGAATACTTAAAAATAAGTAGTACTCGAGTACTATTCGTTCGCAGCTCAGTGATTCGAATCAAAAATTTTCAATGAATCACGTTATTGAGTAATGAGCCGCTCACTCAAAACTAAGTATGAATAAGTATAAGTAGTTTCCAAATCATAACTCGGATGTGATTGATTCAAAACAAAGTGAATCAAATTTTTAAATCATGAACCGCTCACTCAAAAATGAGTATGAATAAGTATAAGTAGTTTAAAAAGTAGTATTCATATTTGATTCATTCAAAATAGCTCAAAGCTCATTTACTATTCGATTTTTTTTATATTTCGATTTCGAGTATTCATAATATGTTCAAGTACTTAGAGTATTGGAATCATCGTTGAATCTAATTGATTTCGAATCTGATATCAGAATTTTAAAATTTATGCTGGTTGATAGGGTTGCCAACTAATTTTTTCTAATTTTTACGAATTTGGTGCTGGGGTGAACACTAGGAAAAATAGGTCGCTGAATCCGAATCCGTTGTCAGAATTTCGAAATTGTGAAATTTTTAAAAAAAAAAGGGTTGCCACCTAAAAATTTGTCTTTTTACGAGTTTTAAACATTGTCTTACAGTTTTGGGGGGTTGCTGATTTCGAATCTGATGTCAGAATTTTAAAATTCAAGTCGGTTCATAGAGTTGCCACCTCGTTTTTTTTTATTTTTACGAATTTGATGCTGGGGCGAACACTAGGTACAAATGGGTCGCTGAATCCGAATCCATTGTTAGAATTTCAAAATTGTGAAATTTTTAAAAAAAAAGGGTTGCCACCTAACCCTTTTTTTTAAAAAATTTCACAATTTTGAAATTCTAACAATGGATTCGGATTCAGCGACCCATTTGTACCTAGTGTTCGCCCCAGCATCAAATTCGTAAAAATAAAAAAAAACGAGGTGGCAACTCTATGAACCGACTTGAATTTTAAAATTCTGACATCAGATTCGAAATCAGCAACCCCCCAAAACTGTAAGACAATGTTTAAAACTCGTAAAAAGACAAATTTTTAGGTGGCAACCCTTTTTTTTTTAAAAATTTCACAATTTCGAAATTCTGACAACGGATTCGGATTCAGCGACCTATTTTTCCTAGTGTTCACCCCAGCACCAAATTCGTAAAAATTAGAAAAAATTAGTTGGCAACCCTATCAACCAGCATAAATTTTAAAATTCTGATATCAGATTCGAAATCAATTAGATTCAACGATGATTCCAATACTCTAAGTACTTGAACATATTATGAATACTCGAAATCGAAATATAAAAAAAATCGAATAGTAAATGAGCTTTGAGCTATTTTGAATGAATCAAATATGAATACTACTTTTTAAACTACTTATACTTATTCATACTCATTTTTGAGTGAGCGGTTCATGATTTAAAAATTTGATTCACTTTGTTTTGAATCAATCACATCCGAGTTATGATTTGGAAACTACTTATACTTATTCATACTTAGTTTTGAGTGAGCGGCTCATGATTCAAAAATTTGATTCACTTTGTTTTGAATCAATAACATCCGAGCTCTGATTTGGAAACTACTTATACTTATTCATACTTAGTTTTGAGTGAGCGGCTCATTGATGCAAAAATGCGATTCGTTGCAGATCTCTGATACACACGTATACAACGCTGACGTCTGTATAGACTAATTTGACGAGCGACAAAAGTGCAAATGTAAGGGTTTGTGTATGCATGAATGAAACAATCGTATGATATATCCAGATTGTTGACTCTTTCTTCACGTCGCGTCGTAAAGTCGTGAGTCATAAATGCGTTCAGTGCATTATTTTTGCTCTCGTTCGTTTTGTTCCTACTCGCTGCAAAATCAATTGAACTAAAATGAACAAAAATAATGAGAAACACTGAACTTGTTCACATAGTTCATGAGTGGGAACCGCTCAATTGAACTAGTTGATCATGAACTACCCAAGCCTATTGGACACCTATAACTTCTTAACTAAAGTTTTTTTGAATTGTTTTATAAAATTATAAAAATCAAATGCCTTCTATGATTTCGAATTTTTGGGTGATTGTTCATTCTGCTTTTGAGAAACTATTCATATTGAGCAAATACCCAAAAATTTGGGCAATTATTAATTTTTGAATTTGAGACAATCGTTCATTTCCTTTCAGCTCTCTATATCTGAAGCAATTTTTCTGGAAGTTCTGGAATAATCCGTACCCAATACCTCTGCACAAAAAAGGGCCAACAAATTAAATCTCAAACTATAGACCCATCGCAAAATTATCATAATATAAAAAAAAAATAAAATAAATAACTGGTCATTTCAGCCCTTGAAAGGACTTTGACCTAGCTTCTTATGATCAATTGTGTTGTGCGTGTTATTAAGTTTGTACACAATTGACCGAGAACCGGACCTACGTGTATAACGCCGACTCCGAACGGCTATGAACGGAATGTTCTTGTTTTCAAGAAGCTTTACATGGCATTTTGAATACTCTCTGAGGTTTGCGATTGTCTGCAGAGAGGTGGCAGCCGTACAGAAAAATTATTTTAATTCAAATAATTTTCTGTCGCTGCTAGGGTTCGAACCTGGGCCTCCAAGTTCGTTGACATAGCGGCCACGCACTTTAACCAACTACGCCACGTATCAATGTGTTCAGTGCATTATTTTTCCTCTCGTTCGTTTTATTCCTACTCGCTGCAAAATCAATTGAATTAAAAGAACGAGAAACACGAACTAGTTCACATAGTTCATGAGTGGGAATCGTTCAATTGAACTAGTTCGTTCATGAACGACCCAAGAATGTTGGACGGACACCTATAACTTCTAAACTAAAGTTTTCTTGAATTGATTAATAAACTTATAAAAATAAAATGCCTTCTAAAATTTCGAATTTTTGGGTGATTGTTCATTCCGTTTTTGGAAAATTATTCATATACATTAGACCACCCATGAAATATATGAAATTTGCAAAAATGTTTTTTCCATCGCTCCCCGCGCATTTTCATTAAGAATGAGGGTAAAAAATAAGATCTGCAAAAAAAAATTTGTACCGCTAGTGGTAATTAGCCAGTCGGTTTTGAATTAAAGCCTCAAAATTGAGCTTAAAAACGGTTCAAACATACATTGTTCTTTAACTTTTATAAAAAATATTAAAAGTGGTTAGTCTTTATAACGTAGAACAAAGAATAAATATGCAAATATTTTAGGCATAATTTTTTTTATGTGAGTGCCATATTTCGCGGTGTTTTAATTGCTTAAAGTTGAATTTTTCAAAAAATTTTTGGTGCAATTTTTGCTTAAATAATTTTCATAAATTTTAAAAGGATGATAAAATTGATTGGTTTAAAGCATCGTTAAGAAAATAAAAGAGAGCTTAAATACCTTTTTTTTTATTTTAAATATATATTTAAGTAACCATAAAAAAAAAATTTGAAAGTAAAAAAAATTATAGTGTTTTTTTTTATTTCAATGATTCCTCCTCATTGATTCCTCCTCTTTCATTCCTCCTGTCATCTAAGTAATTTATATATTGGTTGAGTTTTTGGTTGTATAGTAAATATTAAAAAATATGAAAAGCAACGTTACATCTAGAAGTGTTTATTTAATTGCTAAGTATATGAAAATGTTGTTTTTTTTGTGAGTTGAGTCGATATTAAATTGCAGATAAAAACAATTTCAGTCTCAGAATGCTTCCCAGTAAAAAATATGTTTTGGGAAGAATATTCTTTTTAGTTCAAGACGAAAACAAAAGTTTAAAAGAAAGTGCTGCTGTTGTTAGAAATGAACTAATAAGAATTTATAATTCTTTCGAAATTCCAACCAAAAGAAAGAACGGTATAGAAAAAATAATCCTACGAAATTATTATTATTATAACAAATATTCGGAAAAGCAAAAGCAATGATCGTGTTGGTGTGGTAATTGATAAAAAAAATGATAAAATCATTAGATGTATTATTTGTTATTTCACATGTTGATGCTATGGTAACTTTAAAAAAAAACAAAAACAGAAAGCGATCGATTTGTTAAATGAGCATCGCCGATCGATGGCGGCTGTACGTGTAAAGTTGAAGAAAGCGCTGGTACTACACTAAGGGAAATAACGCATATTAACATTATCCACGCCTGAGTATATATTTCACTTAAATATTTACGTGGATAAATCAAATATTTTCCTTACAACTCGTTTTTTTCCCGTATTAAAATTTTAATTATGCCACACTGACACACATATTCCATACAGCAGCCAAGCAGCCGCCAAGCAGCAGCAGCATCGCACTCTGTTCCTGTGCGATGCTGCTGCAGTTTCTTCGCACCAGCAGTTGCAGGTCTTACAGTTCTCATTTAGTTAATGTTTCAAGTGTAATATATCATGGATATTTGGCAAATATGATTTGTGAGTGCGGTGGTGAGTGCGATGCATGATGAATTCATGTAAGGTGAAGTGACAACTCGGTATTTTCTCAAGAATGTCACTCAACTCTACATGATTTCATCATGCATCGCACTCACCACCGGACTCACAAATCATATTTTCACAAAAAGAAAATAAAATATACCATGAAATGGCGTTTGATATGGACGCAGCTCGTGGGAAATATTCAAATAAATTTATTTTCAATTTCAATATTTTTATATGAATTTTCCTTAAATGCGATAGTTTTATTTACAAATAGTAAATATTTGAAAGATATTTAAATATATTCGTCCATAATTTGAATATATTTTTTATTAATTCTGTTTAAATATTTTAATATTTTATTTAATTAAAAAAGTATTTAAATACATTTTAAATATTTACGTAGTCGATTTAAGCAAATGCGTTATTGGTGCAAAAATGACTCGCTTTTTGGATAAATTAAAAAAGTTTTTGGATAAATTTAATATTTTTTCCCTTAGTGTACTGAGACAGAATCAGACTCAGATGGATCCGTTTACGCACCTCCAAAAAAAATTAAAAGAGAACAAGTAGAAGAACCAGTCTCAAATTTTATAAATTAAGGTATGACCCAAGCTTTTGATAGATTTCAAATAAGTAACACCGGAGCTGCAATATTTATTGGTCAAGCTGCATAGATTTTAGGCCACGATGTAAGATCATTGAATATATCTCCAGAGCACATTAGAATGCAACGTTTGAAACGTAGGCAAAATATTTTCCAAAATATAAAAAAACAAAAACAAAAACAAAAGTCATACCTTAATTTACCAATTTTGAGACTGGTTCTTCTACTTGTTCTCTTTTAATTTTTTTTTTTAGCACTTCTAGATGTAACGATGCTTTCCATATTTTTTAATATTTATTATACAACCAAAAACACAACCAATATATAAATTATTTAGATGACAGGAGGAATGAGAGAGAAAACTTAGTAAAATGGGAATACTTCATTCTTATGGGAATAATGGGAAATAGTAAATGGGAATACCATTAGTATTACTGAAGAAAATTGCATCATACTTTGATTTTCGTAATAACTACAAATAAATTGAATTAAACCAAAATAACCATGACCCTTAAATAGAGAATATAAAAGTAATGTATTAGCAATAACATGACTTAGAATTCAACTTTCACTTTGTAATGAAATTTGAAGACATCATTGAAATAAAAAAAAACACTATAATTTTTTTTACTTTCAAATTTTTTTTTTATGGTTACTTAAACATATATTAAAAATAAAAAAAAGGTATTTAAGCTCTCTTTTATTTTCTTTACGATGCTTTAAACCAATCAATTTTATCATCCTTTTAAAATTTATGAAAATTATTTAAGCAAAAATTGCACCAAAAATTTTTTGAAAACTTCAACTTTAAGCAATTAAAACACCGCGAAATATGGCACTCACATAAAAAAAATTATGCCTAAAATATTTGCATATTTATTCTTTGTTCTACGTTATAAAGACTAACCACTTTTAATATTTTATATAAAAGTTGAAGAACAATGCATGTTTGAACCGTTTTTAAGCTCAATTTTGAGGCTTTAATTCAAAACCGACTGGCTAATTACCACTAGCGGTACAAATTTTTTTTTACAGATCTTATTTTTTACCCTCATTCTTTATGAAAATGCGCGGGGAGCGAAGAAAAAAACATTTTTGCTCATTTGGGTACTCTAATATACATATATAACAAATGCCCAAAAATTTGGGCAATAGTTTATTTTTACTTTTAAGGCAATCGTTTATATCCTTTCAGCTCTCTATCTCTCAATAAATTTTTTAAAAGTTCTGGAAGAATTCGTACATTAACCTTTGCAAAAAAAAGGGCCAACCAATTTTATCTCAAACTATAGACCCATCGCAAAACTACATACATATGTACCTAAAATATTTGAAAATATACTCTATGGCATTATGTTTTTTCACTGTAAGTCTATCTTCTCCCCTTACCAACATGGCTTTCTTAAGGAAATATCGACTACTACCAATATGACAGAATTCGTTTCCTTATGTTCTTTGGAAAGCGGTTATAAAGTTGACGTAGTCTCTACTGACTTCAGTAAGCTTTCGACAAAATCTTCCACAATGTCATATTTCTTAAGCTAAAAGCTTTCGGCTTTCAACCCCCGTTTATTGCTTGGGTTAAATCTTACCTTGAAGAACGTCAATATAATGTCTTCTTTAGATTTCCTAGTATTTTAACAGCAACTTCTGGTATCCCTCAAGGCATTCACTTTGGTCCTCTGTTATTCTTCTTGACTAAAAAATAAGGAATTCTAAGTAAAAAGAAAACTATAAAAAAATGAATTTACAGAAAGTATTATATATTGGATTTAAAACTATAAGGTTTTAGTTATACATTTTCAGATTATTTTTTAGTATGCCGAGTATATACAAATACTCTTTACAAAACTATTCCCTCAACAAAACTATAACTATTTCCTTAACAAAACTATACACGAACTTCAACGTCCCGATGAATATTAAGTGCAGCCCATCCGTTCAGCCGATATTCGCTCATAGTAGAACGCGAGTAATTTTTTAACCGGCGTTCGATGATGTCGTTACTGGTAACGCAGCCATTACCAACAAGATTTGGGTGAACATTTGGAAAAGCTGTTGTATTGCAGATGTCAAGAGCTTCGATAGGGCTGTTGATATTTTTATCAAAAATCCGTCTTGGCCAAAGTTTCACTTCATTGATGCATACTTCGAAAGAATCGTCATGCAAAATCGTGGAGTATATCTCAAATAATTGGTGCAGGCTTCTTCATCTAGGGTTGAAATTTTTGATGGAAAAAGACATCTAAAACTCGATAATATTCCACACTGCCCGACACTGCTTTAAAACTACTTATCCTATAAAATAACGTTACATCAGTTGAGTTACTTTTCAATACAGTTGTCAAGTTAAGTTAAAACTTTGATAAGGAAGCCTCAATGATGAAGAATTTTAATAAATCATAATAAATATAACTTTGCTTCATGGAAATTTTTCATAATCAGACAGTTCTGTGGATTTCAAAAGTATAGTTCGAACCCTCCTGGGAGGGTTTGAACCCCCAAAACGCCCCCGTGTGCACGAGCCTGTTACATATAGAAATAGAAATTCAGTCTTGTCGGAGTGCTTTGACAATTTTTTCTGGTTCATTTTTGTTTTTTTTGCAACGATGAGCAAAAGCAATAATGAGGACAATTTTGTGTTTGTTGAAAAAAAAAAATCATTGGCCCACCAATCTAAGGAGTTCACCAACCAATACGTTACAAAATCCCTCTACCTAACCTTTGTGAGGCTTATACTTGAATCTGTTAGCCAAGCTTGGTCATCTCTCTATGTCTCTCATTCGCTGCGTATCTAATCTGTACAACGTAGATTCATTAGATTCGCGTTACGTTGCCTACCCGGTTCCGACAGCTTCAATTTACCTCATTATGCTGATCGTTTCATGTTGACTAACATGCAAACTCTTGAAAAATGCAGGGTAACTGCCGATGTTCTCTTTATTCATCAACTACTGGGTGGAACTATTAACTGTCCTACATTACTTTAATTGATATCCCTTAATACTAACCCACGCAACCTCAGGTCTGTACCATCTCAGGTTTCATTGCGGTTATGGATGCTGGAACCTATAACTAGGATGCTTCGTCTGACCAATAATATGATCAATGAATTCAACTTTCATCTCAGCAGATCTGAACTCCGAAATAACCATCTTAGCTTCAATCTCACTTCCTTTCTCTCTATATTCTCTAGATATAATTAAGACTTGGCATATATCTATCTCCTTTAGAAATAAATTAACGATATCTTTTTGTCATATGTCTTGTGGGCAGACTATAGCCCACGTAGTATATATGTATTATTCCTACCCTAAAAACAAAAAAAAAAAAATAAATCCTAGAACTAAGAAATAAATGTCTAATTAGACTGTGCTACAATTTAAAGGGCATTTGAAAAAACTGCAAAAATTTCTGTGGTTCTGATAGACATTGGTTTATAGAACATATCGTCCAAGAAATTTTTCTGGGTTAGCTCAAATAAACGATTTTTTCAGTGTCACATTTTATTCTATGGGGCCGTAGTTAATTTTCTTTAACTCCTAAACTAAGTAAAATTTTGATATAAGACCTTCAGTAAAATCTTGCAAATTTAATAGCCTTTAAAATTGAGAAACATTATTTCCCCCTAATATTTACACAGAAGATTCAAAAACCCCCTTAAATTAAAAAAAGTGTTATATTTTGTAAATTCTGGGCGATATTACTTTCATTAATTCTCCAAACAAAATTTTCATCATATTATCTATATCTTTGCAGAACATCATAAAACAAAAAACTAGCCCTTCTATCAAAAATCGCCATTGAAACCTTCCTCTAAAAGTGACACCTCTCCAAATCTAGAGCTTTCAGTTTAAATTAGCTAAAATTTTCTCGAAAAATTGCACAGTGCTGGTAGGGTACATGCTTACATCTTTTGAAACATTAGGAGTATCAATGTCTCTTAAAATACATTTTCTCTATCACCATCTGGAGAATTTTTAAAAAATCAATTGCTATCAGAGTCTGATTAGCACCGGGAAAAGTTTCACAAAATTTCATGCCTATGGAGATGCCCAACATTATCCATGGTTAGGAAAAATGTTAAATGTCTTGGTTGCAGACATTTGCTGTTGGTCCCAAAAAGTATTCAGAGCTGATGATGAGGATATCCCTCAAATAAACGATGCTATCGGAAACCTAATAATACAATTCTTTTAGGTTTTTAAGGAACTTATACTTAAATTTTAATACTTAATACTTTAATATTTACATTTTTACTACTTTGAATTTGAACTTAAAATACATTAGTATTATGTATTTGCATTATGAGCATTATGTATTTTGTATGTAGGTGTGTTTGAATTAGTATTAGATACACAATAAATAAACTATTTCTTCCAAAATAAAATTTTTTGTCGATTTCAGTACTTGTTTTTTAATATTTAAGGTTTATAGAAAAGTTGGTTTTTTTGTATCATGACCCTACGGAGAAGGCAGAGTCAATTGCTCTTAAGTGACTGATTCAGTGACAGCACAAATGTAACCTATCACTGGACAGGTCTGATATAACTAGTCACGGAACAGATTCTTTGTGCCTGATACGGAACAGATTTTATATTACTCAGCACGGGACCAATTTAATATGATGCAAGTGTAGACAGATCGATTTAAATTCAAAGCTGTATTTGTATCGTGTGGAAATTCAAAGTTGGAAAGAAAAAAAATAATTGTCATAGAATAATTATTTAGTAAAGTGAGGGCAATATCCAATGATTTTTTAGCGAACAAACGAAATTGCTCCACGAACTACTCGATAGTTAGGATAGGTCACAAATTTGTTCTTCGAGGCCGATCACAGGACACGTCCAAATTGACGCAGCAGGTGGCAATTGACCCCTGTCAATGACAACGCCGTGTAAAAGTGACCGGTCGGTTTCATATGTTGGTGGCAGAATTGGGACTGATCCCTCTCCCTTGGGGACCTATCACATGATATGTTTAGAACCGGTTCTTTTCTCCGTAGGGGATGTTCAGCGAAGTTATAGATAATTTAATGAACATTTTGTTTGTAGAAGTAATGAAAGTGATATCACCCAGAGTTTCCGAGATAAAACACTATTTTTAATTTAGGGGGGTTTTGACCTAAGCCATTAAATAATTTCTTTTTAAAATACTCCCACTTATCCAAGCTTTAGGCTTGTCGTATAACAAATGATATTCTTCTTCTTATTAGAGCATTAATTTCAGTTACATTGTCAATTGTCAAAATAAAAGTTGTCATTGTTTATATTATAACTATATCTTATATCCGACTTATAACTATATTTTCAGTCCGACTCCGTTTTAGTTGAATAGATACTAAAGTTTAATCAGGTTGAATTTTTTTTCAAATTTTTGTTTCGTTAAAAAAGACTATAAGTGTGGAAATTATGAGAACATGGGGAAACTTGCGCTCCGTGTGGTAGAAAAATAGTTTTTGCAAGAGACAACCTGAATTATTCATCTTGTAACGAAACTCCGCTGGTTCTTTTGTTCTTGCTGGAGTAAATTCAGCGGGTCTCCAAGGTTCTTACAAGAAATTACAAAATGTTTTCTTCTTTATACATAATTCTGTTCTTTTATTAAAATGGGGCCTTTATCTTTCTTACAATTTGAGTTATATAAATTTATATATTTATTTATTTATTTATTTGTCTATATGTCTATGGATAAAATCCTTACAGACTAGAGTAAAAAATATTATGCTTATAACTTATCCTTAATTTGTTAAAAATATTCAGTAAAGGTTTTGAATTTTTTTTTTAAGAAACAGATTCTAAAATATAAAAAATTCATTTAACATAGACTTAAACCTATCTCTAGAAATGGAAAAGTCAATGTTATGAGTTCTGAAGAGCAAATTGAAATCATTCATAGTTCTAGATATTGGCTCATTGAGCGCATAATTACTTCTATGAAATGGAATGGCAAAACTTTTATGATTACCTAAGTGGCAGGAGGGATAAAAGAAATTAATAAGATTTAACGGTTCAGGACAATTAATTTAACCTGAAATTATATCAAAGAGTATAATTAAAGACCGGATTCTCCTCCTGCTTTGAAGAGACTGAATTCGTATAAGCAAACATGCGTATTATAAAACGTGCGTATTATATGAGGGCATTGGCTCAACAAAATTTAAAGATCTAAGGGAGAATCTGAGAAATTTCTTTTGTACTTGTTCAAGCCTTGCAGAATGTGTTGCACAATATGGGTTCCAGATGAAAGATGCATATTCAAGCTTCGAACGAATAAAACTATATAAGAATTAGAATATATGGGTCTAAGAATTCAGAACTATTACGATTATATAATATGCTTTAAGTATAATATAATTATGTATTCGAGATTTAGTGGGCCTTATTTCTCCGGGTCTGTCACATCTCTTCTGCGTCTCGGCTTAACAGGCGGGCCTGCAAGCCGCAGCACTGTTACTCGATGAAAAAATGTAAACACGTGGGCTTACAAGCCATGGACAATGTTCTGGTTTGAGCAGGCGGGCATACAACCCACGGACGCTGCAAGGAAAAAGTGTGAAGACAGGTGGGCCTACAAGCCACCGACTCTGTCTACTGCTACTGCAGGGGGACGCTGCTTGTTGTTGTTTGATTGCAGGCGGGCCTAGAAGCCACCGACGCTGCTTGTTGTTGTTTGATTGCAGGCGGGCCTAGAAGCCACCGACTCTGCTCTTGCCGTTGGATAAACGAGTGGGACTACAAGCCATCGAAATGTTTACCACTTATCTTTGCAGGTGGGCCTTCAAGCCAACGACTCTGCTTTTTTCCGTTGGGTAGACAAGTGGGCCTACAAGCCAACGACTCTGCTTTTAATAAAAATCTCACTTCTCAAAATCTCACCTCCTCTGCTTTTGCAACTTTCCACTGTTGTTTTCTTTCACACTGCGCACTTTAAATGTACAATACATTCTGTGTCGATTGTTTCGATTGCGGCCTATTTATATCATATTCCTCTTCTTGTTTGTGATACACAAGGTACCGCAATCGAAAGTTCTGGGCTTATTTTCCCGTAAATAAGGCCCCGTATGGTGCAGCTTTGTTGTTGCCTTCCGTCAGAAACTTTCCACATTTTTGCTCAGCAATTTATTTTCTATTGCTTTATTATGTGATCCGCTACTCGACTCTGCGAAAGATCACGCCAGCTTTGCGCATGTATTTGCGCACGTTTTGCAAGTCTCCAACTTTATTTATGCTTTTCCTTTCTCTCTCTTTGTTTTAGTAGAAGAATGTATGGGTGTTAATTTTTTGTATTCATGTGTTTTATTTATTTATTAAATTCAGTGTTTATGTGTGTGTGTGTGTGAATGTAAATCAAAACTAAATAAACAACACTGGTGATGTTCACCAAGTGTCTTCTCGCACCTCGGCTGTTGTGCTGCTAAAAATCGCCTGCGATATTTTTAGTCGCCACACTCTTATCTGAAAACTTCAGAATCTTATAAACAATTTTGTCAATAGCAATTTCGATATATCAGATCTTAGGTTTCCTCCAAGCATTTGCAATACATGTTGTATGATATGTGGATACTTCCTAAGTTATTTAAAACATTAGAAATCCTTCAAGTTGCTTCGATATGAGACGCGTGTTTTTCGTTTTGAGTTTGTACAACAACTTAACTTCTTTATTCAAAGTGACTTCTTTTTAAAGTACAAAAGTAATGAGAGAATGTTGATTTACATATGAATTAACGGAATGACAAAATGATGAATGTATAAGTTAATGATTTACAGGGTGATGTCAAAAACAATTCAGATCAAAATTTGTATATTCAAATATAAAGTAGAAAGTAATAAATTCAAATACATATATCATATAATTAGAAATAGAAAGAACAGAATATTCTCTATAAATGTACAGAATTCAAAAACGGCTTCAACATTCCGGGCGCGTTGAAAGAATCAGCTTTCAAGGATGAATCAACATTGCTAGTTTGCGTATTGGGCGACGGAAAAGCCCTCTCGGCGTTTGTACGTCCGCGACCCTAGTTTTCCCATCTTTGCCTGGGTGTGTAGCGACAACTCGACCAATTGCCCACTTCTGGGGAGGCAAATTATCTTCGTGAATGAGGACCAGAGTATTGTTGCAGAGATCATGTTCGCTGTTCGTCCAACGGTGGCGTTGCAGAATCTCATTCAAATAGTCCTCAGACCACTTCTTCCAAAATTGTTGTTTTGCTGCAGTGATTCGTTTCCACCTCTGTAAATGATGAATGTCGTGGCAATCGAGTTTCGGTTCAGGTATGGCGTTCAAGGGTCCGCCTACCAAGAAGTGGCCAGGCGTCAGAGCTTCGAAATCGTTGGGATCGCTCGATAAGGGAGATATCGGGCGCGAATTCATAATTGCTTCAATCTCAACCAGCGCCGTCGTCAGCTCTTCGAAAGTCATCTTTGCGTTTGCTAAGGTACGATGCAAGTGACCCTTTGCGGACTTTACGGCAGCTTCCCAGATACCACCAAAGTGGGGAGCCCTGGGTGGAATAAAATTAAATTTAGTAAATTGTTTTGAGCAAAATTCTACAATACTATTTTGAAAAGATTGGTTTAAAAATGATTGTTTTAAATCAGCGAGTTGAGCATTGGCACCAACAAAATTTGTGGCGTTGTCACAAAAAATGTCTGTAGGTAATCCGCGACGTCCAATAAATCTTTTAAGCGCCGCAATAAATGCATCAGTTGATAAGTCAGTGACTGCTTCGATATGGACTGCTTTGGTCACGAAACAGACGAAGATTGCTACGTAGCTTTTATAGGGTTGCTTGCCACGAATTTTGAGGTATGTGTAGATAGGCCCACAAAAATCGACGCCACATCGTTCGAAAGGTCGCGCTGGTGTGACTCGCTCTGGTGGTAAGTCACCCATGACCTGTTGTAGGAGCTTGGGCCTATAGCGTATGCAGCTAACACATGATCTTACGGTTTTGCGTGCAAGATTTCGAGCGCCGATGATCCAGAATGTTTGACGGATGAAAGCTAGCAATGCCTTTGGACCGGCGTGAAAGTTGGTGATGTGCAGATGGTGAATCAAGACTTCAACAAAATTACCGGTTTTCGGCAGTAGAAATGGATGTTTTCGATCATCTGGAATGTCTGCATGTCGCAAACGACCACCCACACGAATCAAGCGAAACCCGCCGACTGTTTGTATAAACAAACCGAGAGTTTTTAGCGATGATTTGATTTCTCTGCCTTTCTCGAGATAACTAAATTCAGCAGCGAAATATGCTTCTTGGATATTCCAAATGATGCAGTATAGTGCATTTTTACGCTCGTCTGTTGTTATTGCTGGTGGAAAACTTCTATCAATAATAAGCGCTCGATATCTATATAGCCAACTGATTACATTGATGATTTTGTTGTATGAGCTGGAACGCTCTACGAAATTCAAAACAGAATTCTCTCTAACGTCACACTTTAGAACAGTTTTTCTAATAGCGGACTCAACATCTTTGTAGTTTGTTGTCGCTAGGCGAGTTTTCGGCCAACGATCTTCATTTTCTTTTAGAAACGCTGGGCCAGAGAACCAAATTGAATTAGATAGCTCCAATACTGAACATCCACGTGACACGATGTCTGCTGGGTTACTGGCAGTTGGAACATGTCTCCAGCTGCAACCGTGTGTTGCTTCCTGGATCTCAGAAATACGATTTCCAACGAAAGTTGTAAGTGTAGATGAGTGCATGCTCAGCCATTGAAGAATTACTGTTGAATCAGTCCACAAAATTGGTGACAAATCAAATTCGACAAAAAGAGAAGAGATTTTTTTATACAACATTGCCAGTAAGTGCGCACCGCATAGTTCTAATTGTGGTAAAGTTCTCTTTTTTGTTGGTGCTACTCGACATTTTGCTGTAACTAGATTGACGAAAATCTGTTGATCCTGATCGACTATACGAGAGTATATGCAGCATCCGTATGCTCTGATAGACGCGTCACAGAAACCGTGTAACTGCACGCTACGAGGAGAGAGACGCAAGACATACCGAGGTATTTTAAGTATACACAAGTTGTCAAGGTCTTCGATAAAATTTTGAAAAGAATTTTCTGTATTTTGGGGTACTTTGTTATCCCAATCGATTTTCTGTATCCACAAATCTTGCAGTAAGACTCTTGGTTGAATAAGTAGAGGGCAAACTAAGCCTATCGGATCGAATATTGTTGACGTAAGCGACAAAATTGCACGTTTGGTGACAGTAGAATAAAGTTTCTTTGGTTGAAATGAAAATAAGAATGAATCATTGGTTGGGTCCCAAGTTATGCCCAGTGCACTGGTTATAGCTGGCTCGTTTAAATTTATGTTTTTTCTGTTTTCGGTTTTTGACCTATATGCTGAATGGTTAGATTGAATTTTCGCTAAGTTAAAACCTCCCTCGGACAAGAGAAGCGTTGTCTCTTTTTGAATTTTCTGAAGGGATTCATAGTCGTCGGCTCCGGTTAATAAATCATCTACGTAGAATTGAGTTTTGATCGTTTTTGCTCCAGTAGCGAATACATGTTGGTACTTATCTGCAAGATAGTGTAGGCTACGGATAGCTAAAAATGGAGAAGCTGACATACCGTATGTGATTGTGTTTAGCTGGTAAGTATGAAGAGGCTCACAGTCATTCTCTCTCCACAAAACTCGTTGAAACTGGCGTTGAGATGGATGTATCAACACCATTCGATACATTTTTACAATATCTGCCGTAAGAGCATACTGTCGCAGCCGGAACCGAAGAATGAGTAGAAAAAGTTCATCTTGTATAGTCGGACCTGTAAAGAGAATATCATTCAATGATTTTTGAGATGACGTTTTTGCCGACGCATCAAATACGACTCGCAACTTGGTAGTCGTGCTATTTGGTCGGAGAACACACTGGTGGGGTATATAGTAGTGTGGTTGGTTTAAGTTCACATTCTCCACGCGCGACATGTGACCAAGTTGCTCGTACTCCCTCATGAACTCAATGTATTGCTCTTTGAGTAGCTGATTATGCGATAAACGTCTTTCAAGAGAATTGAATCTTTTCAACGCTAAATCATACGACAAACCAAGTACAGACGGATCATCCTTGAACGGCAACATAACTTGAATCCGACCATCTTCCATTGTCTTGACATGAGAAACAAACGAATCTTCACATGCTTGGTGCTCTGAATTCCATTTATGTTTTGACGATTTGACTTCTTCTACTGACCACAAACGTTCGAGTTGTATGTTTAAATTTTCATCTTCAAAGTCTTTAGCGATTGTAAGGCAAGAGCGAGCATTGCGTCTATCGATGCTGTCAATAGCTTTGTATCGTCCGCATACCACCCACCCAAAATGTGTTTCTTGAAGCGTCGGCAAATTTGGTCCAAGTTTTATTTGACGAGAGCGTAAAATTTCAAAAAAGTTCTCAGCACCTAAAAGCAAGTCAATGCGCTGAGATTGGTAAAAATTCTCATCAGCTAGTTCAATGTTTGTTGGAAGATTCCATCCGCGTATATCTACATCTATTTCAGGTTGATATCCAGATACGCGGCTGGTGATGAAAAAATTAAGGTTGAATTCTTCGTTATGGTAACGAGAGCGAACGGCAGTCTCGGTTTCAAATTTGATTTTGGATGATAAACCTCCTACTCCGACGATGTCCGTTGTCTTTCTTCGTTTAGGCAGGCTCAAAATTCTAGCGAAACTCTCAGTAATTAAATTCACTTGCGAGCACGAATCCAAGAGCGCCCGACAAACTTTCATGTCTCCTGAGCCATCTCGAATTAGAATGACTGCTGTTGCAAGAATTATGCGATCTGATGACTGTTCAATTGTCGTATTGACAGCTGCTGGTGGCGATGGTGGCTGCGTCGCTGAAAGGGATGCTGAATTTTCATTGCTGTCATTTAACGAACGATGGAGTAAGGTGTGATGAGATTTTCTGCAAATTTTGCACCTATTCTTCGATGAGCATTTAGACACAACATGTCCCTCTGAGAGACAATTAAGACACAGGCCCAATCTTTTAATATTACTATGTTTTGCTTCGTGTGCCATTGCTTTAAATTGAGAGCAACCACCAATCCAATGATCTAAGCTTTTGCACAAAGCGCATATTTTTTGATGAGTGAGAAACGAAGTTCGAGGAATTTGTTGTTGTCGTGGTGCGCTGCGCCGATTGTTGTTGATGTTTGACGGTGGGTTGCATGATTCAGATGACTCTAGAAACTGGCATCTTCTTTCTAAAAGATTACAGAATGCTTCCCAACTTGGCAGTGTTGAAAAGTCTAAACTTTCTTTCCATTTTATTTGCGTTTCAGTATCAGCCTTTTTAGAAATCAAATGAATAAGCAAAGCATTGCAGATTTCCTCTGCGTTTCCTAACGATTTGAGAGAACTATATATAGCTGATGAGCTATCTACTAGGTGTCGCAACTGCACACCTGATGACTTTTGCATTTCTGGCAAATCGTAGAGATTCGAAACATGCTCCAAGAAAATTAGCGATTTATTTCCGTAACGATCTTCTAAGCGCTGTAATGCTTTTGCATAATTTTCTGCTGTAACTTGAAAAGCGCGTACTGTGTCTTTTGCTTGAAGATCTAGGCAGCGAAGTAAATGGTTGAATTTTTCAATAGGTGATAGCGAACTGTCATTATCAACAAATTGTTTAAATGTCGAAATGAAATTTTTGTATTCCGAGTACTTTCCTTTAAATATCGGCAAATCGAGGCGAGGAAGTTTATTGGTTGTTGAACATGGTACTACCATGGACGAATCTAAGCTGGATCGTTTGTAATTGTCACCCAGCAATTCAATTATTTTCGCTTTTGTAGTAATGCATAAGTCTTCTATCTCCGCTCTTTGGGTATCCTTATCATTTAAAATCTCGATATCTGTTTGGACAACTAAAATTTGCTTAAAATATGCTTCTACCAACGATAACCTGCATTCTAGTTCAGCAATTGACATTGATGACGTCACAAGATTTTTTATACGAGAGACGTTCTGCTTTGCCGCTTTTCTTTTCTTAAGCAAAGATTCTAGTTCTGCCATAATTTAACGATAAAAAATCGGACTACGTGAGCGAGAGAGGTGAGACAGAAAGTCAATGACGAACGAGCTATGATAACCTGATATATTATCACTCAGCCGCAAACGCAATGCAGAGATAGCGGAGATTAAATAAGTGCAGTGTTAACAAGGGCAGAGCTTTTTGACGATGAGAAGAAAGCAGCGAATATGCAATAAACCAGTTTTCAATTATAGTTGTATGTATGTATATATTTAGGTATATGCAACATAAGTATATAATTGCAGCAGTAATGTATTGTTGCGGCAACAGTGCTTTTTATATCCAAATTAGATAGTTTTCGCTGCTGCTGAATTATTTTATCATTATTCGAATTTGATTATGGATGAATGCGTTATTTAAATTATTTGGCAAACATGATCAAATAAAAGTCAAGCATGATATAAATACCTGGTGTAGAGGGTTTTTTTTTTTTTTACTTCCTTCTCTTCTATAATTTCTAATTTCTATCAGTTCTTTTGGTGCTCCTCACGATGTTTCCAACGTAGATTTGATGTAGTCTGTAACCAGCTGTGATGTGGTGCTCCAATCGATGTCTTTAAGTGAGAATCACTCTTTTTCCAATTAAATGTTAACCACAGTACTGCACCGCAGCTTCGTATTATATTGAAAAAAGCAGTGTCTATTTTGACAAAAACGCTATTGCAATGAATTGCAAAAATGTCACTTTAGGCTTCGTGCCCCACGTTGGGCGCCAAAAAATGTATGATATGTGGATACTTCCTAAGTTATTTAAAACATTAGAAATCCTTCAAGTTGCTTCGATATGAGACGCGTGTTTTTCGTTTTGAGTTTGTACAACAACTTAACTTCTTTATTCAAAGTGACTTCTTTTTAAAGTACAAAAGTAATGAGAGAATGTTGATTTACATATGAATTAACGGAATGACAAAATGATGAATGTATAAGTTAATGATTTACAGGGTGATGTCAAAAACAATTCAGATCAAAATTTGTATATTCAAATATAAAGTAGAAAGTAATAAATTCAAATACATATATCATATAATTAGAAATAGAAAGAACAGAATATTCTCTATAAATGTACAGAATTCAAAAACGGCTTCAACACATGTTGTTTTACCCTTCTCGATCGAGAAAGAGAAAAAAAACTTTAAACGACCTTTACAGTTCAAATGTCGAATAATGATGAGTTGCTTTGAAAAAAAGAAACCAAACCGTTGCTGTTAAATTGTTAATGTTAATATTCTGTAAATGTTAAATTTGTTTGACTGGATGTTATTTTGACCATACAAAAATTAATAAAGGTAGAGATCACGTTCGAGTAATGTAATCACTACAAAGAATGGTCTCTAAAAAAGAGATCTGGGATCTGATAAACTGGGATCTGGTGTGCAAATACTAGAACGGGGTGCTTGACCCCAATGAACTTCAGAACAAAAAAGGTGACCTCCTCCAAAAAAAAAACATTAATATATCATTCTTTAAGATCGAACTGTAAATGCCGAAGATGCGAAGAAAAACTTTAATGCGCGACCCCTACGTTCGGTAAAAAAAAAAAAGTTTTTTTTTGAAATTTTCTTTCTAAAATGCTTCAGATTAGATGGTGTGAGGCGTACTGTTTTTTTTTGATACGGTCTAGTAAACATGCATTGCAATTCGGATCATACATTTGTACATATGTGAGTATTTATTTTATTGTCACGTGTTAGTCGCCTTTTAGGCTCAACAAGGTTATTGCAACATTTAGGAGATAAAAGCTTTGCTGTGGACACACTTTTGCAATTGCTCATTATTCTAAATCTGTCATTATTCCGTATACGGCTTAAATTAATGACGGTCAGCAATTAGTGGACATTGTTAAAAGTTTGACGTGAATTCGCCTTTAATTGTTATATATGACGTTATAATTGAAAAATTATACGCAAAATAAAAAAAAAATATCAAATTAAACACAGTTTTAATGACCATTTAATGAAATATGTCGTTACTTTTGTTGTATTAAAATAAGCATGATATGCTGTAAATTATTCGCAGAATTTGAACCTTAAACTCTTGTTGTAATGAAGGATTCCTCTCTTTTAATGCTGCAACAGTAACTGAAACAAAGCCTTTGATGAGTGAACACGTAAAGATACACGTTTTATTATTTAATTAGGTCAGCATAAGACGACTTACCGCCAAAATTTCGGGTGATTTCTGTCGTTTGTCACAATTAGACAACGCATGAGTATTGCTTATGAAACTTCGCACATATGTACATATGTATATTTGTGCGACTGGATGTGTTAGAGTTGTGCAAATATGCATGTTTGTCCTTCTGTCCCATAAGACCAGTGACAGCTAGAAGATGGATGTGAATAATGAATTGATGTATGTTACTTGTGTATATGAGTAAAATCAGGTGGCAGCACATCGTAGTAAATGTGCATGAAGAAGCTGCAAATGGTACAGAAAAAATGTTCAAAATTGTTCAACTTTAAATAGGTCATGCGATTAAGAAGTTCAAAATAAATCGAATTCTTTAATTATATTTCTCTAGATTGAATAAAAATTCACTTTGGTGTTGGTTTGAGTTTTGCCATTGAACTCAAAATAAACTCTTGAGTTTCCAGTGCAATTATGCTGGATCAAACTCAACCTAAACTCAATTCGCTTTCTGAGCTTATCAAAACTCAATTTGAGAAATGCCTAAAAGTATGCTAACGTCCAGACGAAAAGGTACGTTTCGATGCAACTTTTTAGATGACAAGGTATGTTGAATAATTTTGTGGTGAGAAATGTCAAAAACAGCTGTTTTAAAATTATTCAATTTACTATTTGCAAAAATGAATAAAAAAGCGAAGGAAAGAACTTGAGCAAGTGTGGAAGATGAGGTCTTCATATCAGGTTCAGATGAAAAGGTACGTTTAGATGTAACTTTTTAGGTGACAAGGTACCTTCAGAGTATTGAATGGGTTTGTGTTGAGAAAGGTCAGAAATAACTTTTGCTAAAATTGTGCAATTTACTATTTGCAAAAAATGAGCACGCTTAGGTTCACCATGGCCAGGTTGGGATTCGAACCCGACACCTCTGAGGTGGCAGTCAAATGCGCTATCACTCGACTACTGAGACCGCCAAAATCTTAAAAATATTTATTTCTTAATTGAAATTTCGCTTATATTTTGTGCATACAAAATACTCCAAACTCCTTTTTTTTTGTTGTATCCTTTAAAGTAAGTATTCTCTATGAATGTATGAAATAAACCATATGAAGCCATTTTGTTCAACTGAACTTTATAATAACAAAACCAACCATCTTTGGAAATTCATACATTTGCTGAACTTTCTGAAAAACAACGTCCCTGGTTTGGAAGAGGTGGCCTTTCCTTATGAAAGTAAGATTTATTGCATTATTATGGCACGTTCTGTGATTTTTCAGATTTTTTAGAACAATGAATAAAAACAAATTTTATGTCAAGCTTGAAGTCCTTTACCTAAGGGCATCCCCAAAACCTTGACAACATTACCTTGATTCAATACCTTGAGAGCTATTGAAACTTACTCCTAAATCCAAATCATTGAAAAGTTAACTCCAATTCGTTTTTTGACGTGATTACTAACCTCACGTATTCTCCAAATAATTATGTAAGGCAATGCAACGAAAAAGCATTGGCGTTGCATGCAAATCTTACTCGCTTAATTACTCGCGGCAGTATTGGTTGGTTTTTTTTTGTCCTCATGAAAAAAATTAAGCAAAATTAATGACGTCATCTTAATATGGTGAGGCCGCCTCAGCAACAAAAATGCAAAATTGTTGCATGGAATTATTACTGTCTCATAAATGTTGCTACAGTAAAATTTTATTTCTCAAACGCAAAGATTGGTCCTAAAAAAATATATTGGCGTCATGATGGCACGCAGGCAACTGCTTAATACACCAAAAAAGGGAAAATGATGCAAACACGTTGCATGGAATTACAACTCGATGACAAGAGGCTCCACGGTTAATTTTATGGAACAACAATTAACATGAGGATTTCCGCCTCATGATAAAAATAAAAGTAAAAGCACAGCAAAAGCAAATACAAAACAAAAGCAAATGCAAAGTAAAAGCAAATGGAAAGGCAAGAACAAAAGCAAATGCAAAGTGAAAGCAAATTCAACAGCAAAAGTAGACGCAAAAACTAAAGCAAAAGCAAAAGCAAAAGCATAAGCAAATCAAAAGCAAAAGCAAAAGCAAAAGCAAAAGCAAAAGCAAAAGCAAAAGCAAAAGCAAAAGCAAAAGCAAAAGCAAAAGCAAAAGCAAAAGCAAAAGCAAAAGCAAAAGCAAAAGCAAAAGTAAAAGAAAAAGTAAAAGCAAAAGCAAAAGCAAAAGCAAAAGCAAAAGCAAAAGCAAAAGCAAAAGCAAAAGCAAAAGCAAAAGCAAAAGCAAAAGCAAAAGCAAAAGCAAAAGCAAAAGCAAAAGCAAAAGCAAAAGCAAAAGCAAAAGCAAAAGCAAAAGCCAAAGCAAAAGCCAAAGCAAAAGCAAAAGAAAAAGCAAAAGCAAAAGCAAAAGCAAAAGCAAAAGCAAAATCAAAAGCAAAAGCAAAAGCAAAAGCAAAAGCAAAAGCAAAAGCAAAAGCAAAAGCAAAAGCAAAAGCAAAAGCAAAAGCAAAAGCAAAAGCAAAAGAAAAAGCAAAAGCAAAAGCAAAAGAAAAAGCAAAAGAAAAAGCAAAAGCAAAAGCAAAAGCAAAGAAAAAGCAAAAGCAAAAGCAAAAGCAAAAGCAAAAGCAAAAGCAAAAGCAAAAGCAAAAGCAAAAGCAAAAGCAAAAGCAAAAGCAAAAGCAAACACAAAAGCAACAGAAAAAGCAACAGCAAAAACAATGGAAAAAGCAAAAGCAAAAACAAAATAAAAAACAATATACACACTCAGAAAAAATAGCTCGACTAACAGTGAAAACTGTTAAAGTCTATCCAACAGACGAGTTTCTTCAATTTAACAGTCTGAAATGTTAAATTAACAGTGAACTGTTTAAGTAAAACCATTATTTTATCAACAGTTCAGACTGTTAATTTGAAAAACTCGACTGTTAGAAGGGATTTAATCGTTTCACTGTTAATTTCATTGTTTTTTTTTTCTGAAAAAATAAAATATATAGAAATATTATAAATTTATATTTAAAATAAATAAAATTTGGATAAGTCCTTGGTCCGTGACTAGGAAAAGGATAAGGTCAAGGTTAGGACAAAGTTAGGACAAGGATTTGGACAAGGTTTTGAACAAGAATTTAAGCAAAGAATTAGACAACTATTTGGACGAGGATTAGTTGTAGGAAAAATATTTGTACAAGGCTTGGGGCAAAGATTTAGGCAACAATTGTGATAAAATTTGGATAAAGAGTGATGTTATGAAAAAGGATTAAAGCAAATTTTAGGATATATATAAGTAAATCATTTTGGCCAAGGATTTTTAAAAGGATTTGGCAATGGCCATTTTTTTATACTCACTACTTCCCATAGATGTTGTCACGTTAATATCTCCAGCCGTGTGGATATGCTGATATTTTTTTAATATTATTTTGAAATTTCAAAAGGAAAATTCTTGATTTTTTTGTTTTGTAATACGTAAGATATGTCTTCTTTCTTACTTCAAATGTGTCTTCATACTCACAAAAACATTTTGCTAAACAAAGTTTTTCATTTAGTTCGTTCCACAACATTAGCCACATTTGAAAATTAAATTAATACAGAAATTAAAACAAACCCAACCATAAATATTCATAAAAGCAGTTAAGCCAATTTAGGCCATATATGATACTAACCAAAAAAAAAATTCCATCTAATATTTATTGCTTTGTATGCTCGTGAAAACTTCAAGAACCTTTGTCTGCTTGTGCACAGCATAATTTCTTTTATTTTGCCTGCTAACAACAAGTTTTAGCCAAACACTCGCGCCAAACAGCCTACATCATTAGAATCGTGCAAAAACAATTTATGACCATAAATTGAATTCATGCGCGAAACTATGTGCGAGATAAAGTTTTCCCATGTTGGTCTTAAATCTTTGTGGCCAAGAAGTTTCCTGCTTCGTACGGCACAACTTAACGTCTTGTTAACATGGCTCACATGCACGGTTCTATAAACTCAGCTATGCGTGCTAACAGCTTGCAGAGTATTTTTTATCTGTAAATGTGTGTGTGTGCGGCATCTTAGTAACCAACATGTCGGTGTAGGTGGATGCACACACAAGTAGTGGCAGCAAGGCCAGAATGTTTTTGCGACAGGTTATCAAAGACTTAATGGGTTAAGTTTTGCTTTAGGCCAAAGAAGTTGCCAAGAAAATTAAACAAAAGTTCTGCAAAAAGGAATGCGCTGCAGAGTGTGGAGGAAAGTATCTGCAGCTGGAGTTAACTTGTATCAAGAAACTAGTTTCAAAATTTTTAAAACGTAATGAAATCTGTATCTGGCATTTTAAAGTGAACCAAAATGACAGGAAATTGGTTAAGATTTAAGATTTAAGATTCAAGATTTAAGATTTAAGATTTTAGATTTTAGATTTAAGATTTAAGATTTAAGATTTAAGATTTAAGATTTAAGATTTAAGATTTAAGATTAAAGATTTAAGATGTAAGATTTAAGATTTAAGATTTAAGATTTAAGATTTAAGATTTAAGATTTAAGATTTAAGATTTAAGATTTAAGATTTAAGATTTAAGATTTAAGATTTAAGATTTAAGATTTAAGATTTTAGATTTAAGATTTAAGATTTAAGATTTAAGATTTAAGATTTAAGATTTAAGATTTAAGATTTAAGATTTAAGATTTAAGATTTAAGATTTAAGATTTAAGATTTAAGATTTAAGATTTAAGATTTAAGATTTAAGATTTAAGATTTAAGATTTCAGATTTAAGATTTAAGATTTAAGATTTAAGATTTAAGATTTAAGATTTAAGATTTAAGATTTAAGATTTAAGATTTAAGATTTAAGATTTAAGATTTAAGATTTAAGATTTAAGATTTAAGATTTAAGATTTAAGATTTTAGATTTAAGATTTAAGATTTAAGATTTAAGATTTAAGATTTAAGATTTAAGATTTAAGATTTAAGATTTAAGATTTTAGATTTTAGATTTAAGATTTAAGATTTAATATTTAAGATTTAAGATTTAAGATTTTAGATTTAAGATTTAAGATTTAAGATTTAATATTTAAGATTTAAGATTTAAGATTTAAGATTTAAGATTTAAGATTTAAGATTTAAGATTTAAGATTTAAGATTTAAGATTTAAGATTTAAGATTTAAGATTTAAGATTTAAGATTTAAGATTTTAGATTTAAGATTTAAGATTTAAGATTTAAGATTTAAGATTTAAGATTTAAGATTTAAGATTTAAGATTTAAGATTTAAGATTTAAGATTTAAGATTTAAGATTTAAGATTTAAGATTTAAGATTTAAGATTTAAGATTTAAGATTTAAGATTTAAGATTTAAGATTAAAGATTTAAGATGTAAGATTTAAGATTTAAGATTTAAGATTTAAGATTTAAGATTTAAGATTTAAGATTTAAGATTTAAGATTTTAGATTTAAGATTTAAGATTTAAGATTTAAGATTTAAGATTTAAGATTTAAGATTTAAGATTTAAGATTTAAGATTTAAGATTTAAGATTTAAGATTTAAGATTTAAGATTTAAGATTTAAGATTTAAGATTTAAGATTTAAGATTTAAGATTTAAGATTTAAGATTTAAGATTTAAGATTTAAGATTTAAGATTTAAGATTTAAGATTTAAGATTTAAGATTTAAGATTTAAGATTTAAGATTTAAGATTTAAGATTTAAGATTTAAGATTTAAGATTTAAGATTTTAGATTTAAGATTTAAGATTTAAGATTTAAGATTTAAGATTTAAGATTTAAGATTTAAGATTTAAGATTTAAGATTTTAGATTTAAGATTTAAGATTTAAGATTTAAGATTTAAGATTTAAGATTTAAGATTTAAGATTTAAGATTTAAGATTTAAGATTTAAGATTTAAGATTTAAGATTTAAGATTTAAGATTTAAGATTTAAGATTTAAGATTTAAGATTTAAGATTTAAGATTTAAGATTTAAGATTTAAGATTTAAGATTTAAGATTTAAGATTTAAGATTTAAGATTTTAGATTTTAGATTTAAGATTTAAGATTTAATATTTAAGATTTAAGATTTAAGATTTAAGATTTAAGATTTAAGATTTAAGATTTAAGATTTAATATTTAAGATTTAAGATTTAAGATTTAAGATTTAAGATTTAAGATTTAAGATTTAAGATTTAAGATTTAAGATTTAAGATTTAAGATTTAAGATTTAATATTTAAGATTTAAGATTTAAGATTTAAGATTTAAGATTTAAGATTTAAGATTTAAGATTTAAGATTTAAGATTTAAGATTTAATATTTAAGATTTAAGATTTAAGATTTAAGATTTAAGATTTAAGATTTAAGATTTAAGATTTAAGATTTAAGATTTAAGATTTAAGATTTAAGATTTAAGATTTAAGATTTAAGATTTAAGATTTAAGATTTAAGATTTAAGATTTAAGATTTAAGATTTAAGATTTAAGATTTAAGATTTAAGATTTAAGATTTAATATTTAAGATTTAAGATTTAAGATTTAAGATTTAAGATTTAAGATTTAAGATTTAAGATTTAAGATTTAAGTTTTAAGATTTAAGATTTAAGATTTAAGATTTAAGATTTAAGATTTAAGATTTAAGATTTAAGATTTAAGATTTAAGATTTAAGATTTAAGATTTAAGATTTAAGATTTAAGATTTAAGATTTAAGATTTAAGATTTAAGATTTAAGATTTAAGATTTAAGATTTAAGATTTAAGATTTAAGATTTAAGATTTAAGATTTAAGATTTAAGATTTAAGATTTAAGATTTAAGATTTAAGATTTAAGATTTAAGATTTAAGATTTAAGATTTAAGATTTAAGATTTAAGATTTAAGATTTAAGATTTAAGATTTAAGATTTAAGATTTAAGATTTAAGATTTAAGATTTAAGATTTAAGATTTAAGATTTAAGATTTAAGATTTAAGATTTAAGATTTAAAATTCAAGATTTAAGATTTAAGATTTAAGATTTAAGATTTAAAATGTAATTTTTTTAAGATTGAAAATTGGAGATTTACCATAAAGTGAAAAATATAAAGACAAAGCACACGCTTTAAATTAACTTTTTCTGTTCAAGGACCTGGCCGGAAAGTATGACATCCTTTAATAATAAAGTTCTATTTGGTTTTCAACATCGAAATGCAATATATATCGAAAAAAAGAAGTCAAGCCGAAAATAACGAAAAGTTTTTCTATTATTTGCTTAAAAGCGTTCAATGCAGCATGGCCGGAAAGGCACAATTTCGACCACATATGCAATGGTGCAATGCACACAGCAAACTTTTAAGTAATTGAAAGTTTGTTTGATTTCTTGGGGGTGCAATATTTGTGAAATGTACTCCTAACAATGAGTGCAGCGCTGAGCAAATTTAGGATTGCAGTTTGGAAAGTTATTCAAAAATAGCAATTGAAAGTTTTTCATCTTGTGTAATATATATATTTGTGTGTATTTTTTAATTTTGAGCTTCATATTGAAATTTCCACCGATATTCAAACATTGCTCAGTGCAAGTCAGCCCACTTCATGTAAATCAAATATGTGGACAGCCTGCAATAGACCGGTTGTTACTGTCATTAAATTACCATCATAAACACACATGGTTAAGAGGAACAACAACAACAACAACAACAAAAATAGCAACAACACTAAATTATTATTAAAACAACAATGTAAACACTTAACTGCAGCGAGACAGGCAAACAATCGTCTGCACGAAGCCACACCCACACCTCATAGACACAGACACACCCTTGCTTATAAAGGCTCCATTAATCAGCACAACAGTTGTTTGCATTTGGTTTTCCGCCATGGCATCCGCACTATTTCCGTTGCATTTAATTAGCATGATTTTGTGCAAAGCATCCATGTTGTTGTCATAACGAACACAAGAGCAATAATTTCGGCTATTAAGTGAATAATGTTGGATTGCATACGTAGGCGATCACAAGAGGAAATTGAGGCTTCCTCATAAAGGCGGATTAATAATTAAGCATTAAAAAACCATACTTTTGCCTTTGCTTTTGGCTCTTGCTATTGTATTTGCTTTTGCTTTTGCTTTTGCTCTTGCTCTTGCTCTTGCTCTTGCTCTTACTCTTGCTTTTGCTTTTGGTTTTGCTTTTACTTTTGCTTTTGTTTTTGCTTTTGATTTTGCTTTTACTTTCCCTTTTGCTTTTGCATTTGGTTTTGGAATCGCACGTGCTTCTACTTTGCATTTGTTTTTGCTATTATGTCAGCTTTTTATTTAGCTATTGTATTAACTATTGCTTTTGCTTTGCTTTTGCTTTTGCTTTTGCTTTTGCTTTTGCTTTTGCTTTTGCTTTTGCTTTTGCTCTTGCTAATGTATTTGCTTCCGCTTATGCTTTTGCTTTTGCTCTTGCTATTGCATTTGCTTCCGCTTTTGCTTTTGATTTGGTATTAACTTTTGCTTTAGCTTTTGCTTTTGCTTTGCTTTTGCTTTGCTTTTGATTTGCTTTTGCTTTGCTTTTGCTTTTGCTTTGCTTTTGCTTTGCTTTTGCTTTGCTTTTGCTTTGCTTTTGCTTTGCTTTTGCTTTGCTTTTGCTCTTGCTATTGCATTTGCTTCCGCTTATGCTTTTGCTTTTGGTTTTGCTTTTGCTTTGGTTTTGCTTTTGCTTTTGCTTTTGCTTTGCTTTTGCTTTTGCTTTGCTTTTGCTTTGATTTTGCTTTGCTTTTGCTTTGCTTTTGCTTTGCTTTTGCTTGTGCTTTGCTTTTGCTTTGCTTTTGCTTTGCTTTTGCTTTGCTTTTGCTTTGCTTTTGCTTTGCTTTTGCTTTGCTTTTGCTTTGCTTTTGCTTTGCTTTTGCTTTGCTTTTGCTTTGCTTTTGCTTTGCTTTTGCTTTGCTTTTGCTTTGCTTTTGCTTTGCTTTTGCTTTGCTTTTGCTTTGCTTTTGCTTTGCTTTTGCTTTGCTTTTGCTTTGCTTTTGCTTTGCTTTTTCTTTGCTTTTGCTTTGCTTTTGCTTTGATTTTGCTTTGCTTTTGCTTTGCTTTTGCTTTGCTTTTGCTTTGCTTTTGCTTAGCTTTTGCTTTGCTTTTGCTTTGCTTTTGCTTTGTTTTTGCTTTTGCTCTGATCTTGCTTTGCTTTTGCTTTGCTTTTGCTTTTGCTTTTGCTTTTGCTTTTGCTTTTGCTTTTTCTATTGTTTTTGCTGTTGCTTTTTCTGTTGCTTATGCTTTTGCCGTTGCTTTTGCTTTTGCTTTTGCTTTGCTTTTGCTTTGCTTTTGCTTTTGCTTTGCTTTTGCTTTTGCTTTTGCTTTTGCTTTTGCTTTTGCTTTGCTTTTGTTTTTGCTTTTGCTTTGCTTTTGATTTGCTTTTGCTTTGCTTTTGATTTGCTTTTGATTTGCTTTTGTTTGCTTTTGCTCTGATTTTGCTTTGCTTTTGCTTTGCTTTTGCTTTGCTTTTGCTTTGCTTTTGCTTTGCTTTTGCTTTTGCTTTGCTTTTGCTTTGCTTTTGCTTTGCTTTTGCTTTGCTTTTGCTTTGCTTTTGCTTTACTTTTGATTTGCTTTTGCTTTGCTTTTGCTTTTGCTTTTGCTTTTGCTTTGCTTTTGTTTGCTTTTGCTCTGATTTTGCTTTGCTTTTGCTTTTGCTTTTGCTTTGCTTTTGCTTTTGCTTTGCTTTTGCTTTTGCTTTTGCTTTTGCTTTGCTTTTGCTTTTGCTTTTGCTTTGCTTTTGATTTGCTTTTGCTTTGCTTTTGATTTGCTTTTGATTTGCTTTTGTTTGCTTTTGCTCTGATTTTGCTTTGCTTTTGCTTTGCTTTTGCTTTGCTTTTGCTTTGCTTTTGCTTTGCTTTTGCTTTGCTTTTGCTTTTGCTTTTGCTTTTGCTTTGCTTTTGCTTTGCTTTTGCTTTGCTTTTGCTTTGCTTTTGATTTGCTTTTGATTTGCTTTTGCTTTGCTTTTGCTTTTGCTTTTGCTTTTGCTTATGCTTTGCTTTTGCTTTTGCTTTTGCTTTGCTTTTGATTTGCTTTTGCTTTGCTTTTGATTTGCTTTTGATTTGCTTTTGTTTGCTTTTGCTCTGATTTTGCTTTGCTTTTGCTCTGATCTTGCTTTGCTTTTGCTTTGCTTTTGCTTTTGCTTTTGCTTTTGCTTTGCTTTTGCTTTTGCTTTGCTTTTGCTTTTGCTTTTGCTTTTGCTTTTGCTTTGCTTTTGCTTTTGCTTTTGCTTTGCTTTTGATTTGCTTTGCTTTTGATTTGCTTTTGATTTGGTTTTGTTTGCTTTTGCTCTGATTTTGCTTTGCTTTTGCTTTGCTTTTGCTTTGCTTTTGCTTTGCTTTTGCTTTGCTTTTGCTTTGCTTTTGCTTTGCTTTTGCTTTGCTTTTGCTTTGCTTTTGCTTTGCTTTTGCTTTGCTTTTGCTTTGCTTTTGCTTTGCTTTTGCTTTGCTTTTGCTTTGCTTTTGCTTTGCTTTTGCTTTGCTTTTGCTTTGCTTTTGCTTTGCTTTTGCTTTGCTTTTGCTTTGCTTTTGCTTTGCTTTTGCTTTGCTTTTTCTTTGCTTTTGCTTTGCTTTTGCTTTGCTTTTGCTTTGATTTTGCTTTGCTTTTGCTTTGCTTTTGCTTTGCTTTTGCTTTGTTTTTGCTTTTGCTCTGATCTTGCTTTGCTTTTGCTTTGCTTTTGCTTTGCTTTTTCTTTGCTTTTGCTTTGCTTTTGCTTTGCTTTTGCTTTGATTTTGCTTTGATTTTGCTTTGCTTTTGATTTGCTTTTGCTTTGCTTTTGCTTTTGCTTTTGCTTTTGCTTTGCTTTTGCTTTTGCTTTGCTTTTGATTTGCTTTTGCTTTGCTTTTGATTTGCTTTTGCTTTTGCTTTTGCTTTTGCTTTTGCTTTTGCTTTTGCTTTTGCTCTTGCTAATGTATTTGCTTCCGCTTATGCTTTTGCTTTTGCTCTTGCTATTGCATTTGCTGCCGCCTTTGCTTTTGATTTGGTGTTAACTTTTGCTTTAGCTTTTGCTTTTGCTTTGCTTTTGCTTTGTTTTTGTTTTGCTTTTGCTTTGGTTTTGATTTGCTTTTGCTTTGCTTTTGCTTTTGCTTTTGCTTTTGCTTTTGCTTTGCTTTTGCTTTTGCTTTTGCTTTTGCTTTGCTTTTGATTTGCTTTTGCTTTGCTTTTGATTTGCTTTTGATTTGCTTTTGTTTGCTTTTGCTCTGATTTTGCTTTGCTTTTGCTTTGCTTTTGCTTTGCTTTTGCTTTGCTTTTGCTTTTGCTTTGCTTTTGCTTTGCTTTTGCTTTGCTTTTGCTTTGCTTTTGCTTTGCTTTTGCTTTGCTTTTGCTTTGCTTTTGCTTTGCTTTTGCTTTGCTTTTGCTTTGCTTTTGCTTTGCTTTTGCTTTGCTTTTGCTTTTGCTTTGCTTTTGCTTTGCTTTTGCTTTGCTTTTGCTTTGCTTTTGCTTTGCTTTTGCTTTGCTTTTGCTTTGCTTTTGCTTTGATTTTGCTTTGCTTTTGCTTTGCTTTTGCTTTGCTTTTGCTTTGCTTTTGCTTTGCTTATGCTTTGCTTTTGCTTTGCTTTTGCTTTGCTTTTGCTTTGCTTTTGCTTTGCTTTTTCTTTGCTTTTGCTTTGCTTTTGCTTTGATTTTGCTTTGCTTTTGCTTTGCTTGTGCTTTGCTTTTGCTTTTGCTTTTGCTTTTGCTTTGCTTTTGCTTTGCTTTTGCTTTGCTTTTGCTTTGCTTTTGCTTTGCTTTTGCTTTGCTTTTGCTTTTGCTTTTGCTTTGCTTTTGCTTTGCTTTTGCTTTGCTTTTGCTTTGCTTTTGCTTTGCTTTTGCTTTGCTTTTGCTTTGCTTTTGCTTTGCTTTTTCTTTTGCTATTGCTTTATATTCGCTATTGCATTTGCTTTTGCTATTGCTTTTGCTTTTGCTTTTGATTTTACTTTGCTTTTGCTTTATATTCGCTATTGCATTTGCTTTTGCTATTGCATTTGATTTTGCTTTAGCTGTTGCTTTTGATTTTATTTTTGCTTTGACGCTTTTACTTTGAATTTGGTTTTGCTATTATGATTGCTTTCGTTTTTGATTTAGCTATTGTATTGGCTTTTACTTTGCATCTGCTTTTTCTTTAAATAAGTTTTTGCTTTTGCTTTTACTTTGCTTTTGATTTGCTTTTACTTTTGCTTTTACATTTTCTTTGCTATTGCATTTACTTTTACTGTGCATTTGCTTTTACTTTTACTTTGGCTTTTATGTTTGCTATTGCATTTGCTTTTGTTATTGCATTTACTGTCACTTAACGTTTGCTTTTATAGAACGTTTTTATCACATCTACCCTTATAACATTTGCAATCTTCAAGCGGCTCTATCTACGTTGTCATTACATCATAATTTTAATTTATTTTTTTCGTTATGAGAATAAGGTACCGAGCTTATCTGGCGTGTACTAACTTTTACCTATACTCAGCTAGTAATACTCGTAACTTCATGCAAAGCGGTTGTATTTGCCTTAAAATGCCTTGCAAGCCATTTTTAGTTAATTTCTCTCTAATTAAATAAAAAATAAATAAAAAATAATCTCTCATTATTTTCTATTTATGATGTTTGTTTAACATTAGCTTTAAATTGATTAACTGTTCAAATATTTGCTGAAGTTTTTGTAATAAATGTAATTGTTGTTAATTGAGCAGCATGGTATCTATAAAAAATGTACCTACAAATATAAATGAAATAAAAAACAGCTTATTATGAAAATAATAATTTGCTGATTATGTCTAATTGTTTTGTAATTATTACGCTTTCATTATTCACAATATAAACACATATTTCATTTGCTTCAATTATTGAACGCATACATTCCAAACAAAAAAACAAAAACAAAAGTAAAAAATTAAAAATTAAAATAGAAAAAAAAAAATAAAACAAAATATATATTTGTGAAAATTCATATTCTTTCCTCATGTAATAAAAAAAAATTTCTAAAAATGCAAATTAAAAAATATTGCAATGAAATGTTGAAGTATTTTTTGAAACAATGCTTCATACAAATACAAAAAATTGTGGAATAACTTTCTTACAAAAATTATAAATATTTAACAAATATTCATTTTAAAGTAATTTCAAATAAGAAATAACGTTTTTTCAATACGATGAATACCTACATTCCATGAAAATGAGTGCTTAACCCTTTGACGACCACTGGGACACCGATGACCCTTTCGGATTTTTCCTGGAAGTACTATGTAATATATATTTTTTAGTAAGGTATCGTTCAAAAGGAAATAAATGTGGCTTCCAGTACTTAAATTTAAAGGGTAGATTAATCCCTTTGCCTGCAAGACCACCTTCAAGTCGAAAAATCTTTACTTTTTCTCAACCTTCTTCTTGCTGAGGTGGGAGGAGCTACAGGTACAAAACGTTGCGGGCAACCTTCCTTTTTCTAACAAAACATAACGAAAAAAATAGTTCACTTCGACTATCTACGCGACCACAAAATCTGACGCGACCTGCATATATGTCCCAATGGTCGTCAACAGTAAAATCTAGGAAATGTTAAATTTTGTTGAAGAGTTGATTTATTTGAAATAAAAATAAATTTGTTTGCATTTTTAATGTATACATTAAAATTTCATTTTTTTATGATAAATTTCGAAGCAATTTCGATCATTGGCGAAGCAAAATGGTGGTTAGCAAGAGGCACAAATAGCAATCGTTCGATGGTCTTTGTGTTGTTTGGAGCAGAAAATAAATCTTTACGTCCCGTTTCACTTCAGGCCCGCCTTGTGACTTGCGTGTTTAGCTAAATCAATGGCAGTATGCTGGACCGTTTGACATGATCAACGGTAGCGTTAATGCCTACGAAGGAGTAGCAATGATCCGAAAAATAATTGGTTAGCATATCTTTAGAGTGCATTAATTGATGATTAAAAATGGATGGCAGTAAAAACTGCAAAACCGTGTGAGTGGTAGTGCAGTATATGGTGAGTCACTAGAAGAGTCTGACAGCCTAGTTTTAGTATCCGATGTGTGATATAGTGTGAGCTATAAAACTCGGAGTGATGCGATGTGTTGTGTACTCCGAAGCTAATCAATTCGGAGTAAAAATGCGAAGTTTCAAAAAGGCCAGAGTAAATACAGAGCGAATAATAATGTGAAGTAATTGAAGGCGTAAGCTTGATGTATTAACTGAAGCATTAAGGGCATGAAGAGATTCACCTTAGCCCCTTATTCTAAGGTGTTCTTGGATTGTTTAGGAGGATTATGGGCGTGATGAGTTCCACTTTAGTCTTAAAGTGGTCTTGGAGCGTTCAGAATGAATATGGGAACGTAAAGAATTCTCGATTCAACTTAAGAGGTTCTCGGAATGTTCAAGGAGGTATTACTGTGATTGCCAACGTAGTAGTGCAAAATTGGTGTTGCTGGACAGGCTGTTGGACGTCATTTGGTGGCCCAAGGTTGATCTTGGTAGTAGTAAGTGTTGAATTATATTCTTCACAGTCATGCGTGATATGCTATATGTCAGTGTGTGTGAGTGCTATGTCGAGGTAAAACCTTTAGCTCAGGAGCCTATCACAGGGCTAGCCCTTCGGAGAGTTTCGTGCTGGCTGTGGTAGCACAATGTCGCGTGCAGGTCTGTGGTGATCGGCATGTGGGTACGCTTCTTTACAACCGGGTGACAAAGCCCTCAAATTGTCAGAGATTTTAGATCAGTCTCGATTTCTACCAATAAATGTGGATGGTGATAACACTAGCCTTCCATGATTGGTACTTTGGTTCCAATACCGGTATGTAATACATAAAGGATATTTATTAAATTAAATTTGCTTTAGTGTGGTGGTGTAACCATTATTTAAACTATAAAAATAGGGCATCCGGAGTCGAGGAAGTGAAGTGCAGGAGATGATTGGAAGGACGCTAGTAAATTAAACTTAGCTAGTGTTAACGTCCGGAAGATCATCTGTATTGGATGGATAGTAATTCCCGTACGTTGCTAAATTAGCGTTCCTGTAGATTAATCTGTTGGACCTTAGTTCCTTGAACCTAGATTCCTTGTGCCAATGGGCACCGGAGAATAGAGCCGTCAAGGCAGGTGTCTACGTTGAACACTAGTTGGAACTTGTCCCGTTTCCCTTTTGCAGAGATAATGATCGGACAGAGTAGTGACCTCCGCAAGTTTGAATCGCTTAGGTCCCTGTCTTACAACTTCGCGAGGTAGTCTCTTGTGGTTGGTGAACGAATCGATAATTTGAGTAGCGAGTAATCGAGTTTTCGACGTAGAGATTTTGTTGTGTATGCTGCGTGCTTTACGATTGTATTTGTAGTAAGACTGAAATAAAATTACGAAAAAAAGTTGAATTTTCTTTCCAATTGTGGTACTCTGACCTCTCTACGACTATTGGTTCAGAAGATATTTTCATAATAGGTAAAAATTTCGTTAATAAATTCCAAAAATCTAGATAATTTTTTGGAAAATTTAACCTATTTTGTAAATATCATGAAACAATCTATATATTAATACGCAAACATCGAATGTTGAGGTACACTTTTTTAATATTTATTATAAAAAAAAAGGAATGAAACTTATATCATTGGAAAGGTATTGTGCCACAGATGTGCCGAAAAATAAAAATAGCAATAAAATCTAAATTATTATGTCATAATTACATTTTAAGATAAAATATTCATTCTCATACCCACGGCTGTAGTTTGAATCTCTCATTTCAAGTTTTGCAAATAGTTGTTCCTGCTCTCTTTCTTTGCTTATCGCATTCCACATTATTTTGCCAAACAAAAATTGTAGCTGAGTTATTGGTGTTGTTTCTTAATAAAAATATTCATGAGATCGTGGAGAGAGCAGCTACAAGATCCAAGATGAATCAATCATGCAATGGAGTTGCATAGAATTGTTACTTGGAGTATATATGCGGCACGATAAATGTCATTAAACAAAAATGAAGAATTCTTACATGATCTTACGACAGTAAAAAAAAACAAAGAACACAACAAAAAATTTGAAGTAGTCAGGTAGCGTAATTATGCAATATATATGGAAGTTCTAAGAAAAATTTTATTTTGCAACAAACAAAAAAAAAGATGCTTATATGACCTCATTACGAAAAAAATCAATTTTTTGGAGCCACAACACCACGGAGGCAACCCGCCTTGCAACAACAATAAAAACAATATAAAAATGCAACAGCAATAAAAAAACTTTGCATGGAATTAAAACTCTATGACTATTGGCGCTACGGTAAATTTTATAGAACCACAGTGAAGCTGAGGTTTTTCGTAACATAATAATAATAAAAAAAATAATGGAGTCATAAGGCCTCTACGCGAACCCCTTAAAGTAACCTGAATGCTACAAATGCAATAGCAAAATCAAAAAAAAAAAAAAGAAAAAAATATTTATTAAAATTACAATTAGGACAATTATAAGACATGGATTTGGTTAAGCACAAGGGCAATGATTAAACAAGGGATGATGGCAAGGATTTAGACAAAGATTGAGACCAGGAATAAGATAACGAGTAGGAAAAAAAATTTCAACACTAATTAAAGTAAAGACTTGGACAAGGATTAGAAGAAGAATTGGGAAGATGACTTCGACAAGGATTGAGACAAGGGTAAGGAAAAAGATTGAGACAACACTAAAACAATATTTGGGATTACAATTACAAAAGAAATGGGACAAGGATAAAGAAAGGATTCGATCAAGGATAAGGTCAGGAATTTGGTCATGAATTAAAACAACAGTTTGGACAGGAAGAAGGACAATTATTAGAACAAATATAAGAATAATAATGAAGAAGTTTGGGAACAAAAAAGGATAGCGACAAGAATAAAGCAACACAGTCACGTCAAAATCTACGGATGTGTCCACGATACAGCAAACTTATTTTTTACTTTACTTTGCCAAGCGTTTCTCAATAATAATACAAAAACAACAAGAGAAAAATCGATTTTGATATGGTCGAATTTCGACCACAGGCGATACTAGTAATCGTAAATAGGTCAAAGTACCACCTTTGGAAAGGTTATTTTTTAACCTCTCATTGTATGCCACACATTGCGCCATGGCGCCGTATTAAATAAAAAAGGTGTTTTCAACTATTTAAGGAATATCTCCTAAACAAATAGTTATATAACTTTCATTGGTTCACTTTCAAAATAGATAAGAAACAACGAGTTCTTATGAAGAAAATTAAAATTCGACGTCAAACTTTTCGTTCACGTACCGTCAACGAGAGAAAATAGTCGCATAAATTTCGACCATTGAAGACCATTGTGACATATACATATATGTAGGTCCCATGATTTTTTACACCTTTGCAGGTAAAAAAATTGTTTTTCGCTCAACTTTTGTTTAGTAATTTGGGCTCGCTGAACATGAATCCGGTGTCGGATTTGCAAATTTCCTAGCGGTTAAGAAGCGGTCGTCAGAGGGTAAAACATTTAAGAGACAATGATTTTAGAATCATAGCTGTTAAATTGCGATTACGATTAGTAATCAATTAGATTATTTTTTAAAAATAATTGTAAGGATTATATAATCCTTAAGCAAGAATTTTATGATTAGTAATTGATTACGATTACAAATAATCAAAAAATAATAACGATTACTTGAGATTTCGCAAAATAACCAAAAATAATCAAAAGTAATCAAAAAAATAATTCGATTACTTTTAAAGATTATCTTTGATTCTTTTTTGATTATTTTAAGAATTTCAGTCTAAAGTACGGAATATTTTGTGAAAGTGATGATGATATTGACACAAGTGGTTCTTTACAGGGGCTCCCCCTGCCTTTAAAGGGTTGTGCGTTGGGTTTGAAGCCCACCACGTAAAAACAAAATTTCAATGAAACGCATAAGAAATAAGATAAAAATGATCCCCAAATCTGATGACGACTACCGCAAACGAAAAACTGACAATGATTTACGGATATGCACCTGGAACGTCCGAACCCTTAATTGGAATGGTGCCTCTATCCAACTGATAGATATCTTAGAAAGATACAAAGCTGATATCACTGCAATCCAAGAAATGCGATGGAAGGGACAGGGTTGCTTACGGCAAGCATCCTGTGATATCTACTACAGCGGCCATGCGGAGAAGCACGAATTTGGATGCGGATTCGTGGTTGGCAAGCGACTACGGCATCATGTCCTACGATTCACACCTGTGAACGAACGACTTGCCATAATCCGTGTCAAGGCAAGATTCTTCAATATAAGCCTGATTTGTGCGCACGCTCCGACAGAAGACAAGGACGATGAGACCAAAGACAGCTTCTACGAGCGCCTTGAAGAGGCCTATGAGCGCAGCCCCCGCCACGACATAAAAATCGTGCTTGGTGACTTCAACGCCAAGGTGGGAAAAGAAAATATCTTTGGTCCAACAGTCGGAAAGTTCAGCCTCCACGACAATACCTCCGATAATGGAATGAGGCTGATTGACTTTGCCGCAGCGCGAAACATGGTCGTTAGTAGCACTAGATTCAAGCATCTCGATATTCATAAAGCAACTTGGCTGTCTCCTGATCAAAAGACGCGTAACCAAATTGATCACGTTTTGATTGACGGAAGGCACTCTTCCAGTGTTTTAGATGTACGCACGATCCGTGGTGCCAATATAGACTCGGATCATTATCTTGTCGCAGCCAAGATCCGTACACTCCTGTGCGCAACGAAGAATGCGCGCAATCCAGCACAGAGAAAGCTAGACGTCGAAAAGCTGCAATCAAAACAAACAGCCGAAGACTTCGCTACTCGACTCTCACTCCTGCTTCAAGAAAGCACTCCTCCGATCGACGATATATGCGTGCAGTGGAATCACATTTCCCACTCTATGCGTACGGCTGCCGAAGAAGTGATAGGCTATCACCGCCCTCGCTGAAACCAGTGGCACGACCAAGAGTGTCGCGACGCCACTGCAGAAAAAGACGCCGCCTACAAAGCCACCCTGCAGTCGGTTGTTACGCGTGCTGCTAAAGAGCGATACAAAGAGAAGAGGAGGGAAGAGAGACGCATTTTCAGGCGAAAGAAAAGGGAAGCAGAAATGCGTGAGTGCGAGAAAATTGAGATGCATGGTGACAGGAATGAGATCCGAAAATTTTTCGAAAAAATAAGACGCCTGGCCGATGGTTTCAAGACCGGGGCCTCTTCCTGCAAGGATGAAAATGGGAATCTAGTGACAGATATCCAGGGTACACTGATGATGTGGAGGGAACACTTCTCTAGGCTTCTGAATGGTGACGACGACAACAATCCCGCCAATAGAGATGATATCCCGGAAATCCCAATTCCGCTGCCCGACCATAGTGAAGTCTTGAAAGCTATAGCTCGGCTTAAAAACAACAAAGCCGCAGGAGCCGATGGCTTACCGGCTGAGCTCTTCAAGAATGGAGGCGAAGCTCTATTTAAATGCATTCATGAGCTTCTATGCAGAATATGGTCGGAAGAATGCATTCCAAACGATTGGAACCTCAGTGTGCTCTGCCCAATCCACAAGAAAGGCGATTCCACAATTTGCGCCAACTACCGTGGAATAAGCCTTCTGAATATCGCATATAAGGTCCTGTCGAGCGTACTATGTGAAAGACTAAAGCCCATCGTAAACCAGCTGATTGGACCTTATCAGTGTGGCTTCAGACCTGGTAAATCCACCATAGACCAGATATTTACGCTACGACAAATCTTGGAGAAGACCCTAGAAAAACAGATCGACACACACCATCTTTTTGTCGATTATAAAGCTGCCTTCGACAGTCCTATAAGGAATTATCTATACTCCACCATGTCTGAATTTGGTATTCCTGCAAAGCTCATCCGTCTTTGCAGAATGACACTGAGCAACACCAGCAGCACAGTTAAGATCGGGAAGGATCTCACTCCTCCATTCGATACCAAACGAGGTTTCAGACAAGGTGATTCCTTATCGTGCGACTTTTTCAACCTGATGATGGAGAAGATCATCCGAGCTGCTGATTTGAGACGCAGCGGCACGATATTTTACAAAAGTATTATGCTGCTGGCGTATGCTGATGATATCGATATCATTGGCCATAACACGCGCAAATTCAGTGCAGCATTCTCCAGATTAGCGAAAGAGTCGAGTCGAATGGGCCTTGCAGTGAACGCAGATAAGACGAAATACCTAGTGTCAACAAATAAACAGTCCCAGCGTCTTGGAAACCACGTCACTGTTGACAACATCTCCTTCGAGGTTGTTAAGGACTTCGTCTACCTGGGATCCAGCATTAACTCTTTCAACGATTTTAGTATTGAGATAAAACGAAGGATAACTCTTACCAACAGGTCTTACTTTGGGCTGAGTAGGCAATTGAGAAGCAGAGCCCTCTCTCGACGAACAAAACTCACGCTCTATAAGTCACTAATCATGCCCGTCCTATTATATGCAGCACAAACCTGGACGTTGAGCAGTTCTGATGAAAAGACCCTGGGAGCCTTCGTGAGAAAGATCCTTCGTAAGATCTTCGGTCCAATCTGCGTCAATGGCGAGTACCGAATTCGATGGAACCACGACGAGTAATCATTACTTAACAGCTATGTATGATTAGAATAAGGGAGATTGCACGAAGAAGTAATCGCAGTCTCTGCGTAATTCAAAACTTTTTAAAAAACTTGAATGAATATGAACTGAGAGAAAAATTGTGCGCGAAGCCAGTTACTCATCGGTATCCCTTGCACGATTGCGATCGTTACCTGGTGTAAATGTTAAAATGACGGTGTGCAGGATATCACCAGTCTGGAACATTTCAAGAAAAAATAAAAAATACAAATTAATCCCTTGTTTAAGTGGCCACCGCCTGAACTAGGCTAATTTTTATTCGCCGAAAAAAAAACAAAATGGCGGCCATTTGAAAAGAAAATCGGTTTTCGAGGTTACAAAATCGGTCACCATTTTGTTTCTTTTCGGCGGATAAAAATTATCCTAGTTCAGGCGGTGGGACTCTGTGCATGTCTTGGAAAGAAGTTTGGTCCCATTTTTAGAAGAAAATGGTGACACACAGTGGACTTTTCAGCAAGACAATGCACGCATCCATGTCAGCCGAGAATCTAAGCAGTGGTTCTCGTCCAAGTCCATCAAAGTTATGGAGTGGCCAGCATGTTCCCCGGATTAGAAACGGATTGAGAATCTTTAGGGGGATACTTACCCAACGGGCTTACAAAGATAATTGGCAATTCAATGCCAGCAATGAACTCATTACAGCGCTGAAAGAGGAGTGGAACAAAATTGATGCCATATTGATAAATAATCTCATAAGCAGTATGAAAGACCGTATTGAAAAAGTATACAGCACCAGAGGGAACATAGTTTCTTAATTTTTGTTAGTTGGTTTTGTTAAATTCTCATTATTACCTAAGCTATCAATAAAAATCTGAATTGACTTTACAAATATGGAACATAGATTTTTTTAGTTGGTTAAGATAATAAAATCACCGTTACTTTATAAAAACTCATATGAAGTTATTTTGTTTCTTTTATTTTCTTAATCATTGTCCCAGAACAATGTGTTACTCTATAGGTGGTCGTTTTGAAAATACATTAATTTTTTAAGTGACCTTATAATTGTGAAACACACCTTATGTAATTAGTCAAATTACAAGGAACTAATTTTAAAAAGTCCCGGACTACAAGATGTCGATAGCAGTATTCTATATAGTCCCACAAATTCGATCATCTGACACCGCCTTTCAAAACTTTTGTCGAATTACCGCGTGTGCACTGTAAATAAAATGACCTTTGTAGGTAAAATTTCTTAAAGATTTTTCGATGTAGTAGTTTTAGATGTAATACCATTTGACTTAGATTCAAATTGACGTATTTCTTTAGAGAACAAAAATGGTTTTATTTTTGAGAGGAATTTCAGTACGTCATTTCATAGAAAGACATTTTTGGTTCACTGGGTTGCAGGATTTAGCCATTAAGCTCCTTAAAACTTACAAGTACAAGTATGAAAACGAAATGAGCCTACAACTGGTCCATTTAAATTAATAAACAACTTCAGAGAATACTGCTGAAGCTAAAGTCATAAAAGTTCACTCTTTTCAGCTTGAAGCTGCAAATGCTAAGATTTACAAGCCTAGTTTTAGGCTCGCGTTTTTTTCGCCCGGCTTTGTTTTATAGCCTCGGTCAACATGAGCAAAAAAAAAAAAGAGAACAAAATACAAATAAGAATTAATTATACGCTTTTATTTCACTGCAATAAAGCAACAACAAGAAAGCAAACCGAAATTCAACGTGGTTATTTTAAAATTTATGGCTAACGCACGTGCGTAACCTGTTTTGAATTAAATTGAATGTAGCTGCTACAGACATTTCTATGGTTTGATGGCTTTTATGTTTATGCCTACAGCTATTAAGGCTGCTGCTGCTGCTGCGGCTGCTGCTGCTCTTGTTTGGAGTTTATTTTGCAAATAATTTGGCAGGAACATATATATGTATAAATATATATATAAATTCCATGACTACACATTATGTGGTAGTTAATACGACCCATGCAGGCTAGCAACTTACAGTGAACATTCACCCAAGCCAGCTAGTCGAGCGAGCGCACACAGATAGGCCCAAAATTCTTTGCTTCTTCTGTGTTGAAAAGGGACGCCCTTTGTTATAAGGTGTAAAACCACGCATTTGCCTTAGAAAAAACTTATTTATGTATGTTTTCTGTTAAACTTCTGCTGCAGCATGGCAGGCAGTGTTAAGTAGAAATTTATGTGGAATTTTACAAGAATTTAATACTTATGAAGTGGTATAAAGGCTGGCCCATAAAGACGCTCTCTTCTACATTAGATCATGCAGAGTGTAATTTTTGTACATTAACTGCAAAGAATGCGAACCATTAAGTTTGCCCCCAAGGGATAAATTTAGAAAATATTTCATTGCACGCACTAACGAGTTTGGAGGAAAAACAAAAAAAAAAAAAAAGAAAACAAACATGAAAATGTTGCTGCTGATTTTAGTTACAGCTGTTTAATCAGTGCTTTTAGGGCGTCCTGATTGAACATGAGCATTAAACTTGTTTAAATTTTATAATTAAACACATGTTTTTGAACATTAATAGTTATGTCTTGAATAAGAAAACAACAACAACAACAACAACACCTTCTAACCCATAATGTCTCAATCAGCCGTTTTATTAGCAACAATTGCTATATGCAACAACATAATTTCCTTAAAATCTACCGCATGCATTTCCGTTTCCGCCTCAAAGCTGTTCCAGACGGCTTTGTGTCTTGCTCTGCCATTTAACCGTGCTACTGCTACTGTTCAGTGTTGCATGCTAGTGAGCAATTTATTTCTTTGTTGTTGTGCTTGCATGCAGTAGCAAGCAAAACACAAACATTCACACACACCAACACATTTACATTCACATTCACATCGCAGTTGCTTTAGCTATTTTCGTGTAGGCTTTATTGCAGTGGGCGTGCCTCTTCTAAATTAGCCCACTTGTTTGCTCGCTTTAAGTTGCATCAATTACATGTTTGTCTGTTGCTCTGTCGCTAGTTATGTCTGTCCAGCACTTAATTAACTGCTACGTTGTTCTTTTTTTCTCAGGATACTGCAATTAAGCCTTAATTAAGTGCGCCTTAGACGATTGCTGACTGCAATTGTTCGCTTTAGGTGGCAACGCTTGGCTGTTTCGCAAAAGCAACTCATTAAGATTTTTAAAGGCAATTTAAACACTTCATTGCCCACAAGTGTTAAGACAGTTTTAGGCACAGCAATGATTTGAAGAGGTGAAAAGCAAAGTGCTCCAACACACATTGACAAGCAACTGATATTAATAAGAGCCTAGATATGGCAAATACACTCTGTACCATAATTATAAATCCATTTTAAAATATACTTTTCCGCTCCTGGCAGGAATTTTGAAAAATTTCATCTGGAAAACTTTCATTATAACGGAGTGGGTATCGGAGCTTTTAGGGAGTGTTGCAGTGCATATAATGCTTGATTTTTGCTCTCCGTGCAAATAATTTAAGAAAGCGATTCCAAAACTTGGGAACATTTTATATACACAGGGTGGGCCTAAAGGAGTCTTTGATATGATTGAAAATAAAATAATTGCTCAAAAATAAGACTCTAAAAAGAGTATTTTTTTATACATGTCTTATGAGTACGCAATTAAAAGATTCCTAAAGGAATCTTTGATATGATTCTAAAATGACTGCTCAGAAATAGGACTCTTAAAAGAGTCAATATTATGCTTGCTTTATGAGTTCTTGTGGCGTCCGTGGCGTAGTTGGTTACAGTGCGTGGCCGCTATGTCAACGAACTTTGGAGACCCAGGTTCGAACCCCAGCAGCGACAGAAAAATATTTGAATTAAATAATTTTTCTGTACGGCCGCCACCTCTCTGCAGACAATGGCAAACCTCAGAGAGTAATCAAAATGCCATGTAAAGCTTCTTGAGAATAAGAACATTCCGTTCATCGCCGTTCGGAGGTAGGTCCATTTCTCGGTCAATTGTGTACAAACTTAATAACACGCACAACACAATAGATCATAAGAAGCTAGGTCAAAGTCCTTTCAAGGGCTGAAATGGCCAGTTATTTATTTATTTTTTATGAGTTCTCATAAAAAGAACTCATTAAAAGGTCCTAAATAAGACGGTATTATGATTGTTCATAATAAAGACTCACAAAAGGATTATACTGATTATTTAATTTTATAATTCTTAAAAAACAAATTCTTTTTTTTACATTTTTATTACATTACATTTTGAGCTTTATGCCAAATAATTCATGAGGCAACAGGTTGCTACAACAACAAAAGTTCTTTGCAGAACAAACCGAGCAGACTAGACCATGGTTTCGTCGGACGCTACTCCGACTCATCAGTAGTCTCTGTGATTACTAATATCTATACTGATATTGCATTAAATATGAGTAATTACACCTCTTAAAAGAGTCTTATATACGAGAACTCGGCAATTAGGTTGTGAGAGGATTTTATAAACTTTAAAGTTATATACAGGGTTTTCTAATAAGAGGTGTTATTGTGAATCGCCCGCTATTGTGAATCGCTTACTTTTAAAGCTTTTATTCTTTGACATTTGACAAGTACAAACTACGCCATTACTAAAAATGGAACGATACACGCTTCAACAACGCGTGATTTTCAATGGTGAAAATCTTGCAATCACAGTTCGCAAAACTAAAGCATTTTTTGGTCGTCGTGAAGCACCTTTGTCGGACCGCAATACAGAAATTGTTGAAAAAATTTGAGCTGTTGGGACAAGTTAGTGATGTGAAGAATAAAACCCGCACGTCGGTCAAGAACAACTGAGAATATTTATGCTGTAGCCCAAAGTGTTGAAGAAAACCCAGGTTTGTCCCTTCCTCGTCGTTCTTTGGAATTGGGCATTCCACATACGTCATTACACCGTATTTTGCATAAAGACTTGGGTCTTAAGGCTTATAAAGTTCAGTTAACACAAGAACTCAAGCCGGCCGATCATCAACAACGTCATGTCTTTGCTGATTGGGTCCTTGAAATGCATGAAAATGATCCGGAATTCCATCGAAAAATCATCTTGACTGATGAGGCCCATTGACTGATGAGGCCCATTTGTTTTTTTATTAAACGTTATAAAATTCAATTATTTCTTTAAATTACATATTGTTCTTGGAATCTCAAGAATCAGGTAAATTTAAATATCCGATAAATAACCCTTTGGCTATGTATTTGCAAACAACAGATCAGTCTGCTATAGTACCTTCGATTTTATATCTTACTTACTAAGAATATAACTTACAAGCAAATTACACGGTGTAACAGTGAAAATAAACTCGGCTCGAGACATAGTAGAGGTTGTAGGTCTAGTTGAACATAAGATAACTGCATACTTAGTTTTTTGAATATACCCTCAAAATCGGGATTTGTGGTCAAAAAACCGATTTTAGGTAGGTGCATGTATAGTTTGTTATGTAACTCCGTTATATCTAGCTCAATTTTAAAAATTTAAACATTGATAAAAAGAAGAAATATATACCCTTAATATAATACATAGACCGTTTTTTTACAAAAAGAATTGACAAAGTTACAGGTAAAATCATTTGAAAATTTCTCATTTTTTTTTTTTAATTTTTTCAACTTCAACAACGTTTTGTTAACAAATTTTGTTTTGTGGCACTATTAGTTTTAGCAAGATTCTGAAAGCCTGTTAAATTTTGCGTTCAACAAGCTATCATTTACTTCAATTGGCTGAAATACAAATGCACTATCGAATTTTTAGTATTTGTAATAAAATACAAAAAAATTTTTTTTTTTCTAAAAATGTTTTTTTGACCTTTTTCGTTTATATATATTATACTCGATTTCACGTTTTAGGGACCAGCAGTAGTCTACCAGTATGTTTATGGAATTTTTTTCCTGAAAGCCGGTTTCTATAGCTTCCATCTCCTGGTGGAACCTTTCTCCTTGTTCATCACTAAACTGCCCAAGGCTATTCGGGAAAAAGTTTTTATGGGAGTGCAAAAATGTATTTTGATTGACATATTGCAGCCCATTTCTTCGTAGGCACTTAAAAATTCATTTACAACATCTAAGTAATTTCGACTCTTCTTCTTGCCGAGAAAATAAATGCATAACGAAATATAACTATTCCAAGCTCTTTTTTTTCAACTGGATTTAATTTAGAAACGAAATCAGTGTCCAAGAAATTGTTCCGAATTTGTGGGCCCACAAATAAACCTTAGAATAACCGAAATGAATAAATAACTTTTATAAAAGATTTGAACGTGCAGGATACTTTCTTTGATTTTGGCCTCACTTAACCTAGGAAACGTTGCAATCAGATTTTTTTTTTTTTTAGCTTTGAACCAAGGATTTCAGGTGGAATACCTATTCAGTCAAGTCTGAATTGGTTCGAGGTGGAATACCTATTCAGTCAAGTCTGCCTTGGTTCGAAAATGGGATGATAGATTAGTGGGAAGGAAAGGGCAATCAAGTGAAACGAGTGTAGGATGTTCTAAGCGTGGTGGAAAGCCAAAGAAAGATATGAATTTGAATCAGACACAAGTGTTATGCCTTTACCTCAGTCAATTCAAGTCCACAAAATTCTCTACCATCAACTACAACTTCATGTCGTAAATATTGATGGATTTTTAATTTCAGTTAATTAGAAATGAGGATAGAAAATTAAGAAAGGTTAAAAGCGAAGGACAATGGCCTGGCCAGGAATCGAACACGGGACCTCTGGGGTGGCAGTCGAGCACGCTACCAACTCGACTACCAAGGCCGCGGTAGGATTACATTTTCAGGTCGCACCAGTGGAGTATTCAAAACATATTTTTTGCCAACTTGAAATGAAGCACACAGTGGATACTCCTTTTGCTTATATTTATTAGTCGCACGACTATCCCATTCGCAAATAATGCAAGGATACTTGGTATATCCACCTTGCAATCCAAACAGTATTGTTAGAGCCTTTAAGTCGGCGACATACATATATCAGAATTTAACATATCAAGAATCACACAAAAAGTTATTAAATAAATCATACTCTTGCAATATCCCTCAATAAACAAACGCCATTCATTCGGAGCGTGTTTGTGGTTGAAAACTGTAAACAGTTCCGTCACATCCGGGCAATACACCAGCTTTATGATAATATATATAAACGAAAAAGTTCAAAAAAACATTTTTAGAAAAAAAAAAAAGTTTTTTTGTATTTTATTACGAATACTAAAAATTCGATAGTGCTTTTTTATTTCAGCCAATTGAAGTAAATGATAGCTTGTTGAACGTAAAATTTAACAGGCTTTCAGAATCCTGCTAAAACTAATAGTGCCACAAAACAAAATTTGTTAACAAAACGTTGTTGAAGTTGAAAAAATTAAAAAAAAATGAGAAATTTTCAAATTATTTTACCTGTAACTTTGTCAATTCTTTTTGTAAAAAAACGGTCTACGTATTATATTAAGGGTATATATTTCTTCTTGTTATCAATGTTTAAATTTTTAAAAGTGAGCTAGATATAACGGAGTTACATAACAAACTATACATGCACCTACCTAAAATCGGTTTTTTGACCACAAATCCCGATTATGAGGGTATATTCAAAAAACTAAGTATGCAGTTATCTTATGTTCAACCAGGCCTACTACCTCTTCTATGTCTCGAGGCAATTTTTTTGATTTGTTTTCATTTTGTAACACCGCGTTATTTTAATTTTACAGTTGAAAACAAGCAATTTTTGCGAATTTTAAAGCATTTAATTAATTTTTTTTTCAAAAAATAGAAAGACACTAAAAACAAATATCAATTGGATCATATGTGACCCAAGACCGATAGAAGGTTAAGAAAAGTAAAAAACTGAAAACCGACATCACTTCTGCTATACAAACAATAGTTTAAGATTTACTTGAAAAAAAATAGGTGGGTCATATATGACCCATTGTTCTCACAGAGTTAAGGATAAAAATATCAGTAAACAAACATCAATTAATAATATATTTGCAACATAACGGCTTTAATGTTCACCTACAAAAAAATTTGGGGTGGGTCAATATGACCCAATAGTCGTACAGGGTTAAGGATATCAAAAATCGAAAAACATACATGATTAAAAACTGTTTACCCAATAAAATAATTTTGGCCGCCTAAACCGATGAAATACCCCTATGTGGGACGGCCATAGAGGTTAAAATTTGGTACTACACAAAAAAATTTAAAATAAAAATGATGTACCGTCATGAACAACCTAATCACTTTTGATTTTACAAACAGACATAATAAGCTTATGTTAGTAAAAATTTCAAGACCTAGACAAAGTACAGACACTTTTAGATTTTCCATTTTATACCAAAAAATAAAAAGAAATTTAGATAAAAGATCTATATTTTTTTAAATTTAAATGTAAACATGTATAAATAATCGATAAATTATTATTAAGTGTACTAAGATACTTATAAACATAATGTATTGTTTTCAAAAAGTGGTCTACGGTTTCTGTGGATTTACGGTTTCGTTCAGGAGTTATGCCATTTTAAAGAAACTGGGGAAATCGTTATGTATGGAAGCGAAAAGGCTAATTTTCCCATACAAATTTTTGTAACTTTGGTTCCACAAAGACCATCGGTTTGAAATTTACACGTAAGAAAGATATGTAAAAGCTTTTCAAAGGCTTAAGTCCAAAATTTCAAATCATTCCGTGCCCTACAACCCGAGTTACAGATTTATCTCCGTCTAAATAGGCCAACCAAAACACTGTGCGACGCTCCAGCGAAAAAAATATTCGATTCGGTGCCCGGTGGTGGTCAACGCAGAAGAGGACGCCCAGATCTTCGTCGGAAGGATCAGGTGATGGATAACCTGACCACGCTTGGTGTTTCCAACTGGCGCCAGCAAGCGCAGAACAAAAATGGCTGGCGCAATTTCTTATACGAGGATAAGTTAGTATTACGTACTTGATGAATCATATTTTGAAGGCCAAAATCTACGAAAATGTACTCATGAAAGAGTCTTTTTTGAGCGCATTATGACGATCAAAACTCATTCATATGAGTCTTAAAAGAGTCTTTTAAGAGTCATAATGTTTGCTGGGTTTATTCAGATAATTCAGTGCTTATGTGTACTAGTAATGCCTGTGGTCGAAATTCGACCATATCAAAATAATTTTTTTATCTTATTTATCTTTTTATTTTTATTGAAAAATGCTTGGAAAAGTTAAAAATAAGTTGGCTGTATGTCGTGGTCACATCCGTAGATTTTGACATGACAGTGTATCTTTATCCTTGTCCCAATCCTTTAATTTGTTCCCAAATTTGTCTTCATTCTTATTCTTATATTTGTTCTAATAATTGTCCTTCTTCCTCTCCAAACTCTTGTTTTAATCTATGTTCAAATCCTGTATCCTGACCTTACCCTTGTTCAAGTTTTTCCTAATCCTGCTCCCACATTCTTTCTAAATCTTTGTCCTAAGTTTTGCTAAAAATATGTTTAAATCCGTGTTCTATATCTTTCATATTGTCCTTAAACTTTACCCAATCTTGGCTCAAATATTGTTTTAGGTATGTTTCAATCTTTGTCCTTACCCATGTCTCAGTCCTTGTCGAAGCCATTTTCTTAATTTTTGTCCTAATCCTTGTCCAATTCTATACTCTAATCTGTGTTCCTACTCTATATCTTATTCCTGGTCCTAACCAAATCAATCTAATCTAAAGCAATCTAATCATTGCCTTAATGCTTAACCAAATCCTTGTCCTAGTACTTGTCCTTATTTTAATTTCAATTTAGTTTTGTTTTTATTTTATTTAAAATATTATAAATATTTTTGTTTATATATTTTATTATTTTTATTTTTAAGTAAAAAGTCTTAATTCTTGTTTTCCAGTGCATGATTGATGCATTTTGGATCATAAAGCTAGCTACTCTCTCCGCGGTCTCATAACTGCATGAATATTTTGTTTTTTTTTGCCATGAGGCTATCGAAGAGAAAAAAATTAAGAAAAATCAACAACACCGAGAGAGAGAGAGAGAGAGAGAGAAAGATTCAAACTACAGCCATGTGAATGAAAATGCATACATTTATTTTGAAATACAATAATTAGATTAGAATTTTACTAGTATCACCTTTGGTCGAGATTCGACCATTTAAAAATTGATTTTTTTTTTGTATTTTTATTGAAAACATTTTTTTTCTTTCTTCACTCAAATTCAAACGTAACCGAACTCATACCGCACCAAACGCACCACCAGTAGGAAATCACAAAACAGTAACTCAATTCTGATTTTCCATGTTCTGTGATTTTTACTTTCAAAGCTATTCGATATCAAAAATGTGGCTTATATATGCGGATCCACGCCCCTTTGTCCAATGCCCGCCACAGTACCCTAATTCCCTTATTCTTTCTAGTAGAAATGCTTCCAAAGCTATTTGATATAACAACTTTGAGTTGTATGAGTGTTTCCACACCCCTTTGTCAAGGAAAGAAGTTCTTACCAAGTTTCATTGATTTATGATTTATAGGTCAAAAGTTATACCGAAAATTTGGGTTGGCTGGTAGCCAGTGGAATGGAACGTTTAATTCGAGGTCGAATTGCCCACCATAGATATCACGGTGTTACAAAATGAAAACAAATCAAAAAACTTGCCTCAAGACACAGAAGAGGTAGTAGGCCTGGTTGAACATAAGATAACTGCATACTTAGTTTTTTTAATATACCCTCAAAATCGGGATTTGTGGTAAAAAAACCGATTTTAGGTAGGTGCATGTATAGTTCGTTATGTAACTCCGTTATATCTAGCTCAATTTTAAAAATTTAAACATTGATAAAAAGAAGACAAATATACCCTTAATATAATATATAGACCGTTTTTTTACAAAAAGAATTGACAAAGTTACAGGCAAAATCATTTGAAAATTTCTCATTTTTTTTTAATTTTTTCAACTTCAACAACGTTTTGTTAACAAATTTTGTTTTGTGGCACTATTAGTTTTAGCAGGATTCTGAAAGCCTGTTAAATTTTGCGTTCAATAAGCTATCATTTACTTCAATTGGCTGAAATTCAAATGCACTATCGAATTTTTAGTATTCGTAATTAAATGCAAAAAAAAATTTTTTTTTTTCTAAAAATGTTTTTTTGACCTTTTTCGTTTATATATATTATCATAAGGCTGGTGTATTGCCCGGATGTGACGGAACTGTTTGCAGTTTTCAACCACAAACACGCTCCGAATGAATGGCGTTTGTTTATTGAAGGATCTTGCAAGTATTTAAAAACTTTTTGTGTGATTCTTGATATGTTAAATTCTGATATATGTATATATGTCGCCGACTTAAAGGCTCTAACAATACTGTTTGGAATGCAAGGTGGATATACGAAGTATCCTTGCATTATTTGCGAATGGGATAGTCGTGCGACTAATAAATATAAGCAAAAGGAGTAGCCACTGCGTGCTGCATTTTAAGTTGGCAAAAAATATGTTTTGAATACTCCACTGGTGCGACCTGAAAATGTAATCCTACCGCGGCCTCGGTAGTCGAGATGGTAGCGTGCTCGACTGCCACCCCAGAGGTCCCGGGTTCGATTCCTGGCCAGGCCATGGTCCTTCACTTTTAACCTTTCTTAATTTTCTATCCTCATTTCTAATTAACTGAAATTAAAAATTCATCAATATTTACGACATGAAGTTTTAGTTGATGGTAGAGAAGTTTGTGGATGAGATTGACTTATAACTTGAATTGACTGAGGTAAAGGCATAACACTTGCGTCTGATTCAAATTCATATGTTTCTTTGGCTTTCCACCATGCTTAGAACATCCTACACGTGTTTCACTTGATTGCCCTTTTCTTCCCACTAATCTATCATCTCATTTTCGAACCAAGGCAGACTTGACTGAATAGGTATTCCACCTCGAACCAAGGCAGACTTGACTGAATAGGTATTCCACCTGAAATCCTTGGTTCAAAGCTAAAAAAAAAAAAATCTGATTGCAGCGTTTCCTAGGTTTAGGTGAGGCCAAAATCAAAGAAAGTATCCTGCACGTTCAAATCTTTTATAAAAGTTATTTATTCATTTCGGTTATTCTAAGGTTTATTTGTGGGCCCACAAATTTGAAAATTTTCTTGGACACTGATTTCGTTTCTAAATTAAATCCAGATGAAAAAAAGAGCTTGGAATAGTTTTATTTCGTTATGCATTTATTTCCTCGGCAAGAAGAAGAGTCGAAATTACTTAGATGTTTTAAATGAATTTTTAAGTGCCTACGAAAAGATGGGCTGCAATATGTCAATCAAAATACATTTTTTGCACTCCCACATAAACTTTTTCCTGAATAGCCTTGGGCAGTTTAGTGATGAACAAGGAGAAAGGTTCCACCAGGAGATGGAAGCTATAGAAACCGGCTTTCAGGGAAAAAATTCCATAAACATGCTGGCAGACTACTGCTGGTCCCTAAAACGTGAAATCGATTATAATATATATAAACGAAAAAGGTCAAATAAACATTTTTAGAAAAAAAAAAAAAAATAATAAAATTTTTTGTATTTTTTTACGAATACTAAAAATTCGATAGTGCATTTGTATTTCAGCCAATTGAAGTAAATGATAGCTTATTGAACGCAAAATTTAACAGGCTTTCAGAATCTTACTAAAACTAATAGTGCCAAAAAATAAAATTTGTTAACAAAACGTTGTTAAAGTTGAAAAAATTAAAAAGAAATGAGAAATTTTCAAATGATTTTGCCTGTAACTTTGTCAATTCTTTTTGTAAAAAAACGGTCTATATATTATATTAAGGGTATATTTGTCTTCTTTTTATCAGTGTTTAAATTTTTAAAATTGAGCTAGATATAACGGAGTTACATAACAAACTATACATGCACCTACCTAAAATCGGTTTTTTGACCACAAATCCCGATTTTGAGGGTATATTCACAAAACTAAGTATGCAGTTATCTTATGTTCAACTAGACCTACAACCTCTACTATGTCTCGAGCCGAGTTTATTTTCACTGTTACACCGTGTATTCGGTGCACTCCTTTTCCCTGCTCTTAATGATTTAAAAACAAACAAATCTCAAAATTGGTTGAGAAAGGCGGGAGAAAATGTTTCTTAACTGTTCTGCGTACACCTATTTATATATAGATATAATCATAATGTGTATAATATATAAAGTAGATAAAGAAATGGCTTAAAACATAGATTTGTGTATAATAACTATGGAGTGGTTTGAAATATTTGAAAAATTTTTTCACAGAAATAATTTTTTAAGCTGTAGAACTTTGTAAAAAATACAAAAACAACATTTTGAAAAATGTAATTTTCATCAAAAAAATCATAAGGGGTAGCTCATGATTTTCGATGATAGAAACACTTAATCAAATTATATATCAAAATGAAGCAATTTTTGCAAATAAATGATATGTTATATGAAAGAGTGTGAGAGAAGAAAATAAAAAAAAAAATATAAAATTACAAAAAAAGAATGTCTGGTCTAATTTTTTAACAAAAATTTAATATTTTAGAGTTGTTTTGAAAACAACATAAGAAATTGAATTGGTGAGATAACGGTAAATCTTTTCTTATTTCTCCAAAGTCATTTAATTAAGCTTTCAGACAAAGAAAATTTAATGAAAATCGATTGAAAAATGGCTGAGATATTTGCTTGCAAAATTAAAATTTGAAATATTCATTGTTTTTTCTCATTCTGAGGCAATGAAATTACTTTAAGAAATGCATGGAAAAAATCTACAGATTTCGAAATATCGCAATAATTTTGGTGTCATAATAACGGGACATTTTTTTAATATACTTTTTGTGGAATATATTTGCAAAAAAGTTTTCGTATACCGTTATTTTTCTCAACCAACGAATTTTCATACAAAAACGTTGTACTGAGAACATCTATACTTTTCGAGATATCACAATAATTTTGATGTCAAAATAACGGAAATTTTTCAAAATTTACTATTTGTAAGCAATTTTACCATCGCAATATATATTGACCCTTGTTAAATGAAAAAGTGCTTATTGTAGGGTAACCGTAAACGGTGGTGAAAAATATCAAATTATTTTTTGCACAACTTATGAATGCCTAAATTTCTCCGTTATATCATGTTTTTGCATCTCTTACAGTTAAGCTTTTGTTCAATAAATGCTCTTTTCCGCTCATATTTGAGGTCAAAGGTCACTAATCTAATATTCAATCATATTGTGCAGCCAGACCTTTCATCCGATACCTCATTCTTCATTCTACGTCTTCCCAGTTCTGAGATCCCTAACTAAGATTAATATAAACTTCCAACGTTAATATTTCGGGTCAAAGGTCATCAATTTAAAATCTAACATAATTCGGCACATCTATGGTGCAGTACCTTTCGAATGATATACGTTTCATTGTCCGTATTCTTAAATAAATATTGAAAAAGTGTACGACAACATTCGATGTTTGCGTATTAATACATAAGATAAGATGTGTAAATGTATAATAAGAAAAAATAAGAATACAATTACTGATGGTGTTCACCGAGTGTCCCTCTTGAACCTCGGCTGTTGTGCGACATAAATCGCCAGCGATTTTTTTAGTCGTCACAGATCTTAGATTTAAGGTATGTATAATATACGTGTACATTTTTCGAAAAAATTTTTTTTTTGTTTAATGTGTTCTTTATAGTTTAAAGAATAAACATACACATTTTTAAATCGATATTTAAAAAAAAGACAGAAGTTATAACGGATAAAAAACTTTAAACGCGATTTCCTCAAAACTAGTTTTTTAAAACGGTGCGATAGATAACTCGAAATCTATTGGTTCAATATCAATGATTTTTTTTTGCATTTTGTTCGTTATTTTATCCTTTAAGCATCCCCCCTAAATTCAAGTATCTATTCTTTTTTGTTTTTTTTATATAAACAAAAAAGCGCGCGAAAATGTATATATTTTTCGAACTTTTTACTTCAACTTCCGCCATAATAAAAAAAAGCCTCGGAGGTCTTGCGTAGGTGGGATGCTTAAAATAAGGTCTGTGCTTTAAAATGTCATTTGAGTTTTTTGTTTCCGATACATGGGAAAGGCCATATCCATCGATCCGTTTTGGATGTCTTTTTTTCAATGCAATTTTCAGCGCCCTCTATATAAAAGCCAGAACTGTATTTTTAAAAAAAAAATTTTTTTTTCAAAAGGTATTTTTTATGTACAATTACCTGTATAAATTTTAAAATAAAATAATAAATTCTTATATGTAAAAAAATTTTTGAAAACAGCTCCTGTTTTTGGTTGCTACACGTATATTATACCTTAAGTTACATATGTCCGATTTGGTTATTAAAACTAACTTTTCAAATAAACCATAACGATAAATCATTTTTCGTTTCCATTTTAACTTCAATGAGAAAACAAATTGATCCTATAAAGAAAAAAATGCAACACCATAAACTTCATAACAAACCAAAAAAAAAAAAAATCCTTTTCAATACATCACAATAATTCAATTCCACACAACATTTTAGCAAAGTTGTTTTCTTCAAAAGCAATATTTGCCTTGCTTAAGTCCCAAACTATATTAAAAAAAAATCCAGGATATTTATGCTCATAGTTTATTTCTGTCCTGCTGTAGGTTGTTGAAAAGTTAAACATCTATTTTCTATTCCACAAAAATAAAAAAAAAAAAACTTTATTATAATATTGCAATGAAAAGCCCCAAAATATGCTACTTAATAAAATCCTGCAAAGAAAAACTAAGATGGATTTCCTAATCAAATAACATTGCCAAAAAAAAAAAAAAAAAATACCCCTTTTTATAGCATCACCAACATCACCACCACCATCACCCACACAATTGCATTAATATGAATGTATACAGCTCAGCAAAAAATCAAATCAAATAGACGCATTTATTTTAAGCCAGTCACACTGTATAAGCAGTTTTTTCATATATATATTTATTCCATACACTTACACATGTAAATATCTAAAGCAATGTTTGCTTGTATCTGTGTCTGTTTCAGTGTCCGTGTCTGCTGCTGTGTGCTAGTGACCCATAGTCAAGCAATTTATGCGCCATTTCTAGCGCACAACATTAAATATGGACAGATACTCAGGATGTCAGCATGTTAAGATATATACCGTTAGTTTATTTGGTTTAGTTGGCTTGTATGTTGTTGTGCTGCGCCAAAAAAAAAAAAAAAAATAACCAACAAAGTGTTTATTGTCAACATGCATGCATAAAACATGCTAACATTTCTATAAGCTTAAGTAAAAAAAAAACACACACTTATATACACACACACATATATTTATGAATAAATATTCTCCATAGACTTTAATAATGCTGCTGCTCTATACGACTGACCCTTTTTTATGTTACATTCTCAACATAGCACTGGCAACAACTAATAAAAAAAAGGGATCACTGGTCAGGCTATGTTTGTCCACTTGCAAAATTGACACACAAACATTGTCATTCAGTCTCACAGCCTATACACACAAACATTCACACACTTCCATAAGAAGTGCCCTTTTTTTATTAGTTTTTCAATGTCCTTGAATATTAAAAGAAAAAAAAAGGAGCAACTCTTTTGCTGCCATTTAATTTTCGGCTTGTGTGGGTTTTTGAAATGATATCTTATTATTTATTATCACTTTCATATATTTATGAAGTCACAAGTTCAGGTGGTGAGTGTGAAATTTGGGCAGAGCAGAAAATGATTTGAAAAATACCAGAGTGTGAACAACCCCTTTCAATCACTTAAATCACAAGACCATTTAAACTGTGTTAGGTCTTTGATAGAGACAATTTTGACCTATGACTACATCATTTCATTTTAAATATGTTACTTTAAACTTAAACACACATATGTCACATAATTATTTTATGTTATGAACGAGTATCACTGTCCTTTTAGGATGAACAAAAATGGCTTCTGTATAAAACCACCTATGTCTTGACCAAACCAATGAAACTTTTAAGCTGCTGTCCTCAACATTCAGTTTTCAAAAAAAAAAAACAACAAAAAAAAAATCGTTAAGGATATTTAGGAATTGCGGTTCGGATCGACATTTTCAAAAATATCAAATGGAGTAAAACAAAGGATACAGTTGGCTGGGTCATGGATACACCCGTAGGTATTTTGGCGGGACAACATATCTTTATTTGTTCACATGTCACTGTAGTCTCTTTATTTGCTCTTATTTGTTTTTTGCATAACCTTTCCCTTGTCCCAAAACTTGCCCTGATCATTGTTCTTATTTTTCATAGCCTTTTCCTACTCCGTGTCCTTAAACCTCGCTTAACTTATGCCCAAATATCCTTCCTAATATTTCCCCATCTTCTTGTCCAAAACCTTGTTACAATCACTAATCTTAATTCTTGTCTCAAATGTTGTCCCAAGACAAGAGTCTTCGTTATTTTTGCAGTCCTTATCCTTGTCGATATTCTTTTTGGAGTTTACTCCTTGTTAAATCCAGAGTTAACAAAAAGTGAAATCGTTATATGGGTGAATATTAAGGGAGAGGGATAAGATATTAAAACGAGAGTATTGTGTCAAAATTTCAAATAAATCGGAGCAAAAAAAAAAAACAACGAAGATTCAGCGTTTCAAGCGACCGGCTCTCATTTTATACCGGATGTTAGTTTTATAACAATGTCCGGCATTCTGTCGCTCGCGGGCAAAGAGCTTTCTCTGCCGCCACACGTACGCTGCTAGAGCTTCACACGTACGCTGTTAGAGCTTTTTACACACTTTTTTAACATTGGAAAGCTTTTGAATGCACAAATACACATAAACGCCAAGATTGCGGCTGTGTAAGAATGCCCACCGCCACATTTATAAAAAACTGAATCGATTTTCTCGCAAACGTCATGTTTGAAGTTCGTGAACATTATAAGTCAAAATCTACTTGAATGATCCTTTTGGAATTTAAAACACTATTGCTATACATAAATCAACAGGTAATCAGAAGGAGTTGTTTTTTTAGCATTTTTTCCATTTTACAAAAACAAATTTACCGACATTTTTTTTTCCGAAAATCGAGTTTTTCACTTCCAAATGCTGCTAAAAATAAAAAAAAAATCAAAACAAAAACTCCCTGACTATCTTAGGAAACTTGTCATCAACTTCTTGTTTCAGATGATCCGGTAGCGAGTTATGGAGTTCACAACATAACAATTTTTTTCGAGTCGACTTCGAAGAATCGCTGTCACGGACTAATTTATTGATATTTTCAATTGAAAATTTTTCCAAGATGTTAAACTATAACCGGTATATGAAATAAACAAACCAACATAAGTCATATCGAAAAAAAATCATGTACATATGCCTATAAAACCTTACACTCCCCCTTCCCCCTTAACAAAAGTGATAGTGTTATGTGATGTAATCTATGCTGTAGTTCAAAATTTTGATTTTTCACCAAACAATGCTATCAATTATAAGCTTTGGTTTGTGTATTTGATGAAATGAGTTATCGATGTCCTAAACCAAACGACTAGTTGTGGTGAATTACTCAAGTGTAGCGAGGTTCAGTTTGTGCCAAAAGGAAACTTTTCAGTGGTGGTAGGATAGAAAATAATGAGCTCACACATTTTTTACACAAGTATTATAAGACAGGCGTATATTTCCAGACAGACATTTTCAAGGAATAAACTGCAGTCATGCGCTGGATTTTGATTTTGATTTTGATTTTGATTTCGAATTTGATTTTGATGTTGATTTTGATTTCGATTTTGATTTTAATTTTGATTTTGATTTTGATTTTGATTTTGATTTTGATTTTGATTTTGATTTTGATTTTGATTTTGATTTTGATTTTGATTTTGATTTTGATTTTGATTTTGATTTTGATTTTGATTTTGATTTTGATTTTGATTTTGATTTTGATTTTGATTTTGATTTTGATTTTGATTTTGATTTTGATTTTGATTTTGATTTTGATTATGATTTTCATTTTGATTTTAATTTTGATTTTGATTTTGATTTTGATTTTGATTTTGATTTTGATTTTGATTTTGATTTTGATTTTGATTTTGATTTTTAATTTGGTTTTGATTTTGATTTTGATTTTGATTTTGATTTTGATTTTGATTTTGATTTTGATTTTGCTTGGCTGAAAATTTCACCTTTATTGACATTTTATAAAATTAACCGTAGCTCCGGTCATTACCGAATTATAATTCCTTGAATGTTTTGAGACTAAGAAGCAGCATTTGAGATTTTTACCGTAGAACCTTTACTCAACGAGTAATAATATCATGTAACAAATTTTACGTCGGCAGCTCCCAGCGAGTACCGACGATTTCACTATTTTTATTTTTTGTTTTTTTTTGTGTGTCTCGATCAAAGAGTTCGAATCCATTTCAAAGAGTTAGTGGCACCCGTGGCGCAATGGGTAGAGTGCGTGACCCATACGTCAAAGAACCCTGGTTTAATTCCATTCGAAACAGAACGTTATTTCAATCGAATTAATTTTTCTGTTCGGCCGTCACCTCTCTGCAGACAATGGCAAACCTCAGAGAGTAAATATTGTCATGTAAAGCTTCTTGAGAACATACACATTATCCGTTCGTTGTCGGCATAAAACTAGTAGGTCCAGTTCTCGATCATTTGTGTTCAAACATTTTATAACACGCACAACACAATTTGATCATAAGAAGTTAGGTCAAAGTCCTTTCAAGGGCTGAGATGACCAGTTTATTTATTTTTTTAGATCAAAAAGTTTGCCTTAACTGAAGTATTATAATTATTGTCTTAGCACGTGTAATAATTCCATGGAATTCCATACCGATAAATTTTTAAAAAATGCCTT